>QEPC01000347.1:1432550-1552691 GCA_003113815.1 Sphenodon punctatus
AGGAGTGTTGGGGGACCAAAGCAGCTCGCCTCCCTGCTCTGCCGCCACTCCGGATGGACTGACTTGGGCTGGTCCTGACCCCTGCGCTGTCCTGCCCACCACACACCCTCCCCGAGTCCAGGCTGCGCGGGTGGAAGGGGGGACACCCCCCCATTGGACCCCCCCAAAACCTAATTTTTTTTAAAAAAAAATCAGAGGCTCAATTGCAACCCCACTCCACCCCCCAGGAGCAGGACCTGAGGTAACCACCATGTCATAAGGCCAGCCCTGACTTTGATGGAAGGCACGGAGGTCCAGGTTGAGGCGATTCTCCAAAGAAAGGGCATTCCACAGTGATGGTGCAGCTGTTGAGAATGCCTTCCTGTCCATCCGAACCCGTTTATAGCATGTGGCTTCCAAGAGGGCGCTCCCAGACAACCGAAGGTGCCACCCTGGGGTCGGTGGGTGAGGTGATCTCTCAAGCAGAGCTCACAGTCTGGGAGTGCTCCTCTATTTACAGTTCCACCCGGATTCCCAGGTGGTAGCATGCACATGTTGAACAGGAGAGGGGACAGAATAGATCCTTGCGGGACCCCACAGGTAAGATTACAGGGAGACTAAGAAAAGTCCCCCGGGACCACCTGCTGAGTTCTTCCGGCCAGAAATGAGTGGAACCATTCAAGAACAGTACCGCTGACCCTGGCTTGGTCCTGCAAGTGAGTCACCAGAATCTTGTGATCAACAGTGTCAAAAGCCAGATAGATCTAACAAAATCAGCAGAGTTGAATGCCCCTGCTCCAACTCACAGCGCAGGTCATTGACCAAGGCTACAAGCACAGTCTCAGTGCCATAACCCAGACAAAAGACGGACTGTGAGGGGTCCAAAAACCTGATGGTCCAGATGCTCCTGAAACTACCAAGCCACCACCTGTTCAATAGCCTTCCCCAAAAAGGGAAGGTTAGGGACCAGCCAATAGCTGGCAAGGGAATCAATGTCAAGTGATGATTTTTTTGAGCAGGTGCCCAGTTCACAAGTTGTAGCCCGAACAGCCCCAAGCTGTTTGCAGTTGCTCTTAGCCTTTGTAGCTTGCAGTTGCTCTTAGCTTTGTAGCTTGTGCCTCTCCTCTGCAAAGTTTCTACTTACCAGACCAACATTACTCTAAGACAAAACCTAGAGCAGCTTTATCCATTGCATCTACACCAGCGCCATGGGGCATTGCTGCCATTGATGCATGGGTAGCAATCTCAGAACTAATTTGTTTAAAAACAGGCTGCGACTAACACCACCAATGTATTACCCTGGGCACAAAAGGATTTTAATGTGTCCATTTATAATAACCCACGCTCAACAACAGCAGCTGGATTGTTCTTTGAAAAAGTTGTTTATACAGACTTGACAGTTTAATCAACTCGGCTCTCAAACTGCTACCACAAAAAAATAATAATCTAATCATCCTATCACTTTGTTTCTGAAGTCGTGACATTGACTTTCATAACAATCACATGGCTCTTCAAATTCTCATCACATACCAATTCTTCAGCATGACGTCTAGCCCCTCTGTACTGTGGCCTAGTTTGATGGCATCCTCTAGTCTCAAAAGGGGACAAGGTCCAAACTCACCCCCCCAAGTCAATTATATTCTCATTACTTAAATACTTCCTACATGGAAAATATAGCTTCATTTACATGAGCCTACAGAACTTCACTCATCCATGAAGCGGTATTTCCTGCATGCTAACTCTTCTTGCTCCAGACAACAGAAATGTAACGCCATATAAATAATCCAAGATGAATAAATATTCTCCTTGTAGCTAATTAAAAATGTTGTTTCTTAAGTGCAGAATAGTCCTGAATCAATGATATAAAAAAGATCAGTGTTTGTAACACAGTGTTACTTCCATGAGAATTTTAATTATGGCCTAACAAACCACATTGTTGAAGTGTCCAATACTAATCAGTAATCTGTTTTAACAAACAAAACTAGTTCCCTATTTTTCTTCATATTTGTACAGGTAATTACTGTTATTGATTTAGTATCCTCCCCCATCCAAGAAGGCTCAGGGAAAATTGACAACAAACACAACTAATTAAACAAATATAAATGTCACATCATATAAAAACGCTAAATCTCAACACTCCACCATATCCCACTCACTCCCAGATCCCCGCTTCTCAGACTGGGGAGTTCTCTTCCCATCTAATCTTTCAACCATCATCTCTCAGAGGGCCATGGCCATCCCCCCAAGCCCTCATCTCCCAACCAATTTCCAGAACGCACACTACAATTTAAAATCAATTGTGATTTACAATCTCCCACCCCGCCCCTATACTAAAGAACTGCTGATTGTATAAACTTTACAAAAGTAATAGGCTTTTTGTCAATGAACTTAAACTACTTATCAATTATATTAGACAAACAAAAAACCTAGGGTTTTACAGACTTTATTTATTTATTTATTTTTAAAACTTATTACCCCGCCCCTCCTGCTGCAGGCAGCTTGGGGTGGCTTACAATCATTAAGAGTGTTGAGGAAAATTTAATACTCACAAACTGCTGTTGGTAAAATCTGTCAGAGATGTCTTTATTGATCTCAAAGCGCTGAGAGACAGAGCAGAAGTTAAAACCATGCAAGGCTCCAGACTGGTCTGCTGGATTGCAAATTACATAGCTATTTTATAGGTTACAGTTCAAGCAAATAGATACAGAAATGTCAATCAAAATAACGTCATACAATAATAGGAGGTTACAGCAATTGTTTACCTACTAAGCAGTTTATTCCCAAAACAATATAGCTAGACTTGTTTATATAGTAAGGTGGTGTCTAAACAATCTGATTACTCTCAAGCAGCTGCAAGGACATTTTCTCCTATCTACTGTGAGTAAGAACAGCGTAACCTTCCTCTGCTCAATTGTTTATTATATCTGGAGCTGTTTTCCAGACCTTTCTATGTAAGATAAAATACAAGCTAACCTAATAATTGTATGTCTAGCAGGCTAAAGTTCATTTCAGCAAAGGATGGTTCTTTACCCGGCATTCATCTGTCTTCCATTTTACTCTGACTGTTTGTAGCTTAATTTCCATAAGGTCTATCATAAAAATTCGTCCACAAGAGCAATTAAAATAAATCATAAAAAGGAGGGAACAGAGAAACACATCCCACCCCCACCCACTACCCCTACGCATCCACTACCCCTCTCCCCTGCCAAACGCCTGGTGGAACAACCAGGTCTCACAACTTCTCCGAAAGGAAGGAAGGTCCAGGGCCAGCCGAGCCTCTACTGGAAGGTGCATTGCGACCATGGAGATGCCCTCACTTGCATGGCCCCCCAAAAAACTCAGGGGACCTCGAGCAGGGCATCCCCGGATGACTGCAGGGGGTGATCCAGGACCCAGGGAGTGAGGCGATCTCACAGATAGGCAAGGCCCAGGCCATTTAGGACTTTATAGGCCAAGACCTTGTACTGGGCCCAGAAAAACACCAACAGCCAACAGAGCACTAGTGTAATATGCTCCCAGTGCCAGTCCCATTCTGCACCACCTACAATTTCCAAGCCATCACCATGGGAAGCCCCACGTAGAGTGCATTACAATAGCCTAATCGAGAGATGATGAAAGGCCAGGCCATTTAGGACATTATAGGCCAAGACCAACACCTTGAACTGGGCCCAGAAAAACACCGGCAGCCAACAGAGCACTAGTGTAATATGCTCCCGGTGCCAGTCCCATTCTGCACCACCTACAATTTCCAAGCCATCACCATGGGTAGCCCCACATAGAGTGCATTACAATAGCCTAATCGAGAGGTGATGAAAGCATGGATGACTGTGGCCAGGTCAGAGTCCAAAACAAACGGCCAAAGCTGTCGCACCAGATGTAACTGGTGGAAAGCACTCCTTGCCACAGCCTCCACCTGGGAATCCAGGTGGAGGGTGCGCATCAAGGAGCACCCCCATACTATGTACCTGGGATGTCAATGGAAGACAGACCCCATCAATGATGGGGGCCGCCAACTCCATTGCCTTACCCACTAACATCACCTCTGTCTTGTCAGGATTCAGCTTCAGCCAATTAGCCCTCATCCAATCCCCCACAGTTACCAAACACCAAGTAAGCACCGAGACTTCCAGGCCTGGGTCTGTTGAAAAAGAGAGGTACAGTTGGGTGCCGTCAGCATATTGATGACACCACACACCGAACCCCCTAATCACCTTGCTGAGCGGCTTCAGGCACATTGAACAGTAGGGGAACAGAACTCTGCGGGACTCCACACGAGAAGTCTCAGTATGATGAAAAACAATCCCCAAGCACCACCCACTGGGTTCTTCCGGTCAGGAAAGAACAGAACCATTCAAGAACAGTCCCACAGATATGTCACCAACATCTCATGATCAACGGTATCAAATGCAGCCAACAGATCTAACAAAATCAGCAGAGTCAAACGATCCAATTCTTGGCACAGATCTACCAAAGCCACAAGTGCAGTCTCAGTGACATGCCCCAGATGGAAGCCACACTGAGAGGGATCAAGAAACCGATGCGATCGAGATGCCCCTGCAGCTGCCAACCCACTAACCGTTCAATAACCTTCCCTAAGGGAGACAACGTCAAGCGATGGTTTCTTGAGCAGAGGCCGCACCACCGCCTCCTTGAGACAGCCTGGCACTCTGCCCTCCCACAGGGAGGCATTGACCACCCCAGCCAGCAACAACCCCATTGTCTCCCGGCAAGTCTTAACCAGCCAGGATAGGCAAGGATCTAATTCACAAGAAGTGGCCCTGACTGCCCCAAGAACATCCACTGCATCGGCAGGTATCACCGACTGAAACTGATCCCAGAAAAATGGACATGACGGGGCTTCCATAACCTCTGGTTCCTCTAGTGTAATAAGTGCAACATTGAAATCGTGGTAAATATGAGCAATTTTATCCACAAAATAATCCACAAACATGTCACAGCGGGCAATAGATGACTCCACTCCAAGGTCGAGGGAAGCCAGACTGACTAGCCTCTGCACAACCCGGAAAAGCTGCTCTGCTGGACAGGATTTTGTGGACACTATGAGGGCAGCAAAGAACTCCCTCTTTGCTGCTCGCATAGCCATGGCATAGGCTCGTAAACTGGCTCTATGCTGCAATCTGTTGGCTTCAGCACGCGGACGCCACCATCGCGCCAACCACCGCCCCTCTCACTTCAGCAACCGCAGTTCCTCGGAAAACCAAGAAAACCTGTGGAGCTGCCGCCTGGGCAGTGGACGCTTAGGAGCCATCTGATCAATGGCCTCCGTCAGCAAGATGTTCAACAGCACAAGGAGGTCATCAATGAGACAGTCGTCAAGGTCAGAGGGTATCTTCCCCAGAGCATTCCGGAACCGTTCCAGTTCCATCATCCTCCAGGGGCGAACCATCCGAATCAGCTCAGCACCCTTCTGGGGGCAGGCATGCACCAGAAGCGAGGTCTGCAGGAGGTAATGGTCTGTCCACGACAAGGGCACAGTTGATATCTCCCCCACTAACGGAACACCCGCTTCAAGGCCTGTGCAAAACACAAGGTCTAAGGTATGTCCCCCTCCCCCCCGATGCATCAGGCCAATAACCATCTGGGACAGGCCAATGGTTGCCATGGTGGCCATGAACTCATGCTCCGCTCCCCCAAGGACGGCATCAGCATGAACGTTGAGGTCCCCCAAGACTACTGTCTTTGGGGACCACAACACCACCCCCAACAGCACCTCTCCTAGAGCATGCAGGGAGGCCACTACACAGGCAGGTGCACGGTACACCAGCAGCACTCCCAAACTGTCACCCACCAAATCAAACACAAGGTGGAAACCCTCAACACCCAATATGGATTGCACAGGATACCTCCTCACAGACCATCCCTTCTTAAAAATCATGCCCTCCTCCCTCTCAATGTCCCTCTGACCGCAGCTGATGCTGCATGGAATACCTGGATGGAACAACATCAGCCAGAATAGGCCCTGATTCATTGTCCAGCCAGGTTTCCGTGATACATATGAGATTGGCAGCATGGTCCAAGATTGTTTCCTGGACTGCTGTTACTTTATTAACCACCAATCTCACATTTAACAGCACCATCACAGAGTCGGGGGCCCTCTGACCAAGAACCACCTGCCCCTCTGCCTGGGGGATAGTGAGCGGGACACACAACAAGCACCTGTCCCGCCTCACCAATCTCACCTCCCTCATCATAGGACCATATCTCCCCTGTCCCATCATGACCCCAATAACTGCATCCCCCTGGCTGGCTGACCCAGCCCTGGCCCCTCCTTGGCTGTCCTGTACTGGCAGCAGGGAAGAGCCTCCCCCCTCCCCCCAATATACCTTCCCAATCCTCTCTTCCTAACTCAAACATTCCCCTTCCCTCCTAACATCCCACCCACCATCACAGACAAAATACAATAAAAACCCACACCTACAACCTCCCCCACATAAGACACTATAAAATCCTCAAATCCTCCCACAAATTACCATCTCCTCAAGCTCCCAACTTTTTCGCCTCAGTCCCTCAGGCCCCACTAAGGGCCACGCCTAAGGGCCCTTTGGCACAGCCCTTAGGCATGTGCCTGTGGTGCTGCCAACAGGCATGCCACTGTTCAGCCCCTGCTGGGGCCAAAGCCCCACCCCAAGGCCGCTGAGGGAATCCCCTGGCCCCGCTCCCTCTGCCACCGGGAGGGGGTGGGGAGTATTACCAGTCCTGGTTGCAGATTGGCTCGGCTCTGGGGGGACAGGCTGAGCTGTGTTCACGGTGAGCCCAACCGACTCCCAGCCCCTTAAAGCGCTGGAAAAGCTGGAGGCTGTGGCAGCCGACAGGCACGCCATTCTTCAGCCCCTGCTGGGACCAGAGCCCTGCCCTGAGGCTGCTGAGAGAATTACCTGGCCCCGCTCCCCTCTCCCTCTGCCACCAGGAGAGGAGAAGTATTAACTTAAGGCTGTTTCATATGAAGCAAACTTTAGCAAACTTGGAAATAGCATATATTAAGGCTTCCGCCTTAATTTGCACATTTTGTAAGCAGTAAAGTTGTTGTATGGTGTTGCATACTGTGCTTGCTGACAACTTTGCCTGTGTTCTCACCTGCAGCGGTGGTGGCAGCAGCAGGAGGGGCAAGGGAAGACGCAGCAGTGCCGAGGAGCCGGCCAATGGGAAAAGAGCTGGTGCAAGTGGGGATCTGCCGCGGCTTCTTGCGCGCATGTCAGGGCAGGATTTTGTACCCTGACATGCGCAAGAGAAGCCGCGGCAGATCCCCATTCGCGCCGGCTCTTTTCCCATCGGCCGGCTCCTCGGCGCTGCCACATCTTCCCTCGCCCCTCCCGCTGCTGCCACTGCCGCTGCAGGTGAGAACGCAGTCTTAGGCTCCACGCACCCACACTTTGCCTTTGTCTTTCAGTTCCAATCTTCTTCCTTTGCAGGTTGGGGGCAACACTAAAGCTAGGATGACATGCTCCTTCCTGTCCAACATTATATTTTTACCGTACTTCCAATGTGGCAATAATTTATCTTTTTTTAACTTATATTTCAAATATCCAACTGTGGCACCAGATCAAGTACATCTCCCCACTGCACAAGTGACTAACAGGAAGCTAATATTCCAGCATCAAGCGACTACATCAACCAGTTGTGCTGTCCTTACATTTCAATTTGTTTTATTTGGGAGTACCACCTACTCTAACCCACTACTGATTTGTGCCCCTCCCCTGCAACCCACTAACCACCACTTCACTCTCAGAAGATGGAAAAGTTCTGACTTCAGCTGCCCCCCCTCCATTTTAACCCACTAGCTTCCAACTACATAGTCTGGACTCTACTACTACCCAATAAACCCCACTTACCTCCCCCAAAAGGATTGAAGGCACAATTGGTGGCCTTTACTGGCTACTGTGAGATGAAAGGCCTGGGAATAAATTATGGGAAATCCCAAATTATGGCACTAGGCAAAAAGAATAAAATCTGTACATGGGAAGTAGGCTGTAAAATGATCCCACAAGTCGAGAGTTCTTTATATTTGGGGATGTGTTTCTTCACAAAAATGAACTGGGACCGCCATGTACAGCAGCTCGCCCTGAAAGCTAACTGCGGAGCCAGGGGCATTTTGAACCTGGCAAGTAAGACTAAGAGAATCCTGATTTCGCAGGTATTGGAGGTATACTCTGCCAAGATTCATAGTGTTTTGACATATGGAGCAGAGATTACTATAGGGGAGTGCAGTTCAAAACTAGAGATAGTCCAAAATAAATTTTTACAGGGTATTCTGGGCGTACCCCAGGCGGTTCCGGCTGCTGTGGTAAGGGCAGAAACAGGACTCCCCTCAATTAGCTCTCTGATGCAATTAAAAGCGGCACAATATTGGATTAAATTGAGTACTAGGTCAGAGCTCTGCCTTACCTCCCAGTGCCTAATAGAGGAGCTGTTGCAACAACATCAGCCAGCATATCCATGGATTAGTAAAATTGTGAATTTCCTGGGAACTATTGACTTGTCAACTGAATTTTTGCTAGGTAGAGTACGTGCTCAACAGAAGGTGATGATTAAACAAAGGCTACTAGACATCAGGAAACAGGAGGATTTGGCTAAATTGGCAGACTGGAAGGTTGCGCTGCATTACCACTGTATTAAGCGCAAATATATGTTTGAAAAATACTTGGACATCATAGGTCATCAGGAACTTCATAGACGGTATACCCTTCTACGAATGCAATTGTTCAAGTCTGCAGTGGTGGAAGGACGCTACTTAAATGAACCGCCTGATGCACGACATTGTTATTGTGGGGAGTCTGAACCTGAGGATGTTCAGCATATTCTTTTTGTGTGTACTGAATATAATGATATTAGGGAGACTTGGCTCTTGCCCCTGTGGACCGAGGAGGACCATTTTCTCCTCATACTTTCTAAGCTAGAGAAGTTACTAGCGGTGCAGGATGGGGAAATTATATGGTCAGTTGCTACCTATGCCCATTTGGCAGCTAAAAGAAGGGAAGAGAGACTTGTAGGCTAACAAGAATGGAGGTGGGCTTATATAAGCCAGGATGGATATCCTGTTACCGCTATTGGGATATACATACACTCTGTTATTGGCAATGTCTCAAATCTAAGCACCTTAGTGAACTGATTTGTATTAACCCAGTTTTATCTATTTTATTTTATGCTCATTTTCTCGATTATTGATGTATGAGTTTTATATTGTATATTTTTGGCTGAATGGTGGAAGCTAAGCCGAATAAAGGTTATTGTATTGTATTGTACCTCCCCCCAAAAAATCACAAGACTCCTGACCACTACAGTAATTATCATTTCTCATAGCAAATATTTCTACGAGTGTGTGAAATGACAAGTCCCACCCTCTAAAAAGCAACAAAAAAAACCAGGATAGAAGGTATAGTAATACACAACAAGGCAATTCCAACTAGAAGAACAAGGAGGTAACCATTCTGCTTAATAGCATTACAGTAGTGTTCCCCATAGTCTCCTATCACTCCTCCCAATCACTTACATCACCCAAAATTTGATATTCCACCCATTTCTTATGGCATTCCTCCTATTATTCCACCAAGTTCTTTCCTGCTGTACTCAATGCCTATGGCTTCTTCCCTGTCATTCCACTGTTTCTCCCTGCTGCCTTAGTTATTCCACATCCTCTTCCTCCTCCACTCCCAAAGATGCACCTCCATTATATTATTTTACAGTTGAGATACAAATTCATATTAATGTTTCCCCCATTCTTTCAATTGGCAATTCCTATTTCATGGCAATGTCTACCCAAACTCACAATAAATAGTTACATACCATTCTACCCTGCTTTAGTGTTACCACCAACCTGCAAAGGAAGAGGATTGGGGCTGAAAGACCAAGACAAAGTGTGGGTGCGTGGAGCCTCAGTTGTCAGCGAGCAGAGTATATGACACCATACAACAACTTTACTGCTTACAAAGTGTGCAAGTTAAGGCGGGAGCCTTAACATATACAATTTACAGGTTTGTTAAAGTTTGCTTCATATGAAACCGCCTTAACTAAGTTTGTAAAACCGTAGATTTTTTGTTTGTCTAATTTCTTTGGGTTTTTTTATAACACAATCCAAATTCCTGAGAGTTATTTCAGGGAGTATATATATGGCAAGAGATTGTACTACATCTATGTTTCGGTTACATGATGTTTCAGAAAATCTGCTACAGAGAAAGGGAATTTCAGGTCTCGAGGTCAAATATGGTCCATGGTGCATTTTTATTTAGCCACTTTCAAGTTCCCGGATCCAGTTCTTATCCCCAAGCACTGAGAGACTGAACTGAAGGCAAGGAAGCAGAAACAAGGGCAGGCACTCTAGGAAAGGAGACAGATCTAGGATCTGAATCCTTCTGTTCCTGAGTGCACCCCTGCCTCCAACTTCTACACACTCAGGCCTTGGAGCTTTTACTAATGATCAAAGTAGCCACTTGGAGAAGAAAAGAGTGCCTGTTCATTTCTTCCCCCATAATCAATTCGTGCTGCCCCCCAACCCAATAAGCAGTTCATTTGTGCTTCCAATCACTTCTTGGTGCCTCCCAACCACATAACCAGTTCATTTGTGCCCCCATAATAATTTGTGCCCCCCATAATCAATTCATGCTGCCCACAACCCCATAACAAGTTTAGTTGTGCCTCCATAATCATTTGTGCCCCCATAATCAATTCATACTGCCCCAACCCCATAACCAGTTCATTTGTGTCCCCATAATCAATTCATGCTGCCCCCAACCTAATAACCAGTTCATCTGTGCCCCATAATCAATTCATGCTGCCCCCAACCCAACAACCAGTTCATTTGTGCCCCATAATCAATTCATGGTGCCCCTACCCAGGCCCCCATAATCAATTCATGCTGCCCCCACCCAGGCCTCCTCCTTCACATCCAAGGCTCCCCCCCCCACTGCCCCCAGACCAAGCTCCCCCTCCCTACCTGGTGGAGCAGACTCACCGAGCAGCACCATAGGCAGCTTGAGAACAAGGTAGAGGCTGCCGGCATCACCAAGCCAGGGAGGAGGAGGGCGGGGATGCCACAGCATGGGCAGCAGCAATGCGCCGGCAGAAGCACCGGCAAAAATAAATTGAGGGTGGGGGTTGCAGCAGCCGACAGCCCTGCCCACTGACCTACGCTCTGCTCCACTTCATTCGCCAGGCCAGGCCCAGTACAGCCTAGCTGGATGCTCTGAGCGGCTTGAATTTGCCGTGCCTTCAGCAATGTTCATTGCTGGCCATGGGAGGGAGAAGGGGAGGGGTTAGGGGACGGATGAGGCCTCCCAGGCTGGCCAGCGGGCATTGTTAGCTGCCGCTGGTGGCTCAGGCAGGGAAAAACACACACAAGCAGCACGAGCAGTCAGCAGGGGGTAGATTTTTGCTGTCCCTTTATAAATAGAAACAAATCGCCGCCACAGCCCATGCCTAGGGTGGCTCATTCCCTTCAGTTATGTGTGATTTAAGTCCTGTAAAAACGCACACACACATCAATAAAACATAAAATAAATATCTTCCACTAGTCCATCTCACAATCAAAAACTAGTGGCACATACCCTGACCATTTCCTGACTCCCCTATGCAATCAGATTCTCTCCTACTGACAAGATCAAAGAGGAAACCCTGTCAACATCAGTTGCAACCCAGAGGAAATTGTCCCGAGAACTCCCATTGAAATCAGTGGGCCTCTTACTGAAGAGAGTTGGCTCTGCCTTAGTTTTAATTTAAAAAAAAAAAAAAAGTATAAAGAAGATAATACGTTCAATACTTAAACTCCCGCTTGAAATCATTGTTTTTATAGCTTTTCCTCTTTTGTATCTATTAACATTTTCCTGTTGTTGGGACTCTTGTCGCAACTAC
Organism: Sphenodon punctatus; assembly: GCA_003113815.1. NCBI lineage: Eukaryota > Metazoa > Chordata > Lepidosauria > Sphenodontia > Sphenodontidae > Sphenodon > Sphenodon punctatus. Next base: position 1,444,392 of record QEPC01000347.1, read on the forward strand.
AGCTTTGGTTCCCTTTAAGCGCTGAGTCCCTAATAGGTGAAGTAACTATTTTTCACTAAAGAAATGATCAAGAAGCCATGGCAAATAAAAGGAGCTGCTGCTGAGCTAGGCTATTTATTAAGTCATCTTGAATTAAAAATTGCAGTCACCCGCAGAAAAGACATATTCCCATTCACACCTCAAAAACTGTTTAAAAAAACAAGTCTTCTGAAAAATCATATTGATCAAACCAGGAAAAGAACAATTAATCACAGAATGGCATCTAGCAACATAAGGGGACTGCAACTAGGTATTCTTAGGGAGTTGGGTAATCCTTCAGTTTAAACATCTGAAAGAAAGCATGCGACAAAATGCAAGGCACTTTCCTCTCCTCCAGTTGATGTATCTGTGAACAGTGTGACTTAACAATCTAGTTCAGCATTTCTATATTTTTTAAAAAAATATTTATACGTGGGTGGGTTGTGGCTCAGGTGGTAAAGCGTGTGCATTGCATGTATAAGGTTCCAAGTTCAATCCCCGGCATCTCCAATTCAGGATCTCTGGTAGCATGCCGGGCTCTACTGGGGATTCTGAAGGGTCTCAGGTAGCATAGCTGGGTGAGGCCTCTCCCAGAGACCCTGATTTGAAACAATGCTGTCAGGTTGTGACATTATTGGGCTAAGATGGACCATTGGTCTGACTCAGGCAGTTCTGTATATCTTATAATTATAAAGCACTCTGGGAGCCAAATGTGGCTCAGAGTTAGTTTTTATCTGGCCCCTTTCCAGTTTTTTGATTGGGCCCCTGGATCTAGTTCCTCCCCATCCCCCGCAAACACTGAAAGACTGAGCTCAGAGTAAGGCAGCAGAGATGAGGGCATGCACACGTGGATAGGGGTCAGATTCATGGCACAGATCCAGGACATGGACCCTCCTCTTGCTAAGTACACCCTGTAAGCACCTCCATCACAACTTCTGTCTGGTCCTTGCAGCTGATAGTAATTTTCAAGATGGTTCCTGGAAAGGAGAAGGTTCCCTACCCCCGCTATAAAGGTTCAATAAGCCTATGCTAATTCAGATCCAAGATTTTCAGCTAGGGTCTGTGGCCGACTCACATCCCTTTGGGTCACAGAAAATATCATGCAAAACAAAATTCAGCAATTGGCTTCAAAAGCTTCTAGCTGCACAATCATGAATAGAACTCTTCACTAAGTTGAGTAGCATAGAAAGATGGTCACTATTCAAGTTAAAAATCTCACTGGGAACTTTTCCATAGTGCTGTTTCAGCCACGACATATTTAACTAAAAAACAGAAGAGGGACTAAATTCTTTAGATTGTAAGCTCTCCGACAGGGACCGTGTCTACCTTATTCTTTGTAAAGTGCCAGGTACATTGCTGGTGCTATATAAATGCTTATAATAATAATAATTAATACTATTGTTACAGCTGCTTCTGGACCTCGGAGAAAAGCAAGATATAAACATGGAACAAATTTCTGGGGAGTAAGAAAGCTTCACACACTTTTACTTGAAAAATCAATATCTTCTTTCTTGCCTTTGTAACTCTACCGGCAGTCTTGTGTTTCAATTCTTTTCTTAATCTATTTTTGCCTGGTCATTTACAAACTATTCTGCCACCTTATACATCCTGCAGAAAGTGGTGGTGATGCTTTCTCCATGAATAATGGGAAATGTTGACATCACTGTCAGCAAGAATGTGAAAAGCTCTGGGAACAGTTTTGGTGACTGTTACCACGTCTGTCTAAAATATGCACAACACTCACCCCGTCTGCACAAGAAGGTGACAATCTCAGGACCAGACAGTTCAATTTGTTTGTGGTGGTGGCTGTAGCATATGTAAGTATGAATTTTGTCTGTCTGGAATACATGCAAGTCTTGGAGGGGAGAGGGGAGACTGACCTGGTTCCAGAGACCATCAAGCAACTGACTGCTCTTTTCTTTTTTCCTTTTAAATGTGTACAACTTCACAGAAGTTGCTTCAATGGCAGGAATCAGATTACTAGGGCATGGCTACTGCCTCTTCTTTCTGTCAGCTAAGTGTAGGGAACCCTGTTTGCTATATCTCTATGTTAGACTGCTGTCATCTCAGAGTGGGGATTATTTGGGGGAGATTGCTTTGGGGTTTTGGGTTTTTTGAGGGGAAGTGACTGCTACTGTAGTTCTCTCGTCTGAGTCACTGATTCAGGTCCCTAGCCCTTACATCTCTGAATCACTGTTACACACTGCCTGTTGTCACCCCAAATTAGGGATTATTATTTGGGGGGGTAGATTTATTTTGGAGGGAGGGAAGAGAGGCTACTGCTGCTGCCATGTCTCAGCTTTCTGTGCCAGTGAATCTAAGCTTTACCCAGTATGAGCATCAAGGGAAAGCATATAGGCCTTTCAGACACAGTATCAGTAGCACAGTCAGAAATATAACATGCTTCAGTCATGGGGTGAAGTCTAACATACTTGTACCTCCTGGATCAAGTCTCATGTTGAGAAAACTGCACCCTTACTGTTAATACTATTGCTGGTATCAACACTCCTGTATTTGCCACTGCCAGTCATGTTCTAATCATCACCACAGATGCCTTTTCTGACTGTTCCCAATGCTACACACTCATTCCGTTGCCACCTTTACCGACACTGGTCTTTCTAGCTCTGCTTCAGTTGCCACCAAAAAAGCTGTTTAAAGTACCACCACTGCCTGGTACTTGCCACCGTAAATGCAAGTTTAGGTTCTAAGATTCCAGGAAATGTTACTTCCAAGGTGTACCTGAATCAGAAACCCATGTACCTTGTATTTTCCCCATTGGCAGCAATGGGGAAAACAAAGGAAACACAGATTATGGACTCTAATGTGCAGGAGCATTTCACCTTACTACCAGAGAGTATTAGAAAAGCTGTTGGGTTTCCAATGGAAGCCTAAAATTAGCCAGGAGCCAAACAATTCTCTGCACTTATGACCTCTTGCAACATATTAGAAAAAAGTTGCTCATATGTTGACAATTCTCCAATGGCAATTAAGGCATAAGGCAAGCAAGTTCAGCAAAGCAAGCCAGGCATTATGCCAGCTTCTGCTGCTACCTTCATGGCACACTCCCAGCACCATCGGGTTCTTGGATGTTCATTCCTAGCCCACAGCGGCAGTCCCCATCCTTGACAATACAAAAGTAAATTGAACACAGGTTTGAGAGCAAACCATTGGGTTCTGTTCATCAGTCAAGTTAAAAACTGTCACCGAGAACAGTTGAGATGATAGCCCTCGATGATCAGCCTTTTTCTGCAGTGGAAGAGTTTTCTGAGGTTTTAGACACCTACTTCAATGTGGAAATGCTATCACACTAATTTCACCTTGAGATGATAGCAGGTGATTTCTCTCGCTACCTAATTTCTGTCACCAGATGATCATTAAATACTAGGGGTGGGAATTTCGGTTTCCCCGGTATCCAATACTGCCGGTATTTTGCTGTACAGGCAGTATCTGAGCAATCCGGTAATTGGGGGTACCGGTACTGGTTCCCCGTGCCGGATGTTTACATTGCGGCCACTGAAATGAATGGCCGCAATCTTAAAAAAAAAAAACAAACCACTTTCCCTCCCCCGTCCAGGCTGCGCAGGTGGAAGGGGGGACACCCCCCACCCCCCCTGCCCCGTCTGAATTTTTTTAAAAAATTTTTTTGCCCGAAGCCCCTGCTAGTGCAGGCTTCGGGCCCCCGCCATGTCGGCAGCAGCGACCCGGAGCCCGCACCAGCAGGTACTAGGGTGATCCCTGGAGTGGGGGGTGGTTTAACACACACCCCACCCCAGGGATCACCCTACCCCCCAACCTAGGGATCGCCTACCTTTTGCGCTCCGGGCGGCGGCTGCAGCATGACGGTCCAGAGGCTTCAGTGCTTTACTGGGCCTTCCGGAGAACTTCCAGGTTTCCCCGGAAAGCCTAGTAAAGTGCTGAAGCCAGCCAGCGCTGAAGCCGCCGGACCGCCGTGCTGCAGACACCACCTGGAGCGCAAAAGGTAGGCGATCCCTGGATGGGGAGGTAGGGTGATCCCTGGGGTGGGGTGTGTGTTAAACCACCCCCCACCCCAGGGATCACCCTAGTAGCTGCTGGTGCGGGCTCCGGGTCACTGCCGCCAGCATGGCGGGGGTCCGGAGCCTGCACTAGCTGGGACTTCGGGTAAAAAAAATTTTTTTTAATCCAGGCTGGGCGATGTCCCCCCTTCCACCTGCGCAGCCTGGACAGGGGAGGGGGGTATTGTTTCCCCCCCCATTGAAATCAATGGAAAAATACCGGTACCAGTATACCGGTTCTAATCCGGTAAACTGGTTTTTGGGAAACCGGTAAAACCGTTTTTTGCCTGAAGTCCCACCCCTATTAAATACTCAAAACGTGTCTTTGGGTAAAACTGCAGATTTTGTTTTTTCTAGTATAGGGGCAAACTATCTGTGGAGTTGAATAAGTCTTGATGAGAGATTACAGATCCAAAAATGTTCCAGCAGCTCAGCACTCTTCCATTTTAGTGATCAGCATATGGGTTGGAGGGATGGCCTGGCTCAATGAGGCCCACTCCATTTGTAGAAGACACTGAGTGGCAGCTAACTCCTTATGTACAGAGCTTACTTTGAAACGTGCACCCCTTCAGTTTGTGAAAGGGTTGTGCTCGGGCAATATCTTTGGTAATTCAGGGCTAATGAGGCTTTTATCTCAGTTGGGATATTTTCCCAAACTGCTGTCATCTCAGTCCTGCATAAACTGAAGGTAGCTCTTGCACATTTGCTCCTACAAGAAGAAGATTGAGGTTTGCACACTAAGGTAAGTAAGAAGAAATTTAAAAACAAAAAAGACCAATGATTTTTTGAGTGTGTCTCTTTAAGAAACCCTAGCATAGATAGCTTCACACACCAATTTTTCTTGCTGCAGCAGCTCAGGGCTTCTCTCAGGAGCCCCAGATGCATTTTAACCTTTTCCTTTCTGGTTCCAAGGCAAACTCCTGTCTTCCAATAATTTGCATATTTATTGAACTGTTGCAAACATTATGAAAGTGTGCCACAAGCAGTGAGCCCCAAGTTTGACATCAATGCTATAATGCCTCCTGACCTTAAGTCATAGGCTCTTTGGAGGCTTAAATGATTACCCAGTTCCAACACTGCTTACCATATGCAAGCTAGAGGGAAGCAAAATGGTTCAAATGATATCTTTTATTGAACCAACTGGCATGTAGCGTAGCCAGTTAAAATTATATAAACTGAGCAAATACAGGGCAGTATATAAAGAGGCAGGAAAGGGTGGGGTTAGATAAGACAAGGTGACTAGTGGAGGGCGTGGTATATTGATAGGGAGAAAAGTGCCAGACATTAAAAAAAAAGTAGAGGTATTTTAGAAGCTAAACAGACCATAGTAAGAAGTATGTTGGCAGACATACAACCCATAATTAATTTTAAAAAACAGCTGAAAATGATACAGAATATTAAATCAATTCATTTTTAACAAGAAGCAGTTTGTGTTCCAATATAGAAATACTCTAGAATTAGTGTAGTACGTTCGTGTTTGGACATTAAAAATCTGCCTAGCATGATAACGTGGGCATGATGTTACAATTTGAAAAATGTTCTTTTTGTGCAAGATTACTCCCTTAAGGAGCTTACAAATTAAAGGCACCCAACAGGGAACAACACAAACAGTATGAATGTGCACCATGGACGTTAAGAGTGGTGTGTGCTTAGGCTTACTTAACTCTGAGAAACATACAAAAAGCAGTTCTTCCTGGAAGAAAGCTGTTCATTTTGATATCATTCTCTGAAAGGGGAGAATGGAATACAAAAATGAAATCAGGTCTTTACAGATGCTGAATATAGATGACTTAAAAAACCCAAACATCATTTGATTCATTACTTGAGCATGGTTGGATGCGAACATCCCAGTTTTACACTTTTACCAGATCAGTAAACTAACCCAGACTTACAATTTACTTTTAGTTTGTACCTTGCATAGAGATGGAGAGGAAGTGGTTTAAATTATCTTTTATTGGACTAACTTCTGTTGGTGAGAATATGCACGTTTTCAGGCCACACAGGGCCTTCCTCAGGTATGTAGGGACCTGCGTGGCCTGAAACCAAAAACAATTTCATTTGAACTACTTTGGGTATTTTGAGACGTGACGCTACCACGGGTGGCCACGCTTTACCCCAGCGTGGCCATCCATGGTGGTTTCACATTTGATCCTGTCCACCAGATGTAAACGATGGGCAGGAACAAACAGTCCCCGGACTATGGCAGGATTTACTCTGGGTTGTAAGCTGGGTTCCCTGCCAACTCACAACCCTGTGTTAGTCCTGTCATGGCAGGGAAGCCATCCCTGGACCAAGTTAGAGCTGGCTGCCACGTATGATAGCTCATTCTACCTAACCCCGACCGACGGCCGGAGCTTTTTTGGGCAAGCGCAGCTGCTTCATAGGCCGCAGCACCCGCTTGTCAGGGAGCAGGTGGTGCCTTGCTCAGCAGCATGGGAGACAGAGCCATGCAGACCATGTTTGCACATTGCCCCCACCCTCTCCCCAGACACCAGTACGTCTGCTCAGCAGCCGGGCCAGATTCTGCCCTGAGGGCTCTCGCCCTGAGCAGGCTCAAAGCATGGTGGCACCTAGCGCCGTCAAGTGTGAAAATACCCTTTGTTTCCATCTCTTACATTTGGAACCAACACAGCAACCACACGGTGGGTGTCTTCAAACGTGACTACACCATGGGTGGCCATGCTTTAATCTGCGTGGCCACCGCCAGTACTGTCACATTTGATCCTGCCCACCAGATGTTTCTGCAGGCAGGATCAGAGCACTCCCAGGACCATGGAAGGATTTAGCCCGCGCTGTGGCTTGTGCTCCCTGCCAAGTTATAGCGTGGGCCAAATGCTGCCACGACCTGGGGAAGCCATCCCAGGCCGGAGCTGAGCTGACCATCATGTCTACCTGACTCTAGTCCAGGGTCAGAGTTTTTATGGGTGGGAACAGCAGCCTTATAAGTGGGCCATGCCCAGTGGCATGGGGGGAGGGGTCGTGCGCCCCAGCTTAGGCCGCCAGCAGCTTTGAGCTGGCCAGGTCAGATTCTGCCTGGGATGCTGTCATGTTTGAAAACACCCACTCTCTTTAGATTCCATAGAGACGGCAGCTGTTAGTCTGGAGTCAGACAGAAGGGAGGCAAGTATAGCATCTAAGAGACTAACCAGTGGCATGAGCTTTTGTAGGCAACCATCTGCTTCCTCATGTTTGCTTCCATCCAAGGAAGTAGGTGGTCACCTATGAAAGCTCACGCCTCCTTTCACCAACTAGTCAGTAAGGTACTATGCCACCACTTTGTATGATTGTTTAATCATGTGTTTCAAAACATGATGAGATATGTCTTACATATAGTACCATAACAATATGTTGGAAGGATCATGCAGAATAGAATTATATGACCTTGTTTAGCCAAGTAATTTTATGTCAAATGGCAATTTAACTTAAATGCAAAGATTCATGAAAGTATTCCTGTCACAATTAACCACTACCAACTAGATTAGTTTTTACATGCCAGACAAAATTTTACCTTTGGTACATAAAAGTGCTTTAAAGACATTTATCACTGTTCGGAAATAAATGAGTTTGTTGTACCTCAATTTACCCCAAACGGGATTGAAGGTCACCAATTAACACGTCGAAGTATGTGGCTACAACACAATTTTATTGGATAGACACTTAATTGGACATGGCAATGTTACCAGTTAAGAACCCCAGTAACCTAGGATATCTTACGTGTCAGAGGCCACGGTCCGAGATGTTCAGAGGAGAAGAGGAGTGGGCCCAGCAGATAGCTGGACAGGAATCTCTGGATCTTTGAGAGCGACGGTAAGGATCAGAGGCCCACGCAGGTTTACTGCAATGCTAGTAGCTGCAAGCGCCAGTGACAAGAGATAAAGGCCTGGGCGTTTCCTTTTATAGCTTTATTTATTAAGAATACATGTTGCAGGGTCCCCTCTGCCAGGTGCAGAAAATAAGCTGACCATTCATTTCTTTATCACTTGGAGCATAGCCACCAAAGCTATTTTGGCTCTTTGGGGAGTTTTTCTCTAGTGTCTAGTTGTCACTCTGATCTGCTGAGGTTACCTCCCTTTCAGGCCTTCGTTTTCTCAGAGATAGTGGCTGTCTGGGGTTGTTATTGTGGCCTTGGAGATACATTTTGGAGATGCTAGAGTGAGTTATTTACAGCTTTGTTCTCATGGACCTTCTTAATTTGTGCCAGCCTGAGGTTTATGCATCAAATTAGCTGAACTGAATTTGTTCAGGTCTCATCCTTCTTATGTCTCTGACCATGGCTAAACTGCCTAATCAATACATAATATCACCACTACTTACAGTATTTCTTTAGAAACCCAAAAACATCAAATGGAAACTTTCACAGCCATGTCAATGGTTTCACTTTTGGCATGCATTTACACCATTTTCTTTACACTGAATCATAGAATTGTTGGGTTGGTATTGATCTCAAGGCTCATCTAGTCCAACATGGCAGTAACACAGATTAAAATATGCCCCACATCTGTAACACTGCCTAAAAAAAAGCAAGTTTTTACTATTTTAAAGTAATGAGCACGTACACCTATTTTAAATCACTCCTGTAACTATAGCAGTGATTCATCATGTCCTCAGCATGCTTAAATGCCTCTCTAGCCTCATAAAAACTGTGCGACAGATACTCTTCTGGCCACAATATTAGTCCTTATCTGTGCACGTGAATAAATAATAATAATAATAATAATAATAAATAATAATAAATTGTCAGTACCAAGATTCAAAGTTGTAGCATCATTTCACTCATGTAGGTCTGTTACCATTGTTGCTTGCAAAAGTTAATCTCGCCTGAAAATTTTGTTTTTCATCTATGGCAACAGAAATCCAAAGACACAAGAAAATTTGTGTGCCTTGAAGGATTTTAGAGTCTCTCTTGGGATAGAATCTATTTTTTAAAAAAAAATTAAGATTAAAAGCAAAACAAAAAAACCCTTAAGTTTTCAGATGCCAACTTACAGGGATACCCTTGAAAATGTACATTTTTACTGAGTCATTAGACAGACAGCTGGACAAGGAACAGTGCAGCTAATGTAATTTGCTCTCGGGCAGGGACTGTGTCTATCTTGTTTTTTGTAAAGCGCCAGGTACATTGCTGGTGCTATATAAATGCTAATAATAATAATAATAATAATAATAATAATTTATCAGGACTGTGGACTCAGTAATCACAACACTGAATTATTTCAAAGCTGCACATTATACAGTTATTGACTTGTTAGTGGGAGTGAAAGTGATGTTTATAGCAAGAACCTAAAAAGCAGCACACTTCGTTTAGGCTGAAAGCCCCAACAGAAAGAAGAAAAAGCTCAATTATGTGTTTTGTTTTTTCTTTTTAAAGCCCATCAAAAATTATAGTGGGTTTTCTGGAAGTAACCAAGTTATTGTGACATCTTTTATTTTAGCAGCGAACACAACTGTAATACCTAAAAGTGAGCACAGTCTTACCTTATTCATGAAGAAAACCAGCATGTTTCCTCCTCTATGAATGGAGTAACTACAACACTATACAAATAGCATGACAGTCAACACACTTGTACTGTTCTCTCCTAATTTTCACTTTCACCCTCATAATTGCATCATCATTTATTCATAAGAAGCTTAATTTAATTTCTTCCCTGGCCTTTTAGTCTGATCAGTACAGTTTGCTTCAAACCAAACAAGAAAGCTATGTAAATATAGAAATGAAAGACATTGTCACCTCAAGAGTATCATAATGTTTATTCTCTCATAGAGCAAGAAATTGTTAGAAATATTCAATGTAAACAATAGTACTTCAGGGTAAGAAAACAAGTGTAGTTTTAGACATATAATGCAGTGCCAAGGAATTTAATTTATACTTCGGTTACAGATTTTAGTTCTCTCGGTTACCAAAGAAACTAAAGTATTTGACCCCTTGTGATTAGACTATGTAGCTACACTTAAGGATGATTTCATCTAGTAAAATAACTGTTGAGAATAGAATTGGGGGGGGGGGGGGGGATAGCATTCACTGAAGCAATAAGGAGGAAATGGAGATATTATGACCTATAAAAAAAACAAGGGCAATTAAAATTGCTTTACTCTGGGATACTATATTTGTTGCTGCATATGCTTTAGAATACCATCTTTAGCCATAAGAGATTTCAATCATTTTAATGCAAGGTACACTATATGCTTAAAATTGTGGGGCAGCATTTTTCCAACTTGATAGTCTTGAATTTGGAGTTTAGGTATCATCTAATTTAACCCCCGTGGAGCCTGAAGAGAGAATTTAATGCTTTATACTTTGTGGTTGTAAATGAAGAGTATAATTTAATATATAATTTGGCACACGAGCTGCTCAAGGGAACCCTGAAACCATCATAGTAAGAAAAATTGTAAGACCTGGCAAAAGAGGCAAATTTCTAAAAGCCACATGAGTTCTGGAAAAAAGCAACATTATTTACAACAGTAAAATAAGTTCCCATGTACAAAGAATATTAAGCTCTTTCCTTTCTGCTTTAAACCTGATTTAGAGGTAGAGTTTTCATGGTTATAACAAAGCAGCTACATCGGGCCTGCTGCTGTTCCAACTAAATTTAGCAGAAACTGTGCCACTGGCTAAGCAGAAGTAGGATTAAGCCCTTCATTCGAAGGTGATGATTCTGGCCATTTTAGTTGTAAGAAGCCAATGGCAGCCATTTCCTAAACATTTAATGGCTTTAAAGCAATCCCATTTTCCAACAAAAAGGTGAGGAAAATATTTTTCTCTGTAGGACAAGAAAACAGATACCATACTAATAACATTCTTCCAATTACGGCTCATCTCTCCCAACCTATCTGCAGGCTTTAGAACAATTTGTTTTCTCTGTCATACCCTTGCCACACCTATAAAGTCCTATTTGGAGCAGTGAATACAACCCCTCTGTATTGCAAAAGCACTGTCTCCAGTAAAACACAGATCACAGAACCAAACTGCAGTAGTGCTGGACTTGAATTCACTTCTCTATACCATGTGCCAATAAAAGTCTCAAGAAACTGGCTTGAGTGCTAATTCTAGTGGAGAAGAAAATTTAGGAGTTGTATGACTGTTTCAGGTATCATTGGATATCAGATCATTGGATATGATCATTGGAATCATTGGAAGCCTACAATGATTCTGATATCATTGGAAGCCTACAAGTCATAAATTGGATAGAAATTTTAATGTTAGACCAGTTTAATTCCATTGTCTTTCCCCACTCCAATTTCCTTCTAAGTGACAGTTATTTAGAGAAGACAGAAGCTGTAAACCTGATAATTTTATATATGAATATTTGTAGTACACATTCATACCATAATAATTATTAACCCTGTGCTTTTTCTCATTTTGTAGCTCCAGTTAGGAATAATTTATTTCAAAAGAGGCTGCAATAATATCACTTAAACATCAGCATAAATTAAGTATGAAAACATGTTTTCTTTCAATATTAAAGACTTGCAGGCTCGTCAAGCACAGAAGTCAGAGTTCTGTTCACTGCTATTTAAAGAGCCAGAAGTGTATGCATACATGGAGACACAAATTTAAACCAAGGGGAAAAAAGATGCAAGATGAACCTAGACCTTACACGACAGTTTCTTCAACTTGGAATGATCCGAGAGCGGGGGTAAAAGGCAGCAGCTGTGTGTCATTGCAATAACAAAAACAACTTAATGTTAAACTAAAAAGAGAAAAAAAAAAATTTATCTAGAAATAAAAACCCACACATTATGCTTTCTGGAGAAACAGTGAATGGCCTTTTGCAATTTTCAATTTCTTGCTTGCAAATGCTCCCTTATCTTGAATTAGAACTTTGTCGTGCTGGGGACTCCTTCCTGGAACAAAAGGCATCCCAGCAGGCAGGGTCTTCAGGTACTAAAGGAACAGCAGAGACAACTAATTCCTCGAAAGTCAGTACTGTGAATTGGGTCAGGTCTGTGGGAAGAACCTAAGGGAAATATAATGGTTAGACTCACTAAGATGATGATAATTTAATGTATACTGTATTGTACTCCGCCAGGGTTATTGAACTGTCTTTTCTTGTGGACACCTAAAGAAATTAGCAAGAGCTGGCAAAGAGTATCTCCTCCATGGAGTGATTCTATTACTCCTAGGTTACAGTGCTGAGAAACATGCTCAGAACGGGGAATCCCCTGGTACCTACCCTCAAGAACTGTTTCCCGAAGGAAACACCTGAAGGCAAAAAAGCGTCAAAGCCTGTCGCCGCTGCCAGTCCACCCAATTCATCAGATAGTATGGGTCATTTTTAGAAGGAGAAATGCTAATAAAAGTAGGGACAACCTTCTGGTCCCTTACTAGGGACCCCTCCTGTTGCAGCTCCTGATAAAGGAACCGGTTCCTTAATAGGCTTCGTGCCCTTCCCAGATCCATCTGAGCTAGAGACTCCTTAGAAATCCTAAATTGTGGAGCAGATGTTGTATGTCCAAATCCCATTTTTCAAAGAGTTCGGCCTTCCACGTCTCGTGTACTAATGAGCTATTCCCACTACTTGGGAGGAAGAGTTTCAACCAGTAGTGCGCTGTCGCAACGACTGCCTGAGAATTGAGAGGCTGAGAAAACGTTTCCACCCTTAGCAGTACCTGTGGGGTGCATTTGGGCACATCCAAAATCGCTCTGAGGAACTTGTTCTGCAACCTCTCGAGTTGTCCCACGAATCTGGTTCCCCAGATAGGAAAAGCATATAGAATCTTGGGGACTAACTTTTGCCCTGAATAGACGGAGGGCCGGTTCAACTAGTTTCTCCCCTTTCGAAAAGTAGTAACCAATGATTACTTGGGTTTTGCGAAGGGCCTGCCGAATAACTTCCTCAAAATGAGGTTTCCAACTTCCAGAGGCTGCAATGGTTACCCCAAAAAATTTAAAGGCAGGGACTTGTTCGATCTCCTGCAGGTTCATCTTCCACCTATGCTTCCTCTTTACTGAACCTGTGACCAGTATTTTGGTCTTTGCACAATTTATTAGGAGACCCTCCTGGGAACAATAGGAGGCAAAACCCTCCATTGACCTTCTCAGACCAATCTGCGTAGTTGATACTAATACTGTATCGTCTGCATACAGGAGGATTGGAATCTGCCTCATACCTAACCTAGGGGGATGTTAGCTTTCTTTCCTCATGCGCTGTACAACATAATTCAAAAATAGGTTAAAAGGTGCAGGGTCCAAAATACACCCCTGATGAACTCCCGTGTCTACCCTTATTGGCTTTGTAAGTTCCAGATCATAGGAATACCGAACTTGAAGGGAATTGCTGGAATACAGCTGAATTATAAGATATAGGAGTCGTCGGTCAATTGTGGAGGCACTCAATTTCCCCCACAATCTGTCCCTATCAATGGAGTCCAATGCTGTTTGGAGGTCAATGAAGCACAGATAGAGGGCGGACTTCCTGCGTACCTTTGTGTACTTATAAATCAGCTGGGAAACAATAAGGACATGATCCAAAGTTAACGGGCCCTCCCTGAAACCTGCTTGTTCCAGCTCCAACACATTGCTTTCGGAAATCCACTGTGTCAATTTACCCAAGAGAAATTTCGAGTAGATTTTCAAGATCACACTGAGAAGACTTATGGGCCTATAATTTTTCGGATTCCCAGGGTCTCCTTTCTTGAAAAATGGGACAATAATACTACTGTGCCAGGCTTTCGGGATAACCCCAGTATTGTTAATCTGGGTAAATAGGGGAGCTAGTATAGATGCCTACCACTCAGGGTTTGCTTTCAGCAGTTCAGGGGGAATGAAATCCCCCCCGGAGCTCCACAGCTCTTAAGGCCACCGATCAGCTCAATAATTTCATATTGACTGACAGGAGGCCATTCCTGGAAAAGCACTGAGGGAAGAACCCACCTCCACGTATCTGGATCTGTTGGGCGTGTGCCCTCACCAGCATGGAATCCACAGTGTTCAATTGCAGCCAGCCAGGTCTTGACTCATGAAAAGCCCTGTCCACTTGTGAGTAGCCATGCTGCAAGGGGACTTACTCTAGTAGCAGCACACATTTCACCTCCTGGTGCATGAACATCATGGAGTTATGGGCTGAAGAAAAAGGAATGCAACTACTTTGGTGGCAGAGATTTTGCTGTTCCCGCCACCCTAAAGATAATGCTGGCTGCAGCAGCCAGGTTCCATTGGGCCATTCCAAGAGACTTTGAGAGCCAACTTTGCCCAGCCAGCTGAAGAATGATGCATTAGCTCATCCACAAGAGCATCTTATTATGTCGCAAGCCAGAAACAACTTCATTATGAGTACCCCTACTGAAACCAGTCTCAGATCCAGGCTCTTGCTAAATCCTGTCTCTTTGCTCTGTACAATATTGCTAAAATCCAGTGTTGCCTTAATGTTGCCACTGTAAAAACCCTAGTCCATGCTCTTGTCATTTCTCACCTTGACTACTGCAGCTTCCTCCTTACTGACCTCCCTTGCTCTGATCTGGCCTCCCTCATGTCCATTCAACGCTCCGCAGTCAAAACATCCACCTTGCCCGTCGTTTTGACCATGTACAGCCCCTCCTCTCCGCCCTGCACTGGCTCCCTCTACGGGAATGCATTCAGCACAAGCTCCTGGTCTTCACCTTCAAGGCTCTTCATGGCCTTGTTCCCCCATATCTCTCTACTCTTGTATCCCACCATGCTGCTGCTTGGGAGCTTCGCTCCTCCTCTTCCCCCACCCTCGCCCCTCTAAACGTCTTCACGCCTTCTCCCTTGCTGTCCCTCATGCCTAGAAATCCCTTCCTGGATACATTTGTTCTGCCTCCTCTCTCCCAACTTTCAAATCCCTCCTGGAAACCCACCTCTTCCGCCATGGCTTCCCTATCTTGTCATGAGTGATACTGCATCCTTTCACCCTCAGAACCTAATTATTATTATTATTAGCAAGCATTTATATAGCGCCAGCAATGTACCTGGCACTTTACAAAGTAATGGAATACTCCGCCTCCTCCTCCTTCCCCCTCTCAGTTGGTGTTCCTCAAGGCTCTGTTCTTGGCCTTCTCTTCTCGATCTATAACTTATTGCCTCCCATGCCTTCCAATACCACCTCTATGCTGATGACACTCAACTCTATCTCTCTACGCCCTCTCTCTCTCCCTCTGTTCAAGCTCGTCTCATCAACTGTCTCTCTGACATCTCTACCTGGATGTCTCAACGTCAACTCAAACTCAACATGGCTAAAACTGAACTCCTTATCTTCCCCCCTCATCCTTCCTCTCCTTCCTCACTGTCAATAACTATTGATGGAGTCACCATCCTGCCTGTCCCCCAAGCCCGTAGCCTAGGCTTCATCTTTGACTCACCCCTTTCTTTTAAACCCTACATTGACTCTGTTGCTAAATCCTGTCGCTTCTCCCTCCATAACATTGCTAAGATTCGCCCTTTTCTCTCTGTCTCGTCTGCCAAAACTCTTGTTCATGCTCTGGTCATCTCTCGCCTCGATTACTGTAACCTCCTTCTCACTGGCCTTCCCCGGTCTCACCTTTCTCCCCTCATCTCTGTCCAAAACTCTGCTGCCAGGGTCATCTACCTCGCCAGTCGCTTCGACCATGTGCAGCCCCTCCTCTCTTCGCTTCACTGGCTTCCCCTTCCTGAACGAATCCTGCACAAGCTCCTAGTCTTCACCTATAAAGCTCTTCACAACCTTGCTCCCCCCTACCTCTCTGCACTTATCGCCCTCCATACTCCAGCCCGTGCACTTCGCTCCTCCTCTGTCCCTTCTCTCACCCTTCCACGCCTTCCCTGCTCCCCTAAGCGCCTTCGTCCCTTCTCACTTGCTGCCCCCCATGCCTGGAACTCCCTCCCTGTCCACATCCGCCTTGCCCCCTCCCTTCATACCTTCAAATCTCTCCTTAAAACTCACCTCTTTCGCTCTGCTCTGTCTGACTCTTTATCCTGCTGAGCCACTATTCCTATACCTACGATCGGTTTACCCTTATCCTTGCAACATGGACCTGCCTGCTGTCATTCTCATCGTAACCAAGCCAAGTACGTGCACTTGAGACCTCGCATCTTCATGAATGTTAGACCCCTTGTCTCTCCCTCTGTTCCCCTTCCTAAGTCTCTCCCCCAGCTCCTGTCTCTCAGATTGTAAGCCCTAGGGGCAGGGACCGTGTCTATTTTATGACTTTGTAAAGTGCCAGGTACACTGCTGGCGCTATATAAATGTTTGTTAATAATAATAATAATAAGACACGGTCCCTGCTCTAGGGCTTACAATCTGAGAGACCGGGGGGAGACGAAGGAAGATACAAAGGATGTAACATTAACGATGATGCGAGATCCCAGGTGCACGTGCTTGGCTTGGTTACATCAAGAATGACGGCTGGCTGGGCTATGTGGTGAGGATATGAGTACACAAACTTCAGGTAACAGACTGTACTGGATGGAGGGTATCAGCAGGAACTGGAAGAGGGGAGCAAGGAGTCGGGGATGGCAGAGTGGAAGAGATGGGTCCTGAGGAGGGATCTGAAGGTACGAAGGGAGGGGTCGATGTGGATGTGGGCAGGGAGAGAGTTCCAGGCGTGGGGGGCAGTTAGGGGGAAGGGACAAAGGCGGTTAGGGGAGCAGGGGAGGTGTGGGAGGGCGAGAGAGGGGACAGAGGAGGAACGGAGTTCACAGACTGGAGTACGGAGGGAAATTAGCGCAGAGAGGTAGGTGGGAGCAAGGTTGTGAAAAGCTTTATAGGTGAAGACTAGGAGCTTGTGCAGAATTCGTTCAGGAAGGGGGAGCCAGTGAGGAGAGGAGGGGCTGTACATGACTGAAGTGACGGGTGAGGTGGACAACCCTGGCAGCAGACTTTTGGATGGAGATAAGGGGAGAAAGGTGAGAGCAGGGGAGGCCAGTGAGGAGGTTATAGTAATTGAGGTGAGAGATAACCAGGGCATGAAAAAGGGTTTTGGCAGAGGAGTCAGAGAGAAAAGGGTGAATCTTAGCAATGTTACGGAGGGAGAAGCAACAGGATTTGGCAACAGAGTTGATGTAGGGTTTAAAAGAAAGGGGCAAGTAAAAGATGAAGCCTAAGCTATAGGCTTGGGGGACGGGAAGGATGATGATCCCGTCGATAAGGATCGACACGGAAGAGGGAGAGGAAGGATTGGGGGGGGGGGGGGGGGAGATAAGGAGTTCAGTTTTAGCCATGTTGAGTTTGAGCTGACGTTGAGACATCCAGGTAGAGATATCAGAGAGACAGCTGGTGAGGCGAGCTTGGATAGATGGGGAGAGAGAGAGAGAGAGAGAGAGAGAGAGGAAGTAGAGACATAGAGCTGAGTGTCATCAGCATAGAGGTGATACTGGAAGCCATGGGAGGCAATGAGTTTGCCTACGAACAGCGTGTAGATAGAGAAAAGGAGAAGGTCAAGGACAGAGCCTTGGGGAACACTAACCGAGAGGGGAAGAGAGGAGGAGGTGGAGTTGGCAAGAGACACGTTGAAGGAGCATCAGAGAGGTAGGAGGAGAACCAATCGAGGATGGAACCACGGAAGCCAAGCAAGTGAGTCTAGCAAGAGTGAGTGGTCCACAGTATCGAAGGCAGCAGAGAGGTCAAGGAGGACAAGAATTCCCTTTAATTAAGCAATGCAGGAGCCTGCAACTTCTCAACCTCATGAATGTACTCTTGTCTTTCCCGATGTTTACCTCTCCGTCATATCCCCCTCCCTTGACTCTCAGATTGTAAGCCCCTTAGTGGTAGGGACCTGTTTGACTGTGTATTGTACAGTGTCAGGTACATTGCTTGTGCTATATAAATAAAATAATAATAATAATAATAATAATTAAACAATGAGGCCTCCACAACCATGACAATATCAGAATGACAACTTTAGACTTTTAGCCTAATGCTCATGTCCCATTGTGACCTCTGAGGTCAGTCGAGAGCACCCTCTTGCGTATACTATCTCCCCATCAAGTTTCTACAATGCAGAGAGGTGTTCTTCTTGGCTACCCCACAATTATGGAACAACCCTTGGAGATCTGTCTAAATCCGAACCGCTTCATCCGCCAGAAGTTATGCAAGATCTTTTTTCTTTGGCCACATGTTTGGCAGGCAGGGATAGGGTTGGGCAGGATGGGTCGGGCAGATCAGGGAAGGTTTGTAGGGGGTTATGGGGATTTGTAGCTGTTTTTATATGTTGCAAGCTACCCTGAGCCTCATTGGGAAGGGTGGCATATAAATCTGAATAAATAAATAAATAATAATAATAATTAAGTAACAATAATACAGGTAAGTTATATAAGTAGAAACAAGATTAAAAACAAGGTAGACTTAGCAGCAAAAGAGCATATACAAATATATTTCTCTATCATTGTGGTGGTGGGGAGGGATCCAAGACCTCTCCCCTATGCTGTAATATTGTGAATGGGATAGTTTGGCCCCATATAGTAGAGGTGTGAAAGTAGAGGAGTCCAAAGTTGATTATCTGGGGAATACATGGGGGGTGACAAGCCAGAGAGGCCATAGAAGCTGCATTTTTTTAAGATGAAAAAGGCCAAATAAGATGGTGGAAGTGAGATTAATTGAATGCTCTTCTTGTAGCCATAAGAACCTTTGTGTATATTAGAAAGAAGAACCTGTGTGTGTATTAGAAATAGTCAGGCTAAAAGGAATGTGGTAACTCAGCCAAATTAAGTACAGGGCTTCTTACACAGATAACAGAAAACCTGACCAGATGGGACAGAAGGGCCCTTCACTGTTTTTACTAAACCTAAGACAGGCCCCAGGCCCGTTCACCCTCTTTGCAGCTGAGTAATTAGTAACAATTGCCTGCAACCATGCCTAGCTAGCATGCTCAAGGACTGTTGGTCAAGATTATAGCTAGCTGTAAGATTTGACCTCCCTCCAGAAGGGAAGTAGGGTGCAACTGTGTGACTAATGTAATATTTTATTAGGATATATTTTAATGTAATATTTTATTATATATTTTATGTCTTTAGTATTTTCTATTTTTATATGACGTTCTTTTATGTTGTGCACCGTCCTGAGCTGCCATTGGGCAGGAGTGGGAGGTACAGAAATGTTATAAATAAAGCTACAGACTATCTACCATGCACCAACTGTTACTAGCCACTGACCACTGTTTGTAGCTCATTTCTTATATAATGCACAGGAGGTTGGACGCCAGTTCAGACCCGCTTTCTTTCCCTGTGAGCTATTTGCGTCTCCTAAGAGCCTTGCCACGCAGCAAGCCTTGTATCCGGTTCTGTGTCACTCTCTGTGGGGCTACATGTTCATTGTGGCTTTTTGGGTTTCTGGTTACAACACTTGTGTCTTGATTCCAGTTTGGTGGAGCCATTTATTCTAGAAAGATCCTAAAGAACTTTATGATAGCATGGGGTGATGAGAGGTGTATTGGATGCATATCAAAATGTGATTATTATTAGGGCTGAAATAAACAGCAATTTTGCTAGTGAAATTCTCCTAATTTTGAGAACTGGGAATGGTTTCCTGTTGCCCAACTGAATTTTTGCACAAAAATAAAATATAATTTAAAAAATAAAATAAATAAAATTGTGCATGCATAAAATGGCTGCCACACCATTTTGCTCATGAGAAAGATGGCTGCTGACCTCGACCAAAACAGCAGCAATGCTATTTTGCACATGCACAATTAATTTTCTTAATTATTATTTTGTATATTTTTGCCAAGAATTCGGTCGGGCATTGAGAGATTCTCGGTTCATCCAAAGATGACAAGCTATATTAAGGATAAAAAGGCTTAAGACAACTTACATCAGACTGCTTTTCTCCAAGTCCAAACTCTTGTTTCCCCAGAGCAACTGCAACGTGATGGCTTCCATCCAATCGAGTTTCCTAATAAAAGAAGTAGGAGATATTAAATGTCCTCTCATTGTTGTACACATTTGGAGCAGAACAAAGTTGGGCTTACATAGCCAGGATCCCTACAATCCAGAGCAAAAACATAGTAGTAAATTACACATGGTAAATCACTAGTACTCTGTTAAACATCATCGTCATCAAAGCAAAGCAGCCTTTTGCTAGTCTAGTGGACAGGCAGAATACACCATCTCTCATCTGTGGATGGTACATGAGTCAACTACATCAGCTGCTCTGCCTAGTCTTCGTTAGAGATGCATTAAAAAGCTCATAACTTGAACAAAACAGGTTCTTCTGGAACAAAGTTGTACGCCAACTCTCAGTGAGAGTTACTCAACAACATTATTGTGTGAATACTGTGCAATGACAAACCAGGCTTACTGGTGAATAATGGGTTAGAGTGCAGGTACAGAATGGGTTAGAGTAAAGACTAATGAGGGTGCTTTAACAATTAACTTTCTATACATCATATCCTGTCAAAATGCTATGTTTCATTTACACATTTTTTGCCCCATTAATGATGAGGATATAATCAGACACTAATTTTGACAGAGTTTCTTTTTGCCTATGCAAACATTATCATCAGAGGAAAAAGTGCAATTTCACAGGCAGTAATCTGAGAGGTTATAATTCACCAATACTCGTTAACATAATTTTGCAAAACTAACTACTAACAGAATCCCAGTGTTTGTTATTTCAGAAGGCAACTTTGCACAGAAATGTTAAATACTTCATAAGGAACCTGACTGGGTCCAATTCAGGATTACCACAATTTACGCAGTTCACACAATGCCTTTTCTTCTTCTAAAACACTATTGGAATCTATGCCATAAAATAAATTAAGTGCCTTCATCCTTCAACAAGCAATAATACAGTAATTAATCATTCTAAAATCTAGGATTAAAGTCTAACCCCATATTTAAATTCATATTTCAGAGAAAACAAGTGGTCAAGCTGTTTGCCACTGAAGGGAGATAGGATAAAAGCGTGGAAGCGTGGCATGGGAGGGGGTGTGGCCACACGTGTAGTACTGTGGCCTGGCTACTGTACAAAGGCCCTCAAGGGAGTGCCTGGACCAGAGGCAAGGTGAGCAGTGGTAATGCAGGCCCAACCACTGCTCCAGGAACCCAGAGGCAACAGTTCAAGACCCAGGTCCCAATAGCCCCCGTTTAAGAAACCGGTTCTTGATTTGACTCCCAGACCAGTTATCATCCCATGCCAAAAACCAGCCAATTCACAGGGATTTGGTTTTTGGGTTGTTGTTTTTTTAAATAGAGAGCCAGCAAATTTAAGCTAGAGGTTTGTAGTCAAAAGCAGCAATTATTTTCTCTTAATTAACAGTGATATTTAATTGGGTTAATAGTCAACTGGACTGCAAGATAAAAGAACCTTGAAAATAACTCCTAACCCCAAACACTGTAGTCCTCCTATTTGAATATTAGTGCTGCTGTGGATGGACCGGAAGCTGTTCAAGATTTGGAGGATACGGCTCATGCTCTAGAGGTACAAGTGTCAACCTTGAAAAGCATAAAGAGAAGATGAAAGACTTTTTAGATAAGAGTCACAATTAGGAACTCAATATTGATGAAAAGTGGAAGTGCACAAGAGGAATGAGGAGCAACTGGAAAACAGTGACAAGAACCAACAGCATGCGGCCTCTCAAAGGGGAGCCACCGACAGAAGCAGACTGAGGTAACCAACTATTTTCAAGCTCTTTGCAGATTGAGAATGACTCTGAAGCAAGACATGGAGCTGATCCCCATCGATTGATAGGGAGGAGTCTTGTACCAGAGAAGTAGGAGTTCCACTGATGATGGGGGTGAGAAGAAGTTGGGAACTCCCTCCTGAGGGGGATGGAGGCTTCCACCTGCCATCCAGACCTGGAATCCCATGAGATAGGCTACATGCCTGGAGCATGAACCTAGAAAGATGACAACGGATAGGAAGACTTGTCAAACCATCTGACCATTATTCCTACTGCTCACCCATGTGGGAACCAATGATACTTCCAGGCATGAACCTGAGAAGATCAAAGGAGACTATGAGGCTCTGGACAGGAATGTGAAGAGGCTTTGGGTGCACATAAATGCTTGCATCGGTCCTCCCTGTTGAACAGAAGGCCAAGAAGAGACCAATGTATCCTAGGAGTTAACACATGATTATGAAGGCGGTGTTGCAGAGAGGACTTTGGCTTCTTTCACAAAGGGTTGATGTTCTATGAATGAGGACTGTTGGGAAGGGATGGTATTCACATAATAAAGTTTGCCAAGAGCATCTTCGGACATTGTCTGGCTAAGCTGATGAAGACAGTGAGCGAGGTAGCTGCATAACGAGCCTTTTACCTGCCTGAACATAAAGATGGACGCATACAGAAAATAGACAAATAGGAAGTAACTAGGAATGTCTGTAAAGATATAGCACAAATGTGTAAGGACAAATCAGAAAGTCAAAATTGCAAAATAACTTGTAGCCAGCAAGAGTTGTTAAATAAAAAGGGATTCTACAAATATGGCAGAGGTAGAAAAGCAGAGGGCCCACCTCAGTGAAAACGATGACCTCTTAGTAGAAAGACATGAGGAAGGCAGAGTTGCTCAATGTCTTCTTTGCTTCAGTCTTCACACACACAAAGTAAAAATATAAATAAAATAAAAATAAACTGTGACCAGAATGGTGAAGTAGCAAGCATAGTGAAAGAAGATATGCAGTTAATATAAGCGACCACCACATTAAAGGCTATTTGACTAACTTGAATGAATAAAAGTCAGCAGGACCTGATGAAATACACGGGTTTTGAAGGAACCTGCTGATGAAATCAGAACTACTAGCAATTATATTTGCAGAGTCTCGGATGACATGTGAAGTCCCACAAAACTGGAGCAGGCAAACATAGACCCCATGTTTAAAGGTGGGGAGGGGAGGGAGAGGAAGATCCAAGGAAAGTTACAGACTTTCAGTTACTATAACATATTTAAAACATTCAACTTGTATCTGGAGGACAAAGGGGTAATTACCAGCAAGTAGGTACGGGTTTATCAAGAGGAAATCACGGCAAACTAAATCTTCTTTGACAGGATAACTGATTTAGTGAATATGAGGAA
Organism: Sphenodon punctatus; assembly: GCA_003113815.1. Classification (NCBI taxonomy): domain Eukaryota; kingdom Metazoa; phylum Chordata; class Lepidosauria; order Sphenodontia; family Sphenodontidae; genus Sphenodon; species Sphenodon punctatus. Next base: position 1,467,387 of record QEPC01000347.1, read on the forward strand.
TGTAGTGAAATCATTTAGTTGAATTTTAATAAGCCTGAGTTTTTAGTGGGGTCTGGGTAAAGGAGGATTTAGAAGTGTTTCAATTCTAAACACTGCCAGGCTTTCTGGACATTTTAGGTGTCTTTAACAAGTTCAGAAACTACAAAAAATGCCATCATCAGATAGTCGTGTTCTAGAGCAGGTCAGGTATGTCTGCAAGTCATATCTAATACATGTAGCTTCTAACAGTTGAAAACTTTATTACGACATTTGAGAATGTTTTGCAGGTAGATTTCTTACCTCAAAAGTCCACCCTTCTTCTTTACCATCCAAAAACATATTTGTCTCTCTATATATCTTCCCTGGTGCCAGCTGCAATGGGGCTGCATTAAACTCAATCCTTTGCAGATTAAAGCCTATTCCTACTCCAATGGCCTTTATAAAGCTTTCCTTTAGTGCCTAAAATAATAAAGAACAGACATTTATCTTACCCATGTTGCGTTCACAGAAGACAACCGGTTAGTGGTAGCTGACTGTCCTTTGAGGGTATTGTGTACTGGGGAGCCAGTAACAATGTCCTAAATAGACAAGGCAAGAGGGCCACTAGCTTCAGAGTTATTGCAGAACTGCTACCGGAGGGGGACCCCAGGACCCCATACTACTGCATGAGGGTTACTGTGTTCAGCTGCATTTTAAAATACTAGAATATGCAGTCAGAGCAGTGCTGCTTTAACTATGGGTATCAGCCCCAAACGCAGTTGCAATGCCTGCAGATGGGGCTGCCATGGAGCCATACAAGCAGAGACACTCAAATGCCAGCAGAGGAATGACGGGATTGTCCTGAGCAGTTTGGCTGTGGCAGCAGCTTAGGTTGATCCCTGCAGACTGCTTTCCTCTTCTGGTGTTTGTTTGGTTCCCATCTTGCGGAGGGGGGGGGGGTAGGCACCACTGTCGCACCACTGTCAGGCCAGGAAAGAAGGGTGCTAATGGAGATGGGGGGGAGGAGGGCAGTATGTAGGGGAGAAAGGGGAGGAGTTGGCAGGGAAGGGGGCAATGATGTGGACTGAAAAGTACGAGATAGAAAGGGGATGGGGGAAGAAAATTTTAACAACATTCATTTTTGCAATTTGTATGTTTTGCAGTTACTCCTATCTGGCGTCATAGGAATGTCAATCTCCCCAAATGGGGTCATGCAGCCAAAAGTTTAGGAACCACTTCAATAAAGTATAGAAGTTGTCTCCTGAGCAGAAACCACGAGGCAAATTCTGCTTTAATGCCTATACACATTAAAGGTTATTTACCTTACCTATGTTGCTATTAATGTCTTCAGATGCATTTTAACACACTAGACTATGCAGTCAGAGCAGTACTGCTTTAACTTTGGGTCCAAGCCCCAAATGCAGTTGTAATAGAACCTTTCCTGGCCAGGAAAGGAGGGTGCTAACTGAGATGTGAGGGAAGGAAAGCAATATGTAGGGGTGAAAGGGGTGTAGTTGGCAGGGCTGGGGGCAACGATGTGAACTGGAAAGTACGAGATAGAAAGGGGATGGGGGAAGAAAATTTTAACATTAATTTTTGCAGTTTTTATGTTTTGTAGTTACTCCTATCTGGCATCATAGGAATATCAATCTCCCAAAATGGGATAATGCAGCCAAACATTCTATTTTGTATTGTGTAGGCCTTTTCTCTTGCATGTAAGAGCCTATCATTCCCTACTAGGATTATGCCATGCAGTTACAAAGCAGAATGAGTAATTCTGAAATATCCAAAGTCAGGCTTGGTTTATCCCTTCTGGGGAACAATGAATTTCAACCCCTTCTATTCCTGTGTAAGTGGCTTGCCACAATTCTTCCTGAGAACTAGAGCTGGAGTATGGATTCTCTTCATTTCCTACAGGAAGTCTGAGGCATTAAGGACAATAACCTTTCACCAGAGACCAGAAGTAGGCAAATGGTGGCTCGGAAGTTGCATGTGGATTCAGGTACCAGTACTGCCGTTCTCACCAAACATAGTTGCCTGGGGGTGGGGAGGGGGGATGCACGTAGCTTCCTCAGGAGCAAGAGAAGCCAAGTTGCTATTTGTGCCACTGGAGTCTCCTAGACTAGAATAGAATGTTTGGCTGCATTATCCCATTTTGGGAGATTGATATTCCTATGATGCCAGATAGGAGTAACTACAAAACATAAAAACTGCAAAAATTAATGTTAAAATTTTCTTCCCCCATCCCCTTTCTATCTCGTACTTTCAAGTTCACATCGTTGCCCCCAGCCCTGCCAACTAGGGGCTGTGAAAGGGGGAGTGTGTCCCATGCCGCTATTGCTACCACCCAAAACCACCAGATCCTCTGGGAGCCAGAGCTTTGATGTGTGTATGTGGGGGAAGAGGGGCAGAGCGGGAGAAGCTGCGCTATCCCAGCCCCAGGATTGGGAGAATCCATGATCAACGCAACATGTCTTGTGGTTCTGGCCGATAATAAAAATTTTATATTCATTTCTTGGGCTTGGAAAATTTGCCCAGCCCTGCCATAGATGTTTAAATTAGCAGCTTTCACATCATGACACTTTTCCAGTAAAGCGGTAGCGAGATGCTATATTTTGTGCTCTTATACAAAAATCATAGGTAGAAAAAAATTTCTATTACCCAGAGCCTATAAAACATATCCAGTTGAAGCCACTCATTACTCATGGACTTGATTACCCTCCACTCTGCTTCCGTAAACTGCCGTTTCATAATGCGAAAGAAAGCCGGAATTGAACCACTACCTGTAAATAAGACAAATGTTTAAAAAAAAATACAAGAAAAAGATTTGATACATCAAAGGCTACAGCAAATTATTTATCCCTTGTTACTACTCAAAGAAATAAATTACCATAATAAACGTTTTTCTGGTGAATGAAATGTGCTAAGAGGAATCTATTCTAAAATCCTAAAGCTAACACAGCTGAAACCCAAACAACAAACATATAAGTACAACCACCAATGAATTAAAAATGTATACATGCTAGGGATGGGAAAGAGGTGAAAATCAGAATCAGATCAAAATCAGAATTGGATTCAATTGAATCGTATTTGAATTTGAGTAAAATCAGAATCGGATCATATTTTTCCAATTTCCCATTGAAGTCAATGGAAAACCGAATCTACTCAGTTCAACGAGCCATTCATTATTCTAAGCCACAATCCTAGAATGATGAATGGGCCAAAGAAGAGCCTAGCAAATTGCAATAGCAAAGGGGGAAATGAGCGACTGCACACCTGAATTAATCCAATCTAATAAAAATGGGGTGGATTGGTTTGATACGATTCCAATGAAAATGGGTGAACTGAATTAATCAGATTCCAATTTCCCCATCCCTAATATATGCGGACAAAAGCTTGCTATGTGAACTGGTGGGGGGAAAAAAGAACAAAACAAAGGTTCTCAAAGTCCAGGAGATATTTTGACCCGATGCACATTTATGGATTAAAACCATAAAATTAGCCATCACTTCAGCATTCCCCAAAATCTTAAGGTCTGATTGTTTTATCAATCCCAGGCACACAATTTTCTACTTCTAATTACTTAATCTATCTTATCAATGGGCATGTGTCTTTATATGTACACACCTCTCTTGACTCTTACCACTATATTATTTATATAAATATTATACACCCACACTCAGAATTGTTAGAAATGAAATGAGATCCTTGTAGCTGCTTTCTAAAGGCATAGGAACACCGTTTAGGGATGTTGCATATTCACATCCAGTACAAACACCTTGTCCTCACATTCAAGGCTATTCTTGGCCTTGCTCCTCCATATCTTTTGTAGCATACTTTCACCAAGTCATTTTTAGTAACTGGTGTCAAGTATTACTCTTCTGGAGGCAGTGAAAGACTTTTTTATTTGGCTGGGCATTTGGAAGGATAGGGTTTGGGATAAGAGATTTTTAGCCATGAGTATGATTTTATGTGTTGTAACTGCTCATGCCCTTTGGATAGAACACAATCATAAATATAAATAAATAAAAACAGTTAATCTTTGCTGTATATTAATAGTTATTAAAATATGAATGGGTTACCAATCCTGTGTGGGTTTATCTTGGAATAATTTAGCAACTTTAAAGTTTGTTTTCTCTATGTTTGGGATTTTTAGGTTGTTAATATACAGTTAAATCAGATTTAGGCAAAGGTTTGGCTTCTGCAGCATATCACCAGGTATTTGATCCTATGGCGCATGCAGGACTGAGGAGATGAGCAGAGGGTTTTACATCATCTTCAAAATGGATGGCTGGTCCATGCGTGAAATGCTGACTAATGCAGAACAGTCCTACTGGCATACCGAAATGGACTCCGGGTCCTACTTCGTATTGATTTTTTTTATAAAACCCAAAAGATAGCAAAAACCATTAACAGATTATAAGTACAGAAAGAAAAATAGCTTACTTAGGGCTTATATGTGCTCTCAACACTATACACATTATAGGATCTCTGCTGAATTTTAAAGTTACATCATTTTATTAAAGTTGCAAACAAAAGGGTTCTACACAAAACAAAATAGGATAAAGGCTAAAGTAATAAAAGAGAAAAAAAGATGTACATGAATGGAGGAAGGGAAGGGAAACAAATAGGGAGTTGGAGGATATGGGAGGAGGGTGGTTCAGCAGAATGGAGGTCTGGTATGTTTCTAGTAGTCTCTCTTAATTAAAATGCGATTAGAGATGGAGTCCAAATATCCTCACACTTGCATGACTGATCTCTATAGCTCAAAGCTCTTCTTCTGCTGGCTGCTGAATTCCAATACGCTCAAACACTATTGCTATATTCTGGGTCGAAGTCTATTCTTTCAATTTTGCAAAATCACCACCAACTGGTATAATAGGTTTAAGTCCTGTATGCCCTTTACTTACTGTAATCTCTGTGGCATCCATCATATTTGGAATAAAAAAATCTTTTGCTACACCAAAACGTGGCCCAGAGAGCCACAGACTATTTTAATACACAATGTGTTTTGTCACTAGGATTCTTTAAGGATTGTGATAATTCCTGTTCCCATGTTTTCATAAAAGCTTCTAAATAAAAAGTTCCTCTCCCTTAGAAAAGCACACATAGTGGGTACAGGGATGTTTATGTAGCAATTTTAAAAATCCCAGTAGAAACTGAGGTTACTCACCTATAAACTTTGTTCTTTGAAATGGGCTCTGTCACTCACACCTATGGATTCTGCACCAGTGCAGTCCAACTTGGGAACTTCTTCAAGCAGTTCTCTGTCCATGCACCATCGGTTCTGCCTCATTAGCCCATGATTTTGGCAGGCTCTGGAAGTAATATATATATAGGAGTGAGGCATGAGTTATCGTTATTCCTTCCAATCTTCACGTAGAAACAAAGTCCTGTTGAAGTAGTGATCACTTCACTCCTTTCCAGTTGGAAGCCCCGAAAACCGCTGTAGTGGATGAAAAGGTCTTCCTAACCAGGATATCAATTTTTCTCCCTTTCTTATCCAAGGGGGATGCGTCAGTGGGCTTATACTGTTGTCATTCTGAGGAAGCTTGGATAATCATGGAATTCTGTGCTGGGTATTTGAGGAACATGGAATGGTCATGGGGATAGAAAGCACTGAATTGTGAGTCAATGGGTGAAGTCTGCAAAGGCGTTTTCCAGTGTGTTTTGGAGTGCTTCATCAACTTCTTGGATAAGGGGAGAGTTAAAAGGTGTGCATGTGTGTATAATTTTATATATCTGATCCCCTTCTTTCTCCTCTACCGAGATAGTTTTCAAGTCTAGTGTGTTAGCCGCTTTGGTAATGAGTGAATTTTTTTGTGATCTGCAGATCTATGCAGTATCAGTAATATTGTCAGAGGGAGGGGAGATTGAATCTTCTGAATCCTGCCAAGAATTGTTAGAAGAGAAAGTATCTTTAGTTGAGGTGTCCTGTGTATCGTCAGGTGGATTATGGGTAGGCTATGGTGGAGTGTGAAGGTCCTTCTGAGAGTCCATGGGGATGTCCTGTGGAGAGACGACCGATAGTTCTGAAGTTTTGTTCATACTGACAGTGGCGTTAATATTGGAGAATCCGAATGAGAGGATAGATGCGTTGGGAGCTGGGGGCAAATGTTGGCACAGTAACAGACAAGGGATTGCACTTGCTACATAAGGTTTAGTAGTTTAAGAATATAAGAAGTGCCATATTGGGTCAGACCAATGGTCCTGTTGTTTCCCCCTAGCTCCCGTCATGTTCCCTGATCCTGTCTGGCTAATAGCTGCTAATGGACCTATCTTCCAGGAACTTGTCCAAACCTCTTTTAATTTTTGTTGCCCTTCTCTGTACCTTTTCTAGTTCAGCTATGTCTTTTTTGAGATGGGACAACCGGAACTGCACACAATATTCTAGGTGCAGTCGCAGCATTGATTTGTATAGAGGCATTATGACAACTTCAGTTTTATTCTCTATCCCCCTTCTGAATAATTCCTAACATTCCGTTCGCATTCTTGACTGCTGCTGCGCACTGCGCTCTGGATTTCACTGTATTGTCCACAGTCATCCCCAGGTCCTTTTTCTGAGTGGTAACTCCTAGTTTAGTACCCAGCATTGTGTATGCATAGTTTGGATTATTTTCCCCTATGTGCATCACTTTGCACTTGTCCACATTAAATAATTTGCCATTTAGATGCCCAGGCACCCAGTGTCGTAAGATCTTGTTGCAATTCCTCACAGTCTGCTGGTGTTCTAACTACCTTGAATAACTTGGTGTTGTCTGCAAATTTGATCACCTCACTCTTAACTCCCTTTTCCAAATCATTAATGAATACATTAAACAGCACCGGTCCCAATACAGATCCATGAGGTACACCACTTTTTACATCTCTCCATTGTGAAATCTGACCATTTAGTCCTACCCTTTGCTTTCTATCTTTTAACCAGTTTCTTATCCGTAGCAAGACACTACCTCCTAGATGCAATAGTAAATCTGCACACTAGGGATGGGCGAACAGAACGCGGTTCGGATGTTCGGTCGTTCAGTTCGAAACCCAAGTTCGGGTTCGATGGTTCGGTTCAGCCGAACCTGGCTGAACATTCAAAAATAGCAAAACCAAAACGAAATCGAAACTGAAACCTAATTTTCGGTTCTGGAAAGATGTTTTTCCTGCCCCCGAACTCATCCGAACACGACCGAACTGTTCAGTCGTTCAACAGTTTGGTTAGGACGTCCGATCAGACCAAGTTCAGTCCGAACTCCAAACATCCGAACCGCGTTCGCCCATCCCTACTGCACACCAGTTCCAGTGCAGCTGTAAAGATTGATTCCAACGGGAAAATTACCAAACCATTCCCACTCCAGCAGGGTATTCGTCAAGGCTGTCTACTGGCCCCTATTTTATTTAATCTATTTATAAATGAACTGGTACAGATGGTAGATAGCTCTAATTCCACCCCCCTCTAGTAAGGGATAGACCCTTGTCAATATTACTTTATGCTGACGACATTGTTTTGTTCTCCCAAACCAAACATGGACTCCAGCAGTGTCTGAATGCGCTGAACGATTTTTGCATAAGGAATTGTATGGCAGCAAACCTAGATAAATCTAAAGTAATAAAATGACCTTTGGGACAAAGTGCCTGAATTACAGATGGAGGATAGGTCCTCTCAAAATATCTCATTATACCTATCTTGGTTTAGTGTTTGCTGCTTCACGTTCATGGAAAGTTAATAATGATAACCTGGTAGCCAAGGCAACACAATCACTTATAAATATTCTCCGATTGCATCACTCCTCACCTGCAGCAGATATCCAACAAACGCTTGACATTTTTACAGCTAAAGCGTTATCCCAACTTTTATATGGCTCTGAGATAGTGTTTACCGGGTATACAAGTAAGATGGAGATACCTCAGAACTATTTTCTGAGAAGTTTACTTGGAGTTCCAAGATCTACTCCTCTGGTAATGCTCCGGGCAGAAACAGGTCTTCCCCCGGTTGCAGTCTAGGCCAATCTTAGGGCGCTGCTGTAGTTGCAAAAATTGGCATGTAGTAACTCCTCCTGCCTGGTTCTTAAATGCTACGCAGAGCAAAGCCATCATCTGGGTAGCATTCAGTTCCAGTGGTGGGCAGCAATCAAAAAGTTAGCTACAGCAATCCCCATGCCTATAGTGGGGACAGGAGCTTCCGAAAGCATTCCTGACAGAGACTTCATCAAAAATAGGATTAACCTGGAGGCTGCCAAAGGAGAGCTGGAACTAATCAGGAGGAATAAGATCTCCCCTATGTATGCCTTGGTTAAACAGAAAGTCTCCTTTGAACAATATCTGTCCCAAATTTTAGACCCTCGGTTAAGGAGAGTAATTAATGAGGTTTGAATTATTTGAGACAGCGGTTACTCGTGGTAGGAGAGAATGCATTCCATAGGCTCTGCTCCTGCACCCTCCAAGAAGTTGAAACGCTCACTCATGTTATTTTTGTCTGCCCTAAGTTTACTGATCTCAAAAGTGTCTAGATAGGCCCCCTATTTGAAGGTGTCACAATGTCTCTAGATGGGAGGATGAGGTAACTTCTGTCAGTGACTGATATTCACCTGACTAAGGCAATCGTTTTTCTTCTTCTGGTGGGTAAAAGGATGAGAATCGATGTAATGGGCTCTTAGGCCTGAGTCAGACCTATGGAAGACACTGGGAATAATGATAAAGTCATTCTTCATGTAGTAGACTTGTTTATGCTCCACCATATTTTTTTTTTATTTTTTTTTTGTAAACTGTGTAAACATGCCCTGCTGGAATTTCAACTTTTTAGATTGACTTAAAGGTTTAAACAGAGATTTCCCCTGTTTTCCCTTTTTTATTATGTGGGCTGTTTCCCAACTGACCTCTGATCTTGTCCTTGCAGTTCTTATTATATTTTATTATGTTTTATTCTTTCTTATTTGGGTATCTTGTAATAGCAAAAATGCTGGAAACAATAAACTTGATTGATTGATTGACCTCCTATCCCATGACTTTTTAATTTTCTTAAGTCTCTCTCATGAGGGACCTTATCAAATGCATTCTGGAAATCCAGGTGCACTATATCTACTGGGTCTCCCTTGTCCACGTGCTTATTTACACCCTCAAAGAATTCCAACAGGTTAGTGAGGCATGACATACCTTTACTAAATCCATGTTGACTCTTCCCCATTAAGACATATTTGTCAACATGCCCTGTAATTTTGTCCTTAATTATGGTTTCCACCATTTTGCCTAGCACAGATGTCAAGCTTACTGGTCTGTAGTTTCCAGGATCGCATCTGGATCCCTTTTCAAATATCGGGGTTACATTTGCCACCCTCCAGTTCTTGGGTACAGTGGCAGATTTTAGTGCCAGGTTACAAATTACTAACAGTAGGTCTGTGGTTTCATATTTGAGTACCTTCAGAACTCTGGGGTGAATGCTATCTGGCCCTGGTGACTTGTTAGTAATCAGTTTATCAATTTGCCACAGTTTGTATCTGTGCTGTAGTTATTTTACCAGTAGAGGGTGCTGCTGGTGTTTGCTTTGCTGCAAAATAGCCCATAATTCTTAGAGCCCATTCAGACGTGTGTTTAAATCGCACAGCTGCAGCGGCGGCATCGTGCGATTTAAAGAACCCCGCACTTCCGGGTTGGTGCGAATGCGGTGAGCGCGCACATTTCCACCTAGCCCGAATTTTTGGAGCGTGGTCTGAAAAGCTGCTCAGAGCAACTTTTCAAACCGGGCTCCAAAAATTTGGACTAGGTGGAAATGTGCGCGCTCACCGCATTCACACCAACCTGGAAGTGCGGGGTTCTTTAAATCGCACGATGCCACCGCCGCAGCTGTGCGATTTAAACACACGCCTGAATGAGCCCTTAGGCTGAGAGCGCATTCCCACGTACAAAAAAATGCTGGTATTTTTAAATGCACGTAATTTAAAAATGTGCATGCATTTATTAACACCAGCGTTTAATTTGCGCATTCAAGCAATTTTAAAGAATGGGCCTTTCACGTTCCCACAAGCCCCTCAGGTGGGGGGGGTGGTGGAGAGTAGGAGGAGCGACTGTCACAGTGCCTCGCTTCCCGGACTCTCGGGTCCCGAAGAGAGGAGAGAAGCAGAGCTGAGAGCCAGGGAGCGGGCGCTGTGTAACTGACATGTACCTGACTATGCTAGTCAATATCATGTCAGTTACACAGCACCTCGCTTGCCCGGCTCTGGGCTCCCAGAGAAGGGAACAGAGCGGAGCCGGGAAGCGAGGCGCTGTGTAACTGACATGCGGACACCGACATTCTGACTGGAGGATTTATGCGGGTCATTTCAAACCTGCACTTGTAAAGGTAGGTTTTGGCCGCTTGTCAGTGCGCTTAAAACACAACTGCAAGGACGGTTAAAGAAGCGCATAAAATATTTCACACTTCAAGGAAATATTGGGGGGGGGGGGCGGGAGAGAAAAAAGCAATGGTTTGCTATATGTGGGAATGTGCTCTCAGTCAGTGAGGTCTGTGGGTATTTTCAGACGTTACGATCCCACGCTCAACCACGGTGAATTCCCACATGGTGAGCAAGGGACCGTAATGTTTGTTGGCCCGACAAGAGATTTCAGCCAGATGTTCACCCCTGTGAATCATGGGCGGGAATCTCTTTGACCATGCAAATGGCTGTCCTGCCTGGACCATCACCGTTTGCGTGGTCAAAGAGATTCCCGCCCGTGATTCACGGGAGTGGATACCCAGCGGGAAGCTCACGTTCGGGCTGACGTTCCCACGCTCAACCACGGGGAATTCACTGTGGTTGAGTGTGGGAACGTCACGTCTGTCCCCTGACCATGGCCTGGAATCAGCGGCTGTGCCCGCCGCTGATTTTGGGGCATGGTCTATGCCCCAGGGCGCCGGCGGGTGCTGTGGCCGCATTGGCCGTGGCACCCGCCTGTCTCCCAGAGGGCGGGTGGCCTAGGGATCATGGGGGTTGGGTGGGGCTGTGCGGCCGCATGTTGAGCCGCACAGCCCCGCCCCCTCCCACAATTCCCCGCCGGGATCAGTCGGCACGTCTGTTGGCCATGCCGTTTTGATCCTGGCGGGGATCAATAGGTGATTCAACAGGTGAATCAATAGGTGATTCCGTGACGGGGCCAATACTGGCCCTGTCACATCTGAAAATACCCTGTGACTCAGTAGTTGTAGTTGACATTATAGGTGCTGGCAAGGGGGAGAGGGTAGGTGGCTTCTTCATAGATGCAGATGGTGGAGGTCTAGTAGTTCCAAGTACAGGTTTGGTCCCAGGATAGTATCCATAGGAAGGTGGGTATAAAGATTTCCAAGGATAATGTTGGTAACAAGAGAAAGGTCAGTAGCGATTATGTGGTCATTGATTGTGGCCTGGTACATAAGCAGGAGAGCTGTAACCCTATTGATGAGTGTGAGGGGAATGATGAGAGAGTTGTCCGGTGGAGTGGTAGGTTTTGGTGTGGAAAAAAGGAGGAGGGAAGATGTACAGGTTCTTCTCTGTTGAGGAAGGAGGTATGAGGAGAGAAGTGAGGCAATCCCTCAAAAGAGCCCTTTGGGGTTCCAGATGGGGTAGTTGGAATGGAAACTGGAGTGGGGGGCAGAGGGAGAATATGGCATCTCTGCATATCCGGAGGGGAGGAAGGGGAAGTAGGTAAGGGAGTCTCTTCTTGTGGTGTTTGACTTTGGGATCTTGTCCTCTCAAACTGTCTTTCTTCCTTTTAAGAAAAGGTTTCCTTCAATTGCTGGATGCTGCGGCGATTGAAAGGCAAGGAGGTAACTCTCACCTCGCACCTCCTAGATATATCATTGCCAGAATCCACCAAAATCATGGGCCAATGAGGGAGGAGATACGGCACACGGAGAATTGCTTGAAGAAATTCCGAAGTTGGACTCTGCAGGTGCAGAACTCATAGGTGTGACTCTGACATTCCTAGTGCATCCAGGCCAAATTGCTCTTCAGGATCTTCTTAAACCTCCCTTGTCCATTCCTGGGTGAGGGACGGGGGAATCAGGGTTCCCACCTACCTCCCCAGCAGGATGACTCTAAGGTGACTTAGGGGCTCTCCAAGCTGGTTCTCCCCTTGATCTGGGATAACTCTTCTCAAACAGCCTCAGCATTGGTCATGTGATGATAAGCCTATCTAGTCACATGCCCTTCTGCTTCATGGGCTCCAACCCCTTCTATGCTGGCCACAGGCAGGCAAGTGGTGAAGCACTGACATACTGTGGGCTTGCTACTTCAGCAGCAACTTATCCACAGTGCTTCACTGCAGTTTCTTACACCAATCTTTAGAAAACAAGCAAGTTTAAAGTGAAAAGAAAAAAGTCCAAACTGAATCACTGTAATTTTTACTTCTGCTCCAGAAACCATGTAGCACAATGCACCAGTTTCGCTGCAACTGTATCAAAACTTATTAATACCATCTTGTATCTGAGCCCATGAGATTTACTGGGTGATCTAGTTGTGCTAGTTCAGTGGAGTAAAGCAGTAATATAAAATGGCTTTTAGTTTTGCAAGGGCAATCATGGTAAATAAATCAATAAAAATCGAAGTATGACATGCATCAGCCAGTGCCTGCAAAAGTTGAAAGACTGGCTTTGAGGTTAGCAACTCTGATCAGATAATCAGAACTGTTCATTTCTACTATGCTTGATGGTTTTTTGTGGACCCTGTACTGAGTCAGACAAGGACTGCAATAACATTCCCTGTGTAAATCTATGTTCAGAACTGAAGAAGTGAAAATGAGGCTACTTAGAAACACAACTTTTTCCACTGACAGACTATCAGCCTGTCACTAGAACTGGTAATTTCAAATGATGTACATTCCAGTCTACACTATTCAGGTTTCATAAAAATGTCCACTATGGTAATTGACTACTTCATCTCCGCAACTATACCTTCATCTTTTGGAGTCATGTTCCAACTTATTTGAAGATTCAGATGGGGAGTATATTTATTATACCAATGTGCACCTCCTTAGTCAATCTTCGGATAAATAATTTACGAGTGGCAAAAATGCGTTCTAGCAGAAAAGAGGAAAATACTATCACCACAGATGTTTTCCAGAAGAAAACAGGTAATTACCTCTGTTGAATGTTTACTTTTCCCTCTCTGCATTTAAGGATTTATCTTGCAAGGATAAAGATGAAGGTTGTGAAAGAGCAGCTTCTACAGCCTTAACCCTGAGGGTGTTCCAACTTATTTGAAGATTCAGATGAAGAGTATATTTATTATACCAGTGTGCACCTTAGTCAATCTTCAGATAAATAACTTACAAGTGGCAAAATGTATGCTAGCAGAAAAGAGGAAAACACTATCACCGGAGATGTTTTCCAGAAGAAAACAGGTAATTACCTCTGTTGAATGTTTACCTTTACCTCTCTGCATTTAAGGATTTATCTTGCAAGGGTAAAGGAGATTGTGAAAGAGCAGCTTCCACAGCCTTAACCCTGAGAGTGTTCCACTGGGGCACAAGCGCCACTGAAGGGAATGAGGCTTGTTACAACAAAGCACTTTGAGGATCAGAGCCCAAGTCACTTAGGGTGATTTCAGACGTTACGGGGCCCTTTGGCCCCGTACCGAAACCACCGGGGTCACCCCGTAACGCCACAACAGACGTGCCGGGGGGATCCCGGTGGGGAAACTGGGAGGGGCCGGTGCCGCGCGGCGCAACATGCAGCCGCACGGCCCCGCCCCCTCCACACACCCCGCCGCCCGCCCTCCGAGGAGACGGGCGGGCGGCGGGGCCATTGCGGCCACCGCGGCGGGCCAGAAGCGCCATGGCCCGGGATCCTGCCGGGGATCCCGGACCGTGGCGCGCGGCCAGACGTGACTTTTCGTTGGTCCCGGCCCGGGGTCCGTTTGACCATGCTTCCCGGGACCTTGCCCCGGCTAGCCCGGGAAGCGTGGTTCAAACAGACCTCATGTGGGGATTCACCGTGGCGAACATCTGGCGCCCCGCAAACAGACGTTCGAGACACGGTGACCACAGGTGGGTATTCACCGTGGTATCGTAACGTCTGAAGACACCCTTAGACATCTGCTGATCATTGCACTATTATTTACAAATTTAGAAAGTTGAAATAAACTAACGGAGGTTGGGCAGCACTGGAGACAGGGAATACGCTTTCCCTAGTATTATGAAATACTGTACAGCTAGCTCAGAGATGCTGTTTGCATACAGCCATATAAAAATCATATAATTTATATTTTATTGATTTTTCAAATTTGAAGATACAAGGAGCAGTAAACAAAATGCTGGTGCAGGTCTTAACCTTCAAAGCCCTTCACGGCCTGGGCCCTACCTATCTGTGGGACCGCCTCACTCCCCATGTGTCTGTGCAACCCTTGAGATCGTCCATGGGAGCCTTTTTGGAGGTTCCCCAGGCGAAGCGGGTGGCCACGGATGTTAGATCTTTTTTGGTGGCTGTCCCTGTGTTGTGGAACTCACTCCCAGAGGAGGCTTGGCTAGCTCCCACTCTCCTATCATTTCAGCATTTATGTAAGACCTGGCTGTTCCACCAGGCCTATGGCGAGGGGTGGAGGGTTTTTGTATATTTTTAACGGTTTAAATTTGTTTTATTGTTTTTATACTGTTGTTCACTGCCCTGGGCTGCCCTGTGGGGAGGAGGGGCGGAATATACGTTTTATATACATATATACATAAATAAAATTTTAAACATTTTTTAAAAATGTATTTATCCATCATTCATACCCCGCCTCTCTCCTGCTTATGCAGCTCGAGGCAGCTTACAGAAATTAACACATCAATAAAAACCACACATATAAAATACATACTACAAATAAAAGGGATGGCATAAAAATATAGAAAAAAACTCCCACTCTCCCTAACCCCACCACTCCCACCCTTCACCCATCTCCCTCACCAAAGGCCTAGAAGAACAGCCAGGCCTTGCAGACGCTGAAACCAGGTCCTCGTCTGGGGCCACCTGCGCCCCTGCCGGCAGGGATTTCCACAGCCTAGCCGCAGTCACCGAGAACGCCCTCTCCATTGTAGACCCCTGGACCATCCAGGGGACATCGAGAAGGGTGCTCCCGGCAGATGACAGGGGTTGATACAGGGCACAGAGAGTGAGGCGATCCTGCAGATAGGAGGGGCTAGACCATTTAGGGCTTTATAGGTAAATACCAACACCCTGAATCGGGCCCGGAAGAGTATAGGCAACCAGTGAAGAGCACGGAGCACCAGTGTAATGTGCTCACAGCAACCCATCTGGTAGAGATGGGTCGCCACATTCTGCACTAGCTGCACTCTCCAGACCATCACCAGGGGTAGCCCCACGGAGAGCGCATTGCAATAGTCCAGTCTTGAGGTGATGAAGGCATGGATGACAGTGACCAGGTCAGAGTCTGAGACGTACAACCAACGCCATCGCACATGATGTAACTGGTGAAAAGCACTCCTTGTCACAACCCCCTCCTGAAGATCCAGGCAGGGCTGTGGATCGAGTACCCCCAACCTCTCCCCTGGGCGACTAGCGGGGGATGAACCCCATCAATGATTGGGGACATCACACCCACCGCCCTCCCCACCAGCATCACCTCCGTCTTCTCAGGATTTAGTTTCAGTCAGCTCACCCTCATCCAATCCCCCACAGGCATCAAACGTTGGGTAAGCACCGAGACTGCCGGATCTGGGTGGGATGAAAAAGAGGGGTAGAGCTCGGTGTCATCAGCATACTGACGACACTGCACCCCAAACCATCTCACAACCTCACCCAGCAGATGCATGTACACGTTGAACAAGGGAGGGGACAGAATGGAACTCTGCAGAACTCCACATGAGAGGCCCTGGGGAAATGAAGAACAATCCCCGAGCACCACCCGCCGAGTTACATGAATTGTAAACATATAATGCCACGAATACATATGGATTGTAAACATATAAATGATTTTATAACTATAACTATATTTGTAAATTATTATAATATAAAATATATAATATATACTCTGTGAGCAATTCAACAGCCCACATACACTGATCACAGTTGATGTGCTCCTGCCAGAATGCGCACGCTCAGGTGCTCATGCATGCCGCGCCCACAGTTCAGTTGCCTGGGGCTGTGCTGTGCGCATGGCATGCATGCACACATGAGCGCGCACACACGTTCTGGCCGTGTGCCATGCATGTGGGTCGGTGTACGTCAACTGTTGGAGTGCTCTTGATATATATAATTATATATATTATATACACTGTAATATAGGTTATATAATGTTATAATTATATTTATAACTATTATAATTATAACTTTATAACGATTATAATTATAACAGTTATAGTCAGAGAAAAAATTAAAGGAGAGATAAATAGGATCTCCCCTGAAAGGGGAGAGATAAATAAAATAAAATAAATAAATAAATAAATAAATAAATAGGGGGAAATACAAGGAACAAGGGGAAAGGTGTAAGGGATAAAGTGAAAAATATATCCAAACCATGAAGCAATCTTCTCAATGACCAAACACATACTTCACTTCATCCACAACAATCCTAAATGTAAATGGTTTTCCCAGGGTCACAATACGAGTGTGATGGACATGGGAACTCAATTCAGACATCTTGAATCTACAGAAACATCCTTCCTGCTTTTGTTTCCCTAACTGAAAGCACTGTTTTGGGTTTGTTTTGTTTCTTTAAGAAAAAGAAAAACATGCTTGTGTATACGAATGCAGAAATCAAGTTAAAGGAACAATTTACATTAAAAAAATAGAAGAAAAGTGCATGCAAGCAAAAACAGACACACTCAAAAGTGAGTTATGAATGTATTAAAACGCACACATGAACACATTTTTTGGAAATTTTGAAGGCAAAACCACCATGAAGAACCAATGAAGCCACTAATGAATACAAGTTGTTGACAGACAGGGATAACAAGTGTCTGAAAGAATTCTTTATTTTAGCTACATCATTCTTTATGCAACTAAGCCAAGTGCAACTAAGCCAAGTTCACGAGGACCTTGCATCCTCGTGAATGTTACACTCCTCGTCTCTCCCCCGCCCCTTCTCTCAGATTGTAAGCCCTAGGGCAGGGACCGTGTCTATTCAATTACTTTGTAAAGCGCCAGGTACATTGTTGGTGCTATATAAATGCTTGTTAATAAATAATAAATAATAATAATAATAATAAATAATTTTGGTAGTCACAAGAAAAGATGAAGGTTTTATTTTGAAAAAATTATATGTTTTCTATGGGGGGAAAAGTAGAAAGTGAAATGTTAAAGCTGAGTTGGATAGCAAAGCTGACAGTAAACTAGCCTCTGAAGTATTACATCACAGTTCTCAAGGCAATCGCAAAGTAAAGAGGAACACTGATAAAACAATTTTTTTAGTATCTGGCTAGAAAAAACAGAAGTGCAAAACCAGATTACCAGCAAATCACTAAAATAGATCTATTTACGGTAAGTAGGACTGTATGGTCGTGAGATCTTGACTTGAATATCTGCAAAGACTAGGAAACAGACAGAATTCTGGATCTTTTAAGGTTTGTTTTAATGGACTATGACTGTGATCCAGCTATTTATTTAAAAAATTTGCTACCCTGCCCCTCCTGCCGCAGGCAGCTCGGGGTGGTTTACAATGACTAAAAACATCAAAGTTAAAACAACATAAAAGGAGGGAAAATAGCTCCTTCCACCCCACCATCCCCAGTCCCCCTCCCCCACCACCATTACCCAGCTCCCCTGCCAAATGCAACTTCTGCAAAAAGAGAAAAGATCAGGTGCCAGCCAGGCCTCTACCAGAAGGGAGTTCCACAGCCGCAGTACGGCCACTGAGAATGCCCTCCCTTGCATGGCCCCCCGAAAAACTCAGGGGAGCTCAAGAAGGGTACCCCCAGATGACCGCAGGGGCCGATTCAAGACCCAGGGAGTGAGGCGCAGATAGGTAGGGCTCAGGCCGTTTAGAGCTTTATAGGCCAAGACCAACACCTTGAATCGGGCCTGGAAAACCACTGGCAGCCAGTGCAGAAAACAGAACACTGGTATAATACACTCCTGGCAGCCCAGTCCCACTAAGAGACGGGTCGTCGCATTCTGTGCCAGCTGCAACTTCTGAGCCATCACCATGGGTAGCCCCACTTAGAGTGTGCTACAATAGTTCTGCTAAGCAGGCAGAACCTACGCCATCGGAAAGCCCTGGGATGCCGGCAGCCACAGCGCAAGCTCCAGTCCCTGAACCATGCAGGGGGAACTGGAGAAGGTGGGGCCACAGAAGCCACAGCAGGAAAGGGGGCTGGTGTGGGTGCCCTGACCCCAAGAAGCTGCTGCACGCTGGCCCTGGCAGCCCCCAAAAAACTGGCCCACAGCACTAACCATCACTCACAGGAGCCCTGGACAGTCCCCCATGAACAGTCCACAGGAGCCCCTTCTGTACCCCTCATTGTGCCCTTCTGTACCCCTAATTGTGCCATGATGCTGGGACGGGTCACACGAGGAATTGTTCAGGGCTCTTGCAAGTGACAGTGAGCACTGCGGGCTGGTTTCTGGGGTTGCCAGGGTCAGTGTGCGCAGCAGCTTCTTGGGGTCACGGCAGCCAGTGCCTGTCTCCGTATGGCAGTGCCTGCCTCATACCTGCTCCAAGTCCTTGCAAGCACAGTCAGCCCATTCGCGGGGGGAAGGGGTGGTGGGCTTCCCCATGGGGGTAAACCTTGTTGGGGTGTCCACCAGCTCTGGGGAGCCTGCCCTGAGGTTATGAATCCCTTGGAAGGGCAGTTCTCCCCACTCTGATGCCCGGGCAGGGGGCATGGCCCTATGGATAATGAAGGGGTATGGCCATGGGCCGGCAGAACTCTGCTTCTGCCGGTGGCCCCCCCTGCCCCTTCCCCCCGTTTTCTAGATCTTGGTCCCCCTGCCGGTACATGGACCGTTACTCTGGCGGGGTGTGGGAGGGGTGAGTGGGATCGCAGTCTAAATATACAATAGCATACATTTTTTTCAGTATTAACTGCTTAAGTAAACAAAATTGTTCCACTCATACCCTCACAAAGGTTTAAATTTTCTCATGTGATGCCAGCTGTTTCCAAACTGAAAGACTGAAAATTAGAGATCATACTCGGGGTGTTAATACATGGGCTAGGAGCACCCCGGACCCAGAGCCATCCTGTGGGATCCCCACGCAGCAGCCACCAGAGGACAACATTGGGAGTTCTTCAAATGGGCAGCCGCCTGCCCACAGCTCATGGGCTTGTGCCAGCAGTTTGTGAAACACCCCTCACCTCACCCCAGGCCACCTGACAGTTGAGCAGCTGCTACAGCATCACTGTCCCTGAGGCATCCAGGGACAGCGAGATTGCCAGCGTTCCTGCCCCCCCCACACACACACACACGCACGCACGCTGTCAGACGGCTCCCGGAAACAGTGCAATCAATCATACTTCTCTCTCTTCCTCCATGAGCTGACCGTCAGCTGAGGGGGACATGCTAGCATTGGCGCTGATGGAAAGGGGGTGTGTGTCATGGCCAGGTTTGGCTTCTTCCCTGGCTGTGACTCCTCCCCCCCCAAACCCACTTTCCATGCCCACTGCTGTCCTTTCCTGGAGGGAAAGGAGACGAGCAGGGATCAAAGACATTATGTGACCCTGCCAGAGAAGCCGCACAGATCCTGTGATCCCCTCTCTGCAGAAGCGTCCGGATCCCAAGAAATGGCTTTCCTCCTCTGCCACCTAGGAGCAGGGCTGGGAACCTGAAGCAGATGCAATGCAAGCTGCTTTCCGTCCTCTCTCTCCTTCCTAACACCAGTTCCAGGCTGGGATTGTCCAGACAAAGTGCGGCACACAACCCTCCACTCTATCTGTGCTCCCCTCTCCCAGCTGGCTGTCAGCTTAGAGAGATGCAATCCATACTGGGTCCGATGGAAAGGGGGGTCACGGTCAGGAAAGAAGTTTCTTCCCTGGCTGTGACCCCCCTTTCCACCGGAGCCAGCATGCCCCTCTAAGCTGTCATGGCTGTCCAGCATGGCAGAAGCTAGGGCACTGGGAATTGGGCATGGGCAGGACCGTCTGCCCACATTAAGAATTTTATTTTATTTATTTCTGTAGGATCAGCACATAGTACACACATCTCATATTTATTTATTTAATTTATTTTCAAGCATAAAAAATATGCTCCAGTGGACGGGATTTAGCGGATGCTATAAGGGCAGCAAAGAACTCTTTCTTTGCAGTTCGCATAGCAACGGCATAGGCTCGTTAACCCTCTCTATGCCACAACCTGGCGGCTTCAGCGCATGGACGTCACTGTTGCACCAACCGCTTTCCCTCCTGCTTCAGCACCCGCAGCCCCTCCTAAACCAGGGAGGCCTGCAGTGCTGCCGCCTGGGAAGCAGATGCCTTGGAGCTATCCGATCAATGGCCTCCTTCAGCAAGACAGATAGCAATAGGAATCCAGCACATTACAACAAACAATAATAAACTTCCTTTCTGTCTTTTAGCCAGATCACTGATGACCTCTAACACCAAACTTATTAACTCCCTCCCCCCACCCCTTCTCTCCAGGAGATGGCCTAACCGTCCCGTAGTATTATTTTCTTGGTTGGAGAATCTTTCACAATTCTGCTGATAACATTAACCATCCCCGGTAGCCACTGGCCCTAGAAGTTTTCTAAACCGACATACAACCCTGCGGAAATTTTGTCTATTGTAAATACATACCACAATCTTTGTAGTAACATGTTTCAGTTAAACATTCCTTTGTTTTCCATCTACAGGCTATTACATGCAGTGCAACCAATCTCATCTGATTGCATGCTTGTTTCATCTTTGTTTAGCTGCGCTCTCAGGAAGACTCCCAAGAGGCCTATACTAGGTTGAAGCAGGAATGTCACATCTGTTATTCTTCTCATTAATTTCCAGACTGTCCTCTAGAGGGGCCTAACTAAGGGTGATTTCAGATGTGACGGTGGTCCTATTGGCCCCATCACGGAAATCGCCCTATTGATTCCCCGGTGGAATCTGACCGGCCCGTCAACAGACGAGCCAGCAGATTCCGCCGGGGAATTGGGGAGTGGGCTGCGCAGCGCAATGTGCGGCCGCTCAGTCCTCCCCCCTCATGCTTCCGAGGCCGCCCGCCCTCCGGGAGACGGGCGGGCACAGCAGCCAATGCAGCCACACAGTCTGCCCCCGGGGGTATTGACCATGGCCTGGAATCAATGGCGAGCGTGGCCGCCGATCCCAGGCCGTGGCCAGACGAGACGTTACCACACTCAACCACGGTGAATCCCACCGTGGTTGAGCGTGGTAATGTCAAATCTGTTGGAGCAAAAAGTGATTCCCATCGGGTGTTCACCCCCGGCGGGAATCACTTTGACCACGCTTTCGGAGATGGTGCCCGGACCATCCTCGAAAGCATGGTTATTTTGCTCACCGCCGGGGGTTCACCGTGGTGAACATCTGGCGGTGCGCAAACACACGTTACGGGACCATCCACCACCATGGGGGATTCACCGTGATTGAGTGTGGTATCGTAACGTCTGAAAATACCCTAAGTCGCATTCTCACCACCAATGTAGGGTGCTCCCTCTATTTTGACACCCTAAGGTTAAAAGGTCAATGCTCTCAAATCCAAGATTATGATCTTGGGTAAGAAACCCAAGGTGTCTAGGTGGAGGACTAACATTGGGGACTTGGAGGTGGTTAAGGCTTTTAAATATCTAGGAGTTATTTTCACCTCTCGAGGTACCTGGTGTGCGCATCTCTAGAATAGAGCCAATGAGGCTTCAAAGGTGGTCCGAGCCTTAGGTAAGGCTGCCAGAATGTCCAAAGGGATTTCTGTGTCTGCCATATTGGGAGTATATCGAGCAAAGGTCCCACCGGCAGCCGTCTTTGGGATAGAATTGATTCTGCGCCCCAATGTTGATATCCTGGAAAAGGTCCAAAATGTTTCTTAGGAATTTGCTTGGAATTGGGCCTAGTATTCCAGGGGCTATCCTGAGGGCTGAAACCGGTATTACCTCCATTGAAATATATGCAAAGAAGTCCTATATTAGGTTCTGGTTGAGGATCCTATCTCTCCAGGAATCCCACTTATTAGCTCAGTGTCTGAAGGAAGAACTGGCTAATTCGGGGTCGAATTCCTATCCCTGGTTAAGTTACTTGGGGGCTCTTCTTGGTGGCATGGGTTTCTCTTTCCAGTATTTTGTCAGCAAACAGCTATCTGTTATTAAGAGGGAGGTACATCAGAGACTGTGGGCCATCTCACAGCAGGAGGATCTGGGGGCTGTCTCCGGATGAAAGGTGGCCCCTTTTTTGATCCAATTAAAACATGAGGTAGCATTGGAACCTTACTTAGTTCATCTGGCTAAACCAAGACTGTGGAGGAGTTATACTTTGCTCCGTTTCCAGCTTTTGCAGGCCAGTGTCTTGGAGGGGAGATATCACCAAGTGAAATATGACCAGTGATGCTGCACTTGCAGCATCAAGGAGGTGGAGACAACGGATCATTTCCTCTTGAGATGTCCCTATTACTCAGTGCTTAGGGCTACGTGGTTGATCCCACTTCTTAAGGAGTGTATGTCTTTTGAGTCGGAGGGATGCTACTTATACCTCCTGTCTCTATCTAGTAGGGAGGAACTGGTTGATATTGCATCCTTTGTTTGGCTGGCGTCTAGAAGAACCTGCATAAAAGAAAAATTACAATTGCTGCACCAGCCAATCTAGAAGTATTATTCCTTTGGTACAACTCAGATTGGCTCCGAGGGCCTAAGCAGGCTTGCGTCTCTGTTCTCAACGTATTTGTGGTTATTGGAAGTAAATTGTATTACCCAAATGGGACACTATACTGAATGGGAGTATGCATGCGGCACTCCCAAGTATTATGGCTATTTTAAGTGGATTTTCTATTACTGGTTGATTTCTTCTGAACTGACTGTTATATGAAAGAATCAAAGCTGTAGCAGGTTTTATTGTTTATCTTTTGTATGCATGTCTATGAGTTTCATTTCTGTTGAGTATGTTATGTATGTTTATTGTTGGTTTGTCTGTCTTTTGTTGGGGCTATTGCGAAGGCTGAGCCTCAATAAATATTATTATTTTGACACCCACACCCAACAATTGTCTTTTCCTAGTATGGCTGTATGTTTTAGCGCTGGTATTTGACCCCAATTATGCAATACCAACTTTATTTGTATTTCTTTAACCATTAAAGAGTTTGAATAATGATGCATATTGTGCCATGTTTGTTTTTTCTCTGACTGTTGGACTATCATTCCAAAGTCTTTCTCCCATTTTTTAAGATATTCTAGGTCTGGAGGAATCATATTTTTTTTTAATTGCTCGGTATAATCTAGGTATTATGCCCTTTCTTCCTGTGCTTTCAAATACGTCATACTCTAGTGACGATGATTTTCTACTATGTTGTTCTACATTGTACCAATTGGCTAATATGGTTATAAATTTTAGATATGTGAAAGCACTAACGTTCTCATTTAATATTCATCCTAGTTCTTCTAGGACCCAAAATCTTTCGGTAGTTGTAACAGAGGAGGAATTGAATTAATTGAGTCGCTCAAGTAGATTAATGTATCATCAGCATATAGTGAGATTTTCATCTTTATTTTTTCAAAGGATGTTCCCTTAATATATTTATTTTGTCTTATTGCAATAGTCAATTGTTCTAGCATTAAATCAAATAAAAGTGGTGATAACAGGTAACCCTGTCTCGTTCCTCTCCTTAGTTGAATTTGCTCTGATAGCGTCCCATTGACCAATATCTTAGCCTGGGGGGTTTGCATATAGTAGTTTGATCCACTGCAAAACAAATTCCCCGTTAACCCCATTTTTTCAAGAGTAGCGAACAGGAAGTTCTGCTCAAGCATATCAAAGGCTTTTTCCGCATCAAGTGACACCAATGCAGCTGGTGTTTTGTTTTGGCGTATTTTTATTCACTATATTAATAGTTTTTCTAATAGTATCAATTCCGAGCCTATTTAAGGCCACGAGACAGCCTTCCAAAAATTTTGGAGCATATAAAGTAATAGAAATGTACTCTTGATCATCAATTTTACCAGATATTAGTATGTACCTCTCTTCCTTATCCTCAATTTTCTATGTGAGGGTGAAATTTAAATGATTAGAAATACCCATTCTTTAATTTATTAAAAAAAATAACCCCTGCTTTCGTATAACCAGAGCCAGCAAAATAAAGTTGTTGGTAAAGATTATTTTAAAATCTGAATTCATCCTGCCTCATTAAATGAGACTCCTGGATTGCAAAAGGCTATACTTTGTTGCTATGTAGAAAATGCCATACTCTTCTCCCTTTTATAGGACAATTTAGCCCATTAACATTAATGGTTACCACTTTAAAATTAGTCATTTTTAGAATCTCTTTTTTTTTTTTTTTTTTTTTTTTTAATATCCACTGCAAGAAGGTACTCAGTCTTAGGAACTCCTCCTAGTCTCCTTAACATACCCATCTCCACCAACATCCTTCCACCTGGAGGAAACATTCCAGTGCAAATGAGGTGAAATTCAATGGTTGCTTGCACCCAATAGGGATCTCACTCCCTTGCAAGCCTATTTAATCTCCTCCCAAGGAATCCTGGAAGGAGAGTCTTAATAACAGAAACTTCTAATATTTTGATCTCCCTTATAAACCTTGGGAAAAGAACATATAAAAAGAAAATACAATTTCTTTTCTATTATTTTGGCCAACAAGCTTCTCTAAGTGGTGGGAAAATGTCCTCCCCTAATTCAGTCTTCTCAGACCATCTCAGAGTCTGGGTTTAATCCTGTTAAAAGCCCTAGGCTGACACAGTTCTGTTAACATTCACAGGGTGCCATCTAGCTTCCTGTTCTGGTATCAACTCTCCATTTTCTTAGGAGAGTTAATGCAACCTTCAAAGAGGGTGCATTGAGCAGAAGAGTTCTTACGCTCACTTTTCTTCAGAAACTGCTCAAATGAGGTTTTAACAAGTACCCTCTTTTCCCATTGTCTTGCTTGTACCACATCCCATTTAATACATTCAGTTTTGACCAACCTTCTTCTCCTCTATCCATTGGTCTAATTTTAGCCAAGGTTTTTCTCTATGAGCGCGCAAAGCGCCCTCTGGCTTCACGCCTTGTTATCAATTTGTAATCAAACTTAAAACTTTAACTGTAATCCAATAAGCTATAAATACAGAGAG
Source organism: Sphenodon punctatus (assembly GCA_003113815.1). Classification (NCBI taxonomy): domain Eukaryota; kingdom Metazoa; phylum Chordata; class Lepidosauria; order Sphenodontia; family Sphenodontidae; genus Sphenodon; species Sphenodon punctatus. The sequence continues at coordinate 1,492,472 of QEPC01000347.1, forward strand.
GGGGAAAATTCCCCCAGCAAACCTTCTCTGGGTATACAATAATATTTTTTAAACTTGTACGCCTATACTATTTAAATAAAAATAGAAAAAGAAACATTTACTGAATAACAAAACCCGACAAACGTAGTCTTCTTCCTGCTGCTGTCTGTGCAGGTCCCTGCACTCACACTTTCAAAAATTTTTTAACAAGCCCAGTAAACGCAGTTCCATATAATGCAGGATGTCATCCTCAGCCGTGAACACCACTTGTTTATCTTTATGAATAAATATAAACTTCAACGGAAATTTCAGCTCTACTTTGTTTCCTGCTTTGTTAAAGGGCACAAAAAATGTATACCAGACCCCACGGCAGGCCACCATAAGCTCTGTGAAGTCCGGATAGAATTTATTTTTCATTGAAACAGCAAATTATTATTCTTTCTAGTCATCTACAACATAGGGTGAAAACAGACATGACACTAGCCACCCTTTAACCACCCTTGGTGGTAATTAATGCATGTTGCAGGGCTGTATTGGTGCCCTATGCAGCCCTGAAACATGCATAAATGACCACCAAGGGTGGTTAAAGGGTGGTTAGCGTCATGTCTGTTTTCACCCATAGTCTCCTTCTCAGTGAACCGCAAGAACTTGATAATAATTGCTCTGGGCGAGTTGTTTTCTTTAGGCTTAGCCCTCAAATCTTGGTGGGCTCTATTTCAGCATCCCATACAGTTCTCTGTTCTGGGAAGACTTCTTTGAAAATTTCTTTTAGAAAGGGAATCATCCCTTGTCCCTTCTCCACATCTTCTGGGACCCCTACCAACCTCAAATTTTTCCATTGGGACCTGTTCTCCAGATCCTTGGCTTTGTCCTTAAGGGCTCCTATTGCTTTTTCTAAATTCAATATGCAAGTATCACGCTCCAAGGCCCCATCTTCCACAGAGTTGATCCGCTCCTCTGTTGTGACCCACTTGTCCACTGTATCCACCCACTTATTTATAGAGTTCAGAGTGGCACTGATTTTATTTATTGACTCCCATAGGAGTTTTCTGTCATTTCTTTCCTCTCTTAACTCTGCTTTCACAGCCTCACACAGCTCGGAGCAACTACAGCACCCGGGTTCCCTCCTTGCAGCAGTCCCCTCCGCCGCCATCTTGTCAGGTTCCACAGGGAACAGATTCAGTTGATAAAAGCTCAACCGGTGAGTCTGGGTTACCTTTTTTATTAGCCTTTGCTTGTCCCAGTCTTTTTCTTCCCGTGTATGTTCTTTTATGGCTTCTTGGTCACACTTGGATCACTTATTGGGGGGGAATTTAAATGTAGGCCGCTTTGAAACTCTTTCCAGATGCGTCTAACCTCCATGAATGCCCACTGAGCCCCCCGCCTGCCCACAGGTTTGTTGTGTTCCCCACTCTACCTGGCCTGTGGGGGTGGCAGGATGGCTCTGAAGGCACATCAGTTCTGTGCCCTGACCTGGTCCATCAGCGGTGCTTTCCCTCCCCAAGCCAGGCTGGTGAGCCACCGCGCTGGCTACACCTCTGTTTTTACATAAAGGGGCTAGAATGCAAGCCACATGAGGATAGGTTAAAAAAGAATTTTGTATGTTTAGCCTAGAGAAAAGACGACCAATGGGGGACATGATCATAGTTTACAAATATGTAAAAGGATGCCCCAAAAAAGATGGTGAACATTTGTCCTTCACTGTCATCTGAGACTGGAGAAAAGTGGCAATAAGCTTAAATTTTTGCAATTTTTGGTTAAATATTAGGGGAAACTTTCTAACCATAAGAGCAGTTGGACAATGGACTAGGCTGTCTTGGAATCTCCTTCTTTGGAGGTTTTTAAGAACCAGTTGAAAAAGCATCTGTCTGCGATGCTGCAGTTCTAGGACATCCTGCCTTGGAGGATGGATTTCATTAGATGATCCTTAAGGTTCCCTTCCTACAGTACAATTCTATGATTCTAGCAAAAAGATGTGCTAGATGAAAACATGTCAGTCTTGTGAAGCCTACTTTTCCATAGCAAAAGGTTTTCATATATTTACACTGATACATATAGACATCAAGATGACGTACGAGGTTATTTAGAAGTACAGATAAATGTTGATGGCAAAAGATTACCACCACAAAATGAAAAGAAGGGATGTGGGGTGGGAAACACTACATATTCTGGATGGTCATATACCTATTATAGGCTGTTTAAAAATATAAAATAATTGTTATTGTTATTAGAACTAATAATGGGTTTTGACAAGACAGTATCCCAAATAAATGAAATTTGCTGCTCCATATAGGTTTTATTTTGTTCTGGTGGGCGGGGGGTCATGTTATTTGTCAGAGATGGCCCTGAATCAATCATCTGATTTGCAGAGTTGTAATTTTTTGCAATATTAGGCAAACTGAATCAAACACCTTTTGTTCAATCTGAATTAAATAGTGAACTGAACAATCCACTCTCAAAATTATACTTGCAAAGGGGCAAGTTCTGCTCACTCCAAGGCTAAAAACCAGAAATAAGCAATTCTTTTTTTGACAAAGTATCATGCCTAGTCACGGTAAAATTGTTTAAAGCCTGGCGCACTGTCTGAAGCAGGAACACCTTCATGCATAATTAAGTTTTGGCATACTACCCCTTTTAAAAAGCCAGATGTTCAAAGTTTTGACTCAGCCTGTTATTATTATTATTATTATTATTAACAAACATTTATATAGCGCCAGCAGTGTACATGGCACTTTACAAAGTAATAAAATAGACACGGTCCCTGCCCCTAGGGCTTACAATCTGAGAGACAGGAGCTGGGGGAGAGACTTAGGAAGGGGAACAGAGGGAGAGACAAGGGGTCTAACATTCATGAAGATGCGAGGTCTCAAGTGCACGTACTTGGCTTGGTTACGATGAGAATGACAGCAGGCAGGTCCATGTTGCAAGGATAAGGGTAAACCGATCGTAGGTATAGGAATAGTGGCTCAGCAGGATAAAGAGTCAGACAGAGCAGAGCGAAAGAGGTGAGTTTTAAGGAGAGATTTGAAGGTATGAAGGGAGGGGGCAAGGCGGATGTGGACAGGGAGGGAGTTCCAGGCATGGGGGGCAGCAAGTGAGAAGGGACGAAGGCGCTTAGGGGAGCAGGGAAGGCGTGGAAGGGTGAGAGAAGGGACAGAGGAGGAGCGAAGTGCACGGGCTGGAGTATGGAGGGCGATAAGTGCAGAGAGGTAGGGGGGAGCAAGGTTGTGAAGAGCTTTATAGGTGAAGACTAGGAGCTTGTGCAGGATTCGTTCAGGAAGGGGAAGCCAGTGAAGCGAAGAGAGGAGGGGCTGCACATGGTCGAAGCGACTGGCGAGGTAGATGACCCTGGCAGCAGAGTTTTGGACAGAGATGAGGGGAGAAAGGTGAGACCGGGGAAGGCCAGTGAGAAGGAGGTTACAGTAATCGAGGCGAGAGATGACCAGAGCATGAACAAGAGTTTTGGCAGACGAGACAGAGAGAAAAGGGCGAATCTTAGCAATGTTATGGAGGGAGAAGCGACAGGATTTAGCAACAGAGTCAATGTAGGGTTTAAAAGAAAGGGGTGAGTCAAAGATGAAGCCTAGGCTACGGGCTTGGGGGACAGGCAGGATGGTGACTCCATCAATAGTTATTGACAGTGAGGAAGGAGAGGAAGGATGAGGGGGGAAGATAAGGAGTTCAGTTTTAGCCATGTTGAGTTTGAGTTGACGTTGAGACATCCAGGTAGAGATGTCAGAGAGACAGTTGATGAGACGAGCTTGAACAGAGGGAGAGAGAGAGGGAGTAGAGAGATAGAGTTGAGTGTCATCAGCATAGAGGTGGTATTGGAAGCCATGGGAGGCAATGAGTTTGCCTAAGGATGAGGTATAGATCGAGAAGAGGAGAGGGCCAAGAACAGAGCCTTGAGGAACACCAACTGAGAGGGGGAAGGAGGAGGAGGCGGAGTTGGAGAGAGACACATTAAAGGAGCGGTCAGAGAGGTAGGAGGAGAACCAGTTATGGACAGAGCCACAAAAGCCAAGGGAGTGAAGGGAATCCAGCAAGAGTGAGTGGTCAACAGTATCGAAGGCAGCAGAGAGATCAAGGAGGACAAGAATGGAATAGAGACGTTTAGATTTAGCCACCAGAAGATCGTTGGTGATCTTAGCGAGAGCAGTTTCAGTAGAATGAAGGGGGCGGAAGCCAGATTGGAGGGGGTCAAGGGAGGAGTTGGAGGATAGGAAGTCAAGGCAGCGGGAGTAGACAACACGTTCAAGCAGCTTGGAAGCAAAAGGAAGGAGTGAGACAGGACGATAGCTAGAAGGGTCAGAGGGGTCAAGAGTGGACTTTTTGAGAATAGGAGAGACTGTGGCATGTTTGAAGGCAGAAGGGAAAGAGCCAGTAGAGAGGGAGAGGTTGATGATGTGCAGGAAGGAAGGGGCGACAGTGGGAGTAATGGAGGTGAGGAGGCGGGAAGGAATGGGATCAAGGGGGCAAGTGGAAGGGTTGGAGGAGGAGAGCAGAGAGGAGATTTCCTTAAGGGAAATCTAAGTTTAGCCTGCCATGCTAAACATTTGTTTGGAACAAACACTTCTGGTGGCCAGCTTATGAATTCAAGAAATCATTGGTATGTTTCTGTCAATGCAATTTCCCCCCCTTATCGAAAGAGAAAGCATTCAGATAAGCATGGTTCATAAAACACAGCATTTTTTTGTATCACTGTAAGCCTGTGCAAATACAAGCCCCCCTACCCCAAGCCCCCACAAGCTAGTAGCAAAGGAACTACAAGATTAACTATCAACTTGTCTGTAGCAACACCTGGTATGACCATAACTCCCCAAAATTTGTTATGCAGGAGGCATTTCAGCATAACGTAGCTGTCTTGAAGGAACGTTACACTGTGACTCAGAATGCCTTTTTAAAAATATTATCTTCAGATGTCCTCTAGAATAATCTAATCAACAGCTAGGACACCCTGGCATTAGACAATGGGTATTTTCAGACGTTACGCGGGCCGTTGGCCCCGTACCGGCACCACCGGCTTCGTTCCCCGCCGGGGTCACCCCGTAATGGCACAACAGACGTGCCGGGGGGATCCCGGCGGGGAAAGTGGGAGGGGCCGGGGCCGCACGGCGCAGCATGCGGCCGCACGGCCCCGCCCCCTCCACGCACCCCGCCGCCCGCCCTCCGAGGAGACGGGCGGGCGGCGGGGCCAATGCGGCCGCCGCGTCCGGCCAAACGTGCCACGGCCCGGGATCCCGCCGGGGATCCCGGGCCGTGGCGCGTGGCCAGACGCGACTTTTCCTTGGTCACGGCCCGGGGTCCGTTTGACCACGCTTCCCGGGACCTTCCCCCGGCTAGCCCGGGAAGCATGGTTCAAACGAACCCCATGTGGGGATTGACCGTGGCCAACATCTGACGCGCCGCGAACAGACGTACGGGACACGGTGACCACAGGTGGGTATTCACCGTGGTTCACCGTGTTCACGTAACGTCTGAAATCACCCAATGTGACCATACCTGCATTCCTTTAATAGCCAGCTCACCATGTAACCAAAGTTAAAGTACTCGGGAGTTAATTAGGTCAAATTCTCTGCACATTTTATCTTTGTCCCAAAAGTTAAATACAGCATTACATCATCAGCAAAAGTAGTATGAGGAATGAAGGTTTTTTAGGTAAAGATAAAGAAAGAACAACAAAGCTGTTATATAATATTCATTCCTTATGTCCATGAGTTGAAGTGATGGCTTCGACTGATTCTAAAACAGAACACTCTGCACATTTCTCCCTCTCATCAGTAGATTCAAGTCAAATATGATATTTTAATTCATTCCAGACACTATGTAAGAATCTGTGTTTAACACAAGAAGTAATTGCTTGCTTCCTCAGGGACCGCCTCACCCTCCGTGCCCCAGAATGGCTCCTTTGGTCTGCCGGGGGTGCCTTCTTGGAGGACCCCCGTGTTAAGTGGGGGGCCACAATGGAAAGGGCATTCTCTGTGCCCGTGCCACGCCTTTGGAATTCCCTCCTGGAGGAAGCTCGCCTGGCCCCAAGCCTTTTAACATTCCGGCGAGTTTATAAAACCTGGCTGTTCGTCCAGGCCTTTGGGGAGGAGGGGTTAGGGGTTTTTAATCTCCTCCTACCCTTATTTATTGTTTTATTGTGTGCCTAACCCTGATATTATTATTGTTTTAAATTTTATACGATTGTATTTTTATGTTTTAAAATTGTTAGCCACCCCGAGCTGTTGCTTTTTATTTATTGATAAAATAAATAAATAAAAAAATATTCTTAAAGTCTGATTCATATTTTTTTTTTAAAAGTAATTCTGAACATCTGACCTTGTTCTTTCATTGATTTCTAATAGCAAAGGTCCGATGATAACTATGCTAAAGTAAATACCAAAGTGTGGCATAAGACTTAAGGACCCATTCAAAGGAGGAATCTAAAAGTCAGAGGAAGTAAAAAGAGGTGAACTCTGAGGAAACCCACAGAATTTTCTATTCTCTCTGTCTCTCTTCTAGGATCAAGAAACTTCTCAGTAAAAAATAAGACTAAATAAATTTTTAACAAAAGAAAACTTCTTTATGCTAATGTTAAATGTCTTGGCCATTCTGTAGGCATATGCCTTCTACTTCAATCATGCGTTTTACTCGGTGCTTTGGGGGCAGTCTTGTTTTACCTACCCTCAGGGTAATTCAGGGCTAAAGCCCTAGTCCAAACTTTGCATGGCGCAGAGATCTGAGGTGTTATGGAACCTAAAGACAGATATCCCCCAGAATGTATTCCTCTGCATATTACTGGTCCTACCTAAGTATACAGGGCAATGGTGTGTGCTGCATTGGGGAAGGGGGGGGGAAGGGAGTCTTCCTCCCCGATTTGCTGTATGGCGCAGTGAGAGCATCTATGCTTTTCCAGGCCTGATTCTTGGACCTGGCCTTATAGCAAGCTTATACAGACCAACCAGAAAGGAGATGGCCTGTTATCCCACATTTGTCTGGGTGACGTAACAGTGCCCATTCTGCCCCAGGGCAAAATGGCCAAACATATGGTAGCTGCCAAGCATACGGTCTGCTGCATCACAGGCTAACGGGGGGGTAAGGTTGCCCAATGTGGTATAATGTCTCATGTGGCCTTACCCGATATGTCTTTTCCTAAAAGCAAGAGCAGCTCATCCTGCAACAGTCTGAAATAAAATAAAATGCACTGAGTTTAGAGAGTTTCCAGAGCTAGAGAAGTTATGACCATGATGTGAATCTAAAAATGCTGGAATAATTCATTTTAGGAAATTAAAACATTTTTATTCTCTCATTCTAGACTAGGTGAGTATATTATAATAGTAACCTGCTGGATAACAGAGCAGATTTTTAAAAATGTAATGCGTAAAGAAAAGACTTTCCATTTCTACTATCAGCTTATTACAGTAAAATTATTATAGCCAGTTATATCTCATTCATCAAAAGGAGGAAAATAGTGATAAAACAGTTGCAGATTAGTCTCCACTTAATCCAATGTTGAGCACTGAAAAGCTATCAAAAATCTACATTTGTAAGACCAATTTCTTCTTCAGTCTTTCACCCTCTAAAAGGCTATTTCTTTGAGAGGTCGAACGTCAGAATTACTTTAAATGCAACAAGAACTACCAAAGAAGAAGAGAACAACAAAGAGGGAAAAGGTTTCTTAGCTACTACACATGACCCAATAAATAGACATCAAAGCAATTTTTTACATGCCTTTTCTTTAAATATACTGAAGGCTTGTTCATTTGCCTGGGTGAGTGTGAAGCATTTCAGTGGCCCTTTTTGCACAGACGCCCCCCCCCCCGGTGTGTGGGGAAGTGGGCAGCATCCATGGAATCGCCGCAGCAGGTGGGTGGGCATGTGTGCGCGCCCCCTCCACCGATCCCCCATGCATGGAGCAACGGGTATCAATGGTGGATGCTCCATGTGTGGAGATGGGTGGAGGTCTGTGGGACCTCCATGTGTGTAGACGGACCACTTACACACCGCCCATCCGCCACCTACTCCATAGACTGTGGAGGCACCACAATCTGTGTGAAAACGGTAAGCGAGTCTTTCATGCAGAAAAAACTATACAAAAACTCATTTTGTACAAAACTTAATTATATAAAATTTGCTTATCCGCTCTAGGGCTGAAATGGCAAGCCGCCAAGGTAGCAGTTTCTGACAGAAAGCTCTTCCACAATGAGCAGCACAGTGCAATAGACATTCATTCTGCTACTTTTGTCTGTGATATTCCACAATTTCCACCGTCAATTTTTCAAAACGCGGTCATGGTGAGAAAGTAGCAGAATGTTTCTTCCGACACTTTCTGAGATTATTCAGATGTTGCAAAGCAAAGAGCATGGAATTAGGGAAATGTCAGCAGAAAAACTGCGGAAAGTCACAGCAATTCCGAAGTGCAGAAAAAGGAGTTACCGCTTCAGCTCTAATTTGCATAATTGTGTTATTCCAACATTGTGCGAATAACGAGTAGGTAGGTTACAAATTAATTTCTCTATCCTGACCTTAGTTCAACGACCACAGGCAAGAGAAATCCTGTCACAAAAGTGTTTATTTCTGGGCCATCTACCCTCAAGGGATATTATAAAAAGCTCCACCCCAAAACTGCATTTCGTTGATCATGAGTTGTTGGTGACTCAGCTGCGGGATCAGGCAGGGATTGGCGGGACTGTTCTTGAATGGTTCTGCTCTTTCGTGGCCGGGAGAACCCAGCGTGTGGTGCTGGGGGAGTTTTCATCTTCCCTCCCCCACGGTCTGACAGTGTGGAGTACCGCAGGGTTCCATCTTATCCCCTCTCTTGTTCGATGTGTATATGCAGCCTCTGGGAGAGGTTGTTAGGGAGTCTGGAATGAGATGTCATCAATATGTCGATGACCCCCAGCTATCTCTCTCATTTTCCTCCGACTTGCCCGGCAGTCTCGGTGCTTACCTGGTGTTTGCCCGCTGTGGGGGACTGGATGAGGGCAAGCCGCCTGAGGCTTAATGCTGACAAGATGGAGGTGATGGTTGTGGGGAGGGCCGAGGGAGTGGTGGCCCCCATCATTGATGGGGTCTGCCCTCCCCTGGTTTCTCAGGTCCGGAGTCTGACGGTGCTCCTGGACTCGCAGTTCCACCTGGATGCCCAGGTGGTGGCTGTGGCGAAGGGAGCATTTCGCCAGTAACACCTAGTCTGTTGCCTTAGGCTGTATGTCTCGGACTTGGATCTGGCCACAGTCATCCATGCTTTTATTACCTCGAGACTGGATTACCGTAATGCACTGTACGTGGGGCTACCCTTGGTGTTGGTTCGGAAGCTGCAGCTGGTGCAGAATGCGGCCCGTCTCTTGACGGGGATGGGCCAATGCAAGCACGTTACACCAGTGCTCCACGCTCTGCACTGGCTGCCGATAGTTTTCCGGGCCCAATTCAAGGTGTTGGTGCTGACCTTTAAAGCCATAAACGGCTTGGGTCCTGCCTATCCGCAGGACCGCCTCACCCTCTGGGTCCTGAAGCGGCCCCTGCCATCAGCTGGGGGCGCCCTCCTTGGGGTTCCCCGGGTTTCCACTATGAGGAGGGCGTTCTCCGTGGCTGTGTCATGGCTGTGGAACTCCCTCCCATCAGAGATCCGCTTGGCTACCAGCCTCCTCTCTTTCCGCAGACAATGTAAGACCTGGCTGTTCCGCCAGGCCTTTCCCAAGGGAGATGGGGTGGATGGGGTTTTATATTGTTTTTAATTGAATTATTATTGTTTGTTTTAATGTTTTAAAATGTTTTTAATATGCTGTGAGCTGCCCTGAGATGCCTGAGGCAGGAGGGGGCAGCATAAAAATGTTAATATAAATAAAAAATAAATAAATAAAAACAAATCCACTTATTAAGTTTGCTGATGATCTGCATACAGTCACTGAAAGGCAATAATAAAGCAGTATATAAATCAGACAAATGTATGTAGGGCTTTAAAAGACTCTGGTAGAACAATCCTCCACCATTAAAGTTAATGGGAGTTTTGCTATTGACTTCAATGGATGGAGGAGTGCGCCCTCATTGTACTTCATGCACTCTATATTTTATCCTTCGTCCTTGCTGCTATCAAAGAGAATGAGAGATTATGGCTAGACACTTGCACATCTTTCGTTTTTCAGACAGGATGATCCTTGAACAGGGGAGTGAAAGCAACCACAGAGCAACAGCACCACTATGTGGAATTTTCTGAGACAACAATCCCTGGTAAAAAGAAAACAACACATTCATAACATGCAAAAGCAGCAGTAATGCACCATATGTATTCCTGGTGAAGGAAATGGGCTGAATCCTGTTTAATATGGACCTAATATTAACTGGTGAACATCTATTCATAATTCAGTGAAACAAGATTGCAACTTCAAGCTCCTTTACCAAGGCGAATTTAATTATCTTCAGATATTTCAGATGCATTGTAAAACAAAATAATTAAATATCTAATTAATATGATTTTATCCACTAACATATAGCATACCAACAGCATTTAATGTACAAAACTGAACCTCCCTATCACAAATATAAAATAGTAATGTAACACAATCCACTGTGAAGTGGTTAGGGTTTGTACCCTCATAACCTTACTCAAATCTATTAAAACCAGGAAATGAAAAATGTAAGCACCCAACAATACATCTTCATTCACTGACAGGTACTTGCCTTAATATTCTTACAACTGCTAGATACTGCAGAATGTGCCTAAATTCAGTCCCCCAATACTTCCTTCACATAAACCACCACAACCTGACATAATTAACTAGGGACTTTTTGTATAGCAAATTGTTGAGCTGGAGATAGGAAAATGATGATGCTAAAAGGAATTATGTAAAGCTGATAGTACAGTAAGGGCAGCACATTGGTCTATCAAGGCCAGAATTGTATGGCGCATCTCAATGCCATTGAAGGAAGTTAAGATTAAGTCATTTTAAAAATAAAACCAGGTTAAAATTTGTTTCTTACCAATATACCACTATTAACAACTTCAACAGTTTATGCAGGCTCCAATGTATTTTCCAGATAACTTTCTGGTCAATTAGTCTACAGTGTAAAAGCAGCATATTATTGTATTAGCTAAAACTTGGTTCCCCTAAACGTTCTTTTAAACAGTCTTGGCATGTAACTGTAGTTAGAGTGCCATTTATAATCTGTTATTAACACAGACTATGGTAGGACAGTAATTTATCTTGATATTCTTTTGGAAGGTTTCCTCAAAGACAGACGAGACCCATTTCTTCTTTGTTGTAAGATGCATAGCTGCTTCAGTGAAAACAACAACTGTTGGGCTCAGGCCTTCAGACTATTTTTTAAAAAACATTCAGCATACAGTTTTTCTTGCTGAGAAAAGGGCTAGAGAGGATTGCTCATCCCAGCCAACATATTCAGAGGAGTACAATATGGCCCTGGTAGCAGGGGATTTACGGGAGTTGTCTTTGTCATTCAATTTCGCTGCACTTCCTAAAGGACTTTCATAATCTTACATAATCACTGCATCAGGAAACTGTGCTGGAAACTGATGTGGAGATTGAGAGCAGTGGAACTACAGCATCCAAGTCAAGTGTAAGCAAGTGCACAAAGAACCACTAACAAAGTTAGCCTGAAACACGTTGCATGGTTTTTATTTACACTGATGCTATCCCAGAGATTCAACCGTCTAGTGCTGATACAGCCAATGAACGTGTGAAAATATTTATCAGACAGACACTGATTTTCATTCCACATTCCCCAGGAAAGCAAAGATCATGATCACTTGAGAGGGAGCAAACAATCAGTCACAGAAATAATGAGCAACTCAGGGGTCCCACCTCCGTCCCTGAAGTGACCTCCTTTTGCTACTGAATCAAAAATGTTTGTCAGTCCTGGTGCAGACTGTACCTGGCCCAATTCAGCCAAAGGAAGGGTTGCCAACACTACACTTTCAAAGAGGAAGGAGAAAGTGAAAAGCCCTGCCGAAACAAGGCAGAAAGTGTTGAAAAAGCAAACAGCACAAAAACCAATGGAAGAGGAAGAAAGGAAGGAAAGTAGTGTGATGCTTTGTTTTAAAAGGAGATGATATTGGAGTTTCAGCCACTACTAAAGCTTAAAATTGGTCTAGTTACAGTAACAGCAAAAATTTCAAACTCCAAAAACCTCAAGCCTCTACACTGTCAAAACTCCTGCATTTATTTGAAGCAGGGAAATAAATGAAGTTAAATGTTGGTTTTGTATCCTCAAAAAGGACTTGGCTTTTGTGTAGAAGCGAACAGTTCAAATCAGATTTATAACTGCAGTCTGAAAGAGTATGATAGAACGTATTTAAAATGCCACTTAATTGTAAACTACTCTTCATAGTCAATACATATTAGCATGCCCTGGGCTTTTTCAATGTGGTTATTAAAACATTTTCTTAGGATTATTATAAAAAGTGCATTTTTAATCCTGACCAACTCTTAGGTAGATTATTTTACTACTTTCCCCTCTATATAAATGTAAATATATCATTTTAGGCTAAGGCTGGAAAAGGTAAAAACCAACCAAACAAATAGCATCTTCAACAGTCTGTTAGTGATTTATATTGATCTTTTGGTTTGATCTAGAGTTGAGGTTTTTTTGAGCAACTAATCCGGAGTATGTAACCACAGAGACAAAGAACTGTAAATATCTGTAAGGTATGGACTAAATTAATATATATACAGAACAACAGAAACGACAGGGTGAAGACAGACATGACAGTAGCCTGCATTAGCCAGTGACTCACCTGCAGGTTTGTTTTGTCCCTGCCAGATGTTTGACCACGTCCACCCCAAGGCGAATGCATCGGCCAGAGAAGCTTAAAGACACAGCCTGGGCTAAGGCCCGCCCACCAACCCGGGCTAACAGATGCTTGCAGTCAGTTAGGCCTGCCCAGCCACACTGCGCAGAAGGGTCAGTGGATCGGGCCAGGAGGAACGTGCTCACCCTGGCCCACCAAACAACTGAGGGGGTGGGGGAGGACTGGACTTCGCACTAAACAGCTGACGTGGGACCTGCGAGGAGCACCCATGATCTGCTGTTTGGCAGTAGCTCTTCCTGATACTGCTGAGCAGCATTGGCCCAAAAGACCTGTCCCATGTGAACAGCTCCTCAGGCTGGCCAGGGACACGAGAAGTGGTAGCTGCAGTGGTTCACCCCAGGGAGGGCCAGGGAGCTGTCTCACTGCCCTGGTCTGTCGTCACCCTACGTAATCAAAAAGAATCTAATTATTTCTAGTGTGCATCTTATACCCTCGCTGCAATTCTAAAGAAGAGGTCTTCCATCATATCGTATCACTGCAAAAAAAGATTGTTCAAAATTAAGAATGGCAAAATAGAACGGTGGAGAAAAAGAACAGTATGAAAAGCCCTCTTGACCTCGGTCAATGTGAAAGAGGACACCTTTATTTAGCTGCACAGTGGGGAAATTCAATTGTCACAGAGACTTCCAGCTGTAGTTGGGTCATGGCTGATGGCAGTGGCTTCTGGGCCCCGATATTGTGCTGTTGGGTCTCAGCACCTTTAAATTTGGTGGTCTCAGACAGTTTTTGTGAGAACTTGGCAAAGAAATTCCACAAAAGTTGCCACTATTGTAGCAGTGTGGAAATAAAGGTTACTTACCATAACTTAGTTCTTAGAGATGTCTCTGTGCAATCTCACCTATGGGATCACGTTACCATATGATTGGCATCAGATTGCTTGTCTCACTAATAGCAGTCCCTGACTGAATCTTCCAGCTAGTGTTCTGGAATATTCCTGCTCCTACCCCTCTCCTCACCACCCCTCCCCTGGTGGAAAGAGGGTATAAAAGGAGGCGGAGCCTAGCCACTAGTTCCTTAAGTTGCAGCTGGCATTAAGAATGTTATCCAGCTGAGGGGATGGTGGGTGGGTGTTGAGAATGCACCGAGCCATCTCGAACAACTAAGTTACAGTAAGTAATCTTTATTTCTTCTTTGAGCGGTTCCGTGATTCTCACCTATGCGAGAATATGAGCAGTTACCTGCGTAAGGGCAGAGGGACCTGGATAACGGTAATACTGCTGACCGCACAGCTCAACCGAAGGATGTCTCACGTCGTGCTGCCAGGTTCAAAATATAGTGGCATGAGAAGGTATCAGACGATGACCAGATCTCTGCTTCGCAGATATCCTCAATTGGAACATGACGAAAGGTAGTTGTTGTAGTTGACATGGCCCTGATAGAACGGGCTCTAAGTCGTGGTGAAGGATCTTTATCTGCTAGTTGGTAGCAGGAGGTGATAACAAGCCAAAATAATCTTTGAGAAGCAATGTGATGACAATTTTGAACCTAGTGTCCTGCCTCCAGTTGTTATGAATAGTGTGTCAGTCTTACATAGTTGTTTAGTTCTATCAAGATAGAAGGCAAGTGTCCTCTGAACATCAAGGGTGTGCAGAGCTGCTTCCAGAGTAAACGACTATGGATGAGAAAAGAACACAGGTAAGGAGATTACTTGGTTGATGTGAAAAGCAGAAGTAATTTTCGGACAAAAGGCTGGAATCCATTCTAAGCTGCACCTTATTCTTGAAGAGGAGAAGGTAAGGAGGTCAGGACACTGAGTGCTGCTAACTCAGAGACTCATCTGGTGGACGTTATTGCCACCAGGAAAAGAACATTGTATGTGAGGTATTGCAAGGATGTGCATGATAGTGGCTCAAATGGAGATTTCATGAGTCAAGACAGAACAAGAGTCAGATCCCAAATCGGGGTTAGAGTTACAATCGGAGGGTAGTCAAGCCCTTTAGAAATTGTTTGTCAGTTCTGCAAATAAGGATCAACTGTAGGGACTGTGCAGGTGAGCTGAAATAGCAATGAGATAGACCTTCACGGTGGAGATGACAAGTCCAGGTTCCTTTATGTGAAAATCTAAAATGGTTTTCAGTGGGAAATCCTATGCATCAAGGTTGCGGTCCCTGCACCAAGAAGTGAATCTGTTCCACTTTATACAATAGGTTCTCCTAGTAGATGGTTTTCAGGAGTTCAGTAGAACGTTTCTCACATAGTTTGGAAGAGTTTGGTCTGGTTGCGTCACCCTATAAAACCAAGCTGTGTGGCGTAGGAGCGACGGTCCAGATGCAGGGGAGTGACTTGGTTCTGTGTGATGAGATGGGTGTAGAGAGGAGGAGGTAGTCTGACTAGCCATTGTGAGGAGAAAGTGAGTACCTGGCCTGCCTGGGCCACTCGGGTGCTAGGAGGATGAGCTTGGTCTGATCCCTCTGCGCCTTGCACAGAATTTTTGATATTAGAGAGAACAGGGGAAATGTGTATGCATACATCTCTGTCCATGGGATCGCAAAAGCATCTGACCTCAAGCCTGGCACCATACCGCCTCTGCTGCAAAATACAGGAAGCTTGTTGTTGGTCTTTTTGGCAAATAAGTCTATCTAGGGAATTCCCCAGGCACGAAAGAGTTGGTCCACCACTCTGGTTGTGAGGGACCATTTGTGTCTGTGATAATGATTCTGCTCAGGTGGTCCGCTAGGACATTCTAGTCCTTAGGAAGATGAATCACCGATGGAGTGATTTGAGCAGTTATGCAACAGAACCATGTTTGGAGTGCTCTGTTGGTCAACGGTTTGGATCTTGCTCCGCCCTGTCTATTGAGATAATAGACTGTGGTTAAATTGTCCGAGATGATCTGGACACATTTTCCCTGTACGAGGTTCTTGAAGGTTTGTAGGGCTAAGCGGACAGCCCTCAGTTTCAGTAAGTTGATATGTAAGGTGTTGTCACGCTCGGGCAACCGGAGCGTTAGGAAGGGCTGTCAGGCTCTGGGGATCCGAGCCTAGAAAGGGGAGGAGGGGTAGGCAGGGGAAAGGAAGGAGACAAGGAGAGTAACAAGGGGACCTTTCAGCCACTCTCAGATACCAAGGAGACAGAGTGCTCAGCATAAGTACCAGCCAAGCTGGTCTAAGAAAGCAGGTGGCTCATCATCGAGGTCAAGGGACGGGAAACCAGAGGCAGGAAGCGAGGAACCAGGGAGTAGGGGCCAGAGGCGACGGGGCAAGGAGCCAGAGATGAGGGGATAAGGGACCAGAGGCAAGGGGGAGCAGCGGGCAACCAGAGACAGGGAGCACTAGGGGAATCAAGGTTGGGGTAACAACAGGGAACAACAGAGAACTGGGGAAGCAATGGGGAACCAGAGACAGGGAGCACTAAGGGAATCAAGGCTGGGGGAGCAACAGGGAACTAGAGACAGGGAGCACTTGGGGAATCAAGGCTGGGGGAACAACAGGGAACGAGCGATACAACAGAGAACTGGGGGAGCAACAGGGAACCAGAGACAGGGAACCACGGCTGGGGGAGCAACAGGGAACTAAGGGAGCAATGGGGAACTAGAGACAGAGCACTAGGGGAATCAAGGCTGCGGGAACAACAGGGAATGAGGAGGCCCAAGATGGGGGAGCAATAGGGTTATAAAGGTGGAACAAAGAAAAAACACAGGACATGACAAACACAGGTGATAGGAGAATAGGTCAATAGGGAACAAGGCAGACTGAGGGACTCAGGACATGAGGGAGACAAAGTGCAAGCAAGAGACAAACAGGGTATACACAGTGCAGGCCCACAAAGGGAACAAGAGTTACACACAACAGCAAGGGAGGGAAGTGCTACATACACAAGGAACACAAAGGGGGTAACAGCACACAGAAGACTCACCCACACAGAACTCTAACACAAAGAAGCATGTAAACAAGGCACAAGGAAGAGAGGAGAAACGAGAGAAATGGGCTGAGCAAGCATCAAGGAGGAATGACAAGAAGCTCTGCACCTGTCAGCCCTCAGCAGCCCTAAATACTGCACAGAGCCAATCAGGCTGTGGCAGGTGGGCCCACGCCCTCCACCAGGTGCGCATAGGGGACAGAGGGAGAGCAAGTGGGAGAATACCAAAAGGAGGAAGAGAGATGCTTCCTGCAGCAGTCTGACAATAGTGCAGAAAGCAGGGAGCGCCTCAGCCAAGTCCCAAGGGGTTCAAGGCCCAGTCATGACAGGTGCGTTCCACTAGTGACCACGGGCACCGAGTCCTGAGGCCATTGCAGTGAGCACCCCAACACGCCAAAGACGCATCAGTGGTGATGGATATCATGTTTCTGTTCTACCATCAAGACCACATCAACAAGAATGTTTTCTGGAGATGCCCACCAAGAAAGAGCGTGCAACACCCCGAGATGGATAGCAAGACTGTGGTTCATATTGTCTTCCCCCGGTAGGTAATGATCCCTCATCCAGTACTGTAGGGGATGTATGTCTGTGTCTTGCGTAGGGTGTCACCGCTGTTGTCGATGTAAGAAGCCCTAGTAGTTGGAGAAAAGTGTATTGGTCTTCTTGGCTTTCAGCCCAATTGAATCACCTTTACTAGACACATGTGCACCAGGGAAATCCCTATGGGGTGAAGAACAATTCCCCAGAGGGAGATGGCTATTTTCATCAAACAGAACTGGTGTCAAAGTACTGTCTAAATTATGCTGAGAATTAACTAACTCGACTAAGCTACCATTTTCTACCAAAAGCGGTGGAGGACTAGCTAAAGTGTATGGAACAGGAGGAGATAAAACTCCTTCTAACTCCTGAGAATCAGGTAAACTTAAAGCTGAAGGTGCAACTCACCTTATCTTTCAGAGACTGTCATACTGGATCTTGAGCGTTATGAAAACAGTCTAACAAATCCTGCTCATTATTGTTAAGCAGCGTCTCTTCCTCAGGGTTCGATTGTCCAACTGTTCCCTCACACAAAGATTCTCCTATACAGTGTTTTGGCTGAGTTGCTAAAGCCATATTGACAGGGCCCTCAGATAAAGAAGCACTTGCACCGCACTCGTTTAACCATTGGAGCCAACTGAGTCCTATAAGTAGTCCGCAGCAGGTCGTACAATGTAGGCATTCTGTTTAAAAAGGTGTTTTGTCCTTCAACTGGCAGGTTTTCATAGGCCAGGCAAGTGCTTAATTCAGACTGCGAAGAGTTCCTTATAGCTCCCTCATCTGCTTGCTCCTGCACCTCCATCACGTCAGGGGCCACAAGGACTACAGACAGCTGCTTTGGCTGGGAACAGATTTGAGTTGTGCGACTGTTTCGATTCCTATTACCCCTGAAGGGTTTACTCACCGGGTTTAATACAGACTTAAAAGTTGGCTGATGCCATATATAGCCAGCTATAGAGTCTGTTGACTTCTCCTTACTTATTGGGATATTAATATGGGAGACCAATTTTGAGGAAATTCTCATCGGAAACACACCTTTTGGGTACAGCAATACCTTTTCCCCAAAGATAAGATGAACTAGACTAGAAACCCTAAAATGCACTATGAGCTCACAGCGACCATGGACGTAATATAGCCTATCCACCCCCTTTATGTCCCTACCAGTGATTGGAGCTCTAAATGTTCTGCTATTTCATATGGTGTACTCCAAAACGGCATCCTGCCATTGGGAAGAGGCAAGATAGCGAAAGCCAAGCTATCACTAGCCAGTTGGAAGGGATGATCAATCCCCTCCTTATCTGAATCCAGATGGTTATCAATTATAAAAACTCACGTGGGGGGTTCATCCCAGGATAAAATCTAAAGCTAGGAGAATGCTGTGTTACATGAAGCAGGTTAATTTGAGTAAATAAAAATTTCAGTCTGAACAGTAAAAAATACATGCTCAGCTAAAAAAGTATCTGGTGTGTTAAGATTTAAGTCAGAAGAAGGGGACTCAAACCTTGCTTCAGAGACTTCAGTATCCAAAGTACTTATACCCCCCCATATTGGACTGTAGTGTGACCATCTTCTCTTGTTCTATAATCAAACAGTTTGTGAAGGTAGAAGAGATTGTTCTTTATCCTCTATACCAGGCAGTGCATCCTCCCAAGATGCCAGAGGAGCAAAAGAGTTCGACAAGGGCAGATAAGAACTCTTACGGCTATGTTGACCCAAAAAAAATCATCCATCCTTTGTTGCTTCCAAGGTGGAGAGGCTGGGGAAATGGTTAAGTTACTTCTTTTACCTTTAGAAGGCATAATATAGACCTCACCCAGAAAACAGCAGAATGATATGCCTCCACCTCCATGGCCTCTGCAAAGGCCACACCCTTGTATATGTGGCCCTACGGCACAGTCATAGGCCACTCCAGCAGCTAAATGCTGGTCCACTCTGGGGTGGGGCCAAATCTCCACCTCAGCTGGCCACAATAAACAGGGTCCTGGGGCAACAGCCAAAAGCACGCTGCTCTTCCCTCTCTGCCACAGTCTCCGATTGCATTCTTGAAATGGATGCTCATCCACACGGCATCCCCTCCAACCTGTGCCGGTGGTGTTGGGGAAGTCTCACTTCCTAAATGGGTAGGAATGTCCAGCAATTTCATTCCAGTAATTCCTTGCTTTTTAAAAAAAACACCCCACATATCGGAGTAACTAACAGCCTCCTGAATAGCTGGAAATGCCTTAAATCCTACATGCGGTCTAATACTAAAAAAAGAAAATTCACCTTGTACAGTCAATAATAAATCATGTTTATTATGGTCTGCTTAAGAGTCCCAACCAAAACTGCAATTCCATTATGCTAGGCACTGTATGAGTACTGAATAAGACAGTCAGGGTGTTTTTAAACAAGCGCCTCCCCACCCATCTCCCACCCGTCATGCATTTCGCAGAGCCGCATTGGTGCCCTATGCAGCCCTGCAACATGCATGATGACACTTGTCTATAAACATGCTCCGTGCCCTTCTTCCCCAAGAGTTTGCAATTTAAATATGCTGGACAGGCAAGGGATTGAGGACACAATAAGCAGAATGAATAAAGTGGGATTCCAACGAACTTCACTAAAAGTTTCATGATTAATTTTTTTTTAAAAAATTAAAACAAAGTTTCTCAAATTTAGTAAGCAAAGGACTCCTGGCAAGGGAGTCCAGAAGTTTAAGACTGGAGAGGAAAGGCAAAGAAAGCTGTAAAAGTCAGATGACAACACTATTACTGTCTGCAACTACGGCCCTTTTTACATAGACACTAACACCGATAAAATAGGTGTTACATTTTATTTATTTTAAAAATTTATCATCCCACCCCTCCTGCCTCAGGCAGCCTGGGGCAAATCACATCATGTAAATATAAAAATACTTAAAACAACTTTAAAAGGCGGTACCAAATACCACCCCCCGCCCTCAAACCCAAACCCCCACCCATTACCCATCTCCTTCGCTAAACACCTGGCGGAACAGTCAGGTCTACAACTTCGTTGAAATGAGGGGAGATCAAGGGCCAGCTGGGTCCCCACCGGCAGGGAGTTCCATAGTCATGGTGCAGCCACCAAGAACGCCCTCTCCTGTGTGGGCCCCCCCGGAAGATGCAGGGGAACCTGAGCAAGGTGACCCCGGATAATTGCAGGGGCCGATCCAAAGTCCGGGGGGTGATGCGGTTCCGCAGATATGCAGGGCCTAGGCTATTTAGGGCCTTATAGGCCAATACCGACACCTTGAATCGGGCCCGGAAAACTACTAGCAGCCAGTGCAGAGAACGGAGCACTGGTGTAATGTGCTCCCGGCAGCCCAGCCCCCCCAAAAAACGGGCCGCCACGTTCTGCACCAGCTGCAACTTCCGAACCATCACCATGAGTAGCCCCATGTAAAGCGCGTTACAATACATGATACAGGGCACCACTGCAGCCCTACAACATGGGCCCTTTTTACACGAGATGCCTCCACCCAATTTCAATGGGTGGAGGCGTCTGCGTAAAACCCACTTGCGGTGGGTGGGGTGCATTTCGCTGGGTGGAAGGGTCTGTGTAAACACCACGGGCTGTGGGTGTAGGTGCATGCGTGCTCCCGCGCAACACCCACCTCCACGCACCACCCACGGAGCAACGGACCCCACTGCCGATTGCTCCGTGGGTGGGTGAAGATGGGTGTTGTGCGGGAGCACGCACGCACCTACACCTACCACCCGTGGTGTTTACACAGACACTTCCACCCAGCGAAATGCACCCCACCCACCGCCTGCAGTGTTTACACAGACGCCTCCACCCATCTCCACCCAGCGAAACTGGGTGGTGGAGGCTTCTTGTGTGAAAAAGGGTTCATGTGCAGGGCTGCAGTGTTGCCCTGTACCATGTATGATAAAACCTAACACCCATTTTATTGGTGTTAGAGCATCTGTGTAAAAAGGGCCTATGATGCAGCTGCTTCTCTGGCATCTCATGACTATGGCTTGGTTCCTTCACACAAACGTTTTCCAAAGCAGTTAAAAGAAAACAAAAAGAAAACAACCACAACACCACACACATGAATGCATGGATATGTAATTTGTACTTTAGTAACAAGACAGTGGTCAAAATGTTGTTTTTTTAATCGTTTCTTCATACTTCTCACAAAGCTCCTAGAGTTTTGGCCCATTTTAATATATGTACATTTTAAGCCCTCTATACTTACTGGTCTTATTCAAGATCAAGTACCCTAACAACTCTATGTCATAATAATTTCCAATATGAAGAGAAAAAAGAAATATTCATATTTAAGAATACATGAAAAGATTAAATAAAATACAGCCAGAAAGGACTTCAGAGCAATAAAAAAGTAAATCAATTTAATCCACAGCATAAAGATATCAAATGAAAAAGGCTGGATTGCCTCTGCTACATTAAATTACATGAATTAGGTGGAATTTTATGGAGACTAAAATGTTTCCTAGTTTGACACTGCAAAATCTTCCCTAGTTTGACAATGAACATTTGTTTTAGTAAAGGCAGAACATTACCTGGCAAATTAGTCTTCATAATATCAATTCCAACTTGACAGTCTGGCTCAGCTGCAAGAACTGCATAATCCCCTTGATGAGAGACGTTAAAGTTGAAATTGGAATGGATACCGAGTATGTCATTTGTAAGGTAAGGTTTTCCTTTTGATGTCCTTTGCAAGACTATTTCGTTCCAAGGTATCTGCAGTTTTTCTGCAATTAATTTTCTTATCAGCAGACGACCAGCCTAAGAAGTAAAATGAAGTTTAAAAGGACACATATTGAACGATTGCATCATGCATGAAGAACTATTTGTACTTCGTAAAATACCACCTGTCCACAAAATTATTTTAACAGTCAGTTTACATTATTGCCAATACAGAGAAAAATCAAATTAAGTTTTAGTTATTTAAAATTATGTAAAACGTTACCTTCTTTACACAAGAACTGTAATCTGGGATGAATAAAACTAGATGATGAACTGTTAATCAACCCAGTATATATCAAGTAAGTTATTTTTACTAAGCATCAGCATCTTTACCATTGTCTGGTCAGTTTCCCAAATTTTGATATCTGGGGCA
The DNA here is from genome assembly GCA_003113815.1 of Sphenodon punctatus. Taxonomy (NCBI): domain Eukaryota; kingdom Metazoa; phylum Chordata; class Lepidosauria; order Sphenodontia; family Sphenodontidae; genus Sphenodon; species Sphenodon punctatus. Next base: position 1,514,743 of record QEPC01000347.1, read on the forward strand.
CACTTTTTTCTGGATTAAAACTGAGAGCACACTTATCCCTTACACCTGAAAAGGTGGGTGTATATACATCATATTACTATAAACATTTAAAATACAAAAAACAAAAAAGCAAATATTTTTCAACACACACTTCTGCTGCTCTCACAGCACACTAGTGTGCCTTGGCACACCCTTTGGAAATCACTGGTCTAGGACACAAAATTAGCACATCCTTTTTCAGGAAGAAACAAAATTTCAAAGACCACCCTCTTATCCCTAACTTTTCAAGAACATCGACGCTGACATTATTTCTCCACACATTAAATAAGATTTTTATCATATGTAATTTTACCATAGTTTACAAATCTGTTTTCCTATTAGCATTTTTATTCAAGTTAACTCCAATATGGATATGTGGAAATAAAATGGTCAATGCTAACAAAAAAACAATTTTAATAACTTTAAAAGTTTATAGCATAATCCTCCATTTACTTTGTCAGTGCTACTCAGTATCAATTCAAGTCCTATATAATTGAATGGGGCTTCTGTCAAAAGCCAAGGCATAGGTTCAAACTTTTTGTCCATGTGGCCAGACATGCAAGATGCATCAAACAACAATTGGGAGTGTGCCATATCTGCAGATGGAATGACTCCATTTGGGGTTCAGACCCACTTTCTGAAGCTCTGTGCTAAGGGTTAACGCCAGCATGAAGTGGGTAGATGATCTTGCTGTTCTAAACAACCAATATTGTTCAAGTTGCTGCTATAGATGTAAAATCAAAGCTTCCAATTTAAATTAGTTTTTTAAAATGCATGTAATCATATTCTCTTGCACATTGTGCTTTTGTAGCTCACATTTTTAACTTTAATTAATTAATTAATTTATAAAATCAGAAAGCATAGAAACTGCCACAGAGACATGACTTCTATTGATGAGACAGAATGCTATCATGTGATCCCATAAACTGAGGTGCTGCTGCAATGGGGCCATGGGGGAGCATGGCCTTGCTCCCGCATCTCTCTCCACTCTTGTATCCCGCCACACTCTGGACCGGAAGCTTTGCTCCTCCTCCTCTGCCCCCACCCTTGTCTGCTCATGACCCTCTTGCTCCTCTAAACATCTGCAACCCCTTCTCCCTTGCTGCCCCTCATGCCTGGAATTCCTCCCTGGATAAGTTCACTCTGCTCCCTCCCAAATTTCAAATCCCTCCTGAAAACCCATCTCTTCTGCCAGGCCTTCCCTAGCTTGCCATGAGTGAAATTGCATCCTTTCCCCCGCACTCAGAATCTAGTTCCCTGTAATTAAGTGAAGCACGTGTGTTTTCAACTTCATGAATGTACTCTTGCTTCTCCCGACATTCATCTCTTCCTCATCTCCCCCTCCTTTGTCTCTTAGATTGTAAGCCCCTTGGGGGTAGGTATGTCTGTAACTATTGATTGTACAGTGCCAGGTACATTGCTGTCACGATATAAATAAATAAATACTAATGATAATAATTTAACAATCTGGGCTAATTCAGGTACAGAAAGGAAAATGTACTTTTAAGAAAAAAGACTCTCACAAAAAGCCCTGCCTATCCACCTATCTTACATGTAGGGGAGTACAGTTCCCCATGTCAACTGTACTGGCATGTTGTGATTCACGGGGAACAAAGCTAGATTTCAGGCAGAACACATATAGCTCATTGAGAATTTTATAAAGATTATGCCAGCACCTTACACTGCAAAGCTCTACGGTAATCCATGGTAAAATTAGCACCGGGATGGAAGTGGGAGAGGAACATTTGATCCAAAAGGGAAACCCCAGCTGTGCAGTATAACTACATCAACATTTTTTACATAGTTTATTGTAAAAGCTAACTCTGGACCAAAAAAAAAAAAAAAAGTGCACACACAATTTACTATCTAGACTTGAAGGCAAACACTATTGAAAAATTCAAGTTGACTCAAAATTTCCCCAGTCCAGTATAGTTTTTCTTGCAATGGAAGACCTGCACACAAACAACCAGTGTAGATCACAAAACACTGAGTCACTAATATGCCTCAGCAAGACACTTCATTCCTTGATGGCCAGAAACATGCCTGAGATTTGGTTTTCTGCACCAGCCTTGAGGCATGGGGTCAGTTAGTAGAAGTCAGGGGAATGGAGCCTTTGTCATGGTCTGACCATTACCTCCTTAAGGCATGCATCCTGGCACGTCAGCCCCCACCGGGGTGCAAGACCTATTAAATCAAGACCTATTCCTCTTCTCGATCTATACCTCATCCTTAGGCAAACTCATTGCCTCCCATGGCTTCGAATACCACCTCTATGCTGATGACACTCAACTCTATCTCTCTACTCCCTCTCTCTCTCCCTCTGTTCAAGCTCATCTCATCAACTGTCTCTCTGACATCTCTACCTGGATGTCTCAACGTCAACTCAAACTCAACATGGCTAAAACTGAACTCCTTATCTTCCCCCCTCATCCTTCCTCTCCTTCCTCACTGTCAATAACTATTGATGGAGTCACCATCCTGCCTGTCCCCCAAGCCCGTAGCCTAGGCTTCATCTTTGACTCAGCCCTTTCTTTTAAACCCTACATTGACTCTGTTGCTAAATCCTGTCGCTTCTCCCTCCATAACATTGCTAAGATTCGCCCTTTTCTCTCTGTCTCGTCTGCCAAAACTCTTGTTCATGCTCTGGTCATCTCTCGCCTCGATTACTGTAACCTCCTTCTCACTGGCCTTCCCCGGTCTCACCTTTCTCCCCTCATCTCTGTCCAAAACTCTGCTGCCAGGGTCATCTACCTCGCCAGTCGCTTCGACCATGTGCAGCCCCTCCTCTCTTCGCTTCACTGGCTTCCCCTTCCTGAACGAATCCTGCACAAGCTCCTAGTCTTCACCTATAAAGCTCTTCACAACCTTGCTCCCCCCTACCTCTCTGCACTTATCGCCCTCCATACTCCAGCCCGTGCACTTCGCTCCTCCTCTGTCCCTTCTCTCACCCTTCCACGCCTTCCCTGCTCCCCTAAGCGCCTTCGTCCCTTCTCACTTGCTGCCCCCCATGCCTGGAACTCCCTCCCTGTCCACATCCGCCTTGCCCCCTCCCTTCATACCTTCAAATCTCTCCTTAAAACTCACCTCTTTCGCTCTGCTCTGTCTGACTCTTTATCCTGCTGAGCCACTATTCCTATACCTACGATCGGTTTACCCTTATCCTTGCAACATGGACCTGCCTGCTGTCATTCTCATCGTAACCAAGCCAAGTACGTGCACTTGAGACCTCGCATCTTCATGAATGTTAGACCCCTTGTCTCTCCCTCTGTTCCCCTTCCTAAGTCTCTCCCCCAGCTCCTGTCTCTCAGATTGTAAGCCCTAGGGGCAGGGACCGTGTCTATTTTATTACTTTGTAAAGTGCCAGGTACACTGCTGGCGCTATATAAATGTTTGTTAATAATAATAATAATAATAAAATCAGTTCGCCCCCGGAGACGTATGGACCCAGATCGATTCCAGAATGCTCTGTGGGAGTTTCCCCTGGACCTTGACACCCCACTCTGTCGATTATCTCATAGCCTTCTGGAACATCTTGTTGGCGGAGACCACTGACGGAGTGGCTCCCAGGCGTCCGCTGCCCTCCCAAGTCTCCCGCAGGTCTCCTTGGTTTACTGAGGACCTGCGGTGTTTGAAGCGGGAGAGCAGGCAGTTAGAGCGATGGTGGCACCGGACTCACGACAAGCATGATCGATCACAGCACAAGAGCAGTTTAAAGGCCTATGCTGTGGTGGTGCAGGCCGCAAAGAAGCAGTTCTTTGCTGCCCTCATTGCATTTGCAAAGTCACATCCAGCAGAGCTTTTCCACGTGGTGAAAGGCTTGGACAGTCCTGCCTGCCTCCACCTAGACTTGGAGCAATCCAGTGACCACTGTGACCAGTTTATTGAGTACTTTGTAGACAAGATCGCTTGCATCCGCCACGATTTCGGTACCACAGTTATTGCAGACGATCATCTTGGGGCTATGGATTCCCATCCTGTCCTGTTTTGTGGGATCGCTTTCAGATGGTGTCACCTGCCGATGTGGAATCTTGTTGGGATATGTTCATGGCACCACCTGCGAACAAGATCCATGCCCATCCTGGTTGGCGAAAGCCAGCCAGGAGACGTTATGGCCGTTGTTGGCTGGGGTGGTTAGTGCCTCCCTTCAGGAGGGCAGGGTGCCTGACTGCCTAAAGGAGACTGTGGTTAGGCCCCTGCTCAAGAAACCATCTCTTGACGCTGATGCTCCTGCCAGTTACCGGCCGGTCTCTAACCTTCCCTTTTTAGGGAAGGTTATTGAATGGGCTGTGGCACGGCAGCTCCAGGAACATCTGGATCACACCGGTTTCCTTGACTCCTTTCAGTCTGGTTTTTGGTCTCGGGGAAGGTACAGAGACTGCATTGGTGGCATTGGTTGACGATCTCCATCTGGACTCTGGCACTGGACCAGGGTCATCAGACCTTACTGGTCCTGTTAGACCCTACGGCTACATTTGACACAGTTGATCACGAGATGTTGGTGACCCGCCTGCGGGACCGTGCCGGGATTGGCGGAACGGTCTTGGACTGGTTTCGTTCGTTCCTGCCAGGAGAACTCACCGGGTGGTCTTGGGGGACTGTACATCTTCCCCCCCAAGAGCTCACGTGTGGAGTCCCAGGGTGCCATTCTATCCCCCCTCTTGTTTAACATCTACATGCAGATGTTAGGGGAGATCGTGAGAGGATTTCAGGGCATGCAGTGTCATCAGTATGCTGATGACACTCAGCTCTACCTCTCTTTTTCCATCGACCCCGGTCATTCAGTCTCCCTATTTTCCCAGTGCCTGTCAGCTGTGGGGGCTTGGATGAGGTTGAGCCATCTGCAATTGAATCCTGACAAGACGGAGGTGATGTTGACGGGCGAGGGCTTGGGGGACCTGGGGGTGGTTGCATCTCCACTTGTTGAGGGGGTTTGCCCTCCCATGGTCTCTCAAGTGCAGAGTCTGGGTGTGCTCCTCGATTCACGGCTCAGCCTGGAATCTCAGGTTGTAGCTGTGGCGGGGAGTGCATTTCGACAGTTACATCTTGTCCGGCAGCTTCGGAAGTATCTTTCAGACTCCGACCTCACCACTGTCATCCATGCCTTCATCACCTTGAGGCTGGATTACTGCAACATGCTCTACGTGGGGCTGCCCAAGAAGCTGGTCCAGAGGCTGCAGCTGGTGCAGAATGCCGCGGCCCGTCTCCTTACGGGGGGCGGGTCGCAGGAAGCACATGACACCAGTGCTCTGGGCTCTGCACTGGCTGCCTATAAAGCACCGGGTAAGGTTCAAGGTGCTGGTTTAAACCGTTAAAGCACACTTCAACCTTTAAAGTCCTCTACTTATCTGCAGGACTGCCTGACTCCCCATGTGCCTGTGTTACCCTTGAGATCGTCTGTGGGAGCCTTTTTGGAGGTTCCCTGGGTGAGGTGGGCGGCCGCCAATGCTAGATCTTTTTTGGTGGCCGCCCCTGTGCTGTGGAATTCGCTCCCAGAGGAGGCTCAGTTGGCCCCCACTCTTCTGTTATTTCAGCATTTATGTAAGACCTGGCTGTTCTGACAGGCCTTTGGTGAGGGTTTCTTTGCCCTGCATAATTGTGAATTTTTAATTTATTTTAAATTGTTTTATTATTTTATTGTTTTATATTGTTGTTTGCCACCCTAGGCTGTCCTATGGGCAGCAGGGCGGGGAAAGTTTCTTGTATAAATAAATAAATAAAATAAAAAATATTGTCAGTTCAGAAATTTCTGGAGGCACAGGAATTTTTTTTTTTATACCTGCAAAATACTGAGTACACCACATGGTGCTATCTAATTTTGTGGGGCAGGTTACAGAAAATGGCAGTATGATATATTAATCCAATTTCCTTCTAAGCCATACTTTTCATTCTCTATTCAAGCACTTAATTTAATTTATTTATTTATTTATTCTAAAATTTATATGCCACCCCCTCCTGCCCCAGGCATCTCGGGGCGGCTCACAGCATTTTAAAACATATTAAAAAACAAACAATTATAAAACTACAATTAAAACAATATAAAGCCACCCCCCCCCGCCACCCCCAACCCATCTCACTCAGGAAAGGTCTGGCAGAACAGCCAGGTCTTACACTGCCTACGGAAAGAGGGGAGGTTGGTAATCAAGTGGACCTCCAATGGGAGTGAGTTCCACAGCTGCTGGGCAGCCACAGAGAACACCCTCCTCATGGTGGACACCCGGGAAACCTGAGGGTCCCTGATGAGGGCGCCCCCGGCTGACCACAGGGGGCGATCCAGGTCCCAGAGGGTGAGGCGGTCCTGCAGGTAGGTAGGGCCCAAGCCGTTTATGGCTTTAAACGTCAGCACCAACACCTTGAATTGGGCCCGGAAAACTATCGGCAGCCAGTGCAGAGCATGGAGCACTGGTGTAATGTGCTCACGTCGGCCTGTCCCAGTCAAGAGACAGGCCGCTGCATTCTGCACTAGCTGCACTTTCTGAAACAGCACCAAGGGTAGCCCCATGTAGAGTGCGTTATAGTAATCTAGTCTCGAGGAAATAAAAGCATGGATGACCGTGGACAGATCCGAGCCCGAGACATATGGCCTAAGCTGACGCACCAGATGTAATTGGCGAAATGCCCCCTTTGTCACAGCCATCACCTGGGCATTCAAGTGGATCTGCAGGTCCAGGAGCACCCCCAGACTCCAGGCCTGAGAAACCAGAGGACGGACCCCAGCAATGATGGGGGCCATCACTCCCTCAGCCCTCCCCACAATCACCACCTCCATCTTGTCAGGATTTAATTTCAGGCGGCTTGCCCTCATCCAGTCCCCCACAGCATATTGATGACCTCTCACACCATACTCCCTGACGACCTCCCCCAAAGGCTGCATGTACACATTGAACAAGAGGGGATAAGATGGAACCCTGTGGAACCCCACACATAAGGCCCCAGGGGGAAGATGAAAACTCCCTCAGCACCACACGCTGGGTTCTCCCTGTCAGGAAAGAGCGGAACCATTCAAGAACAGTTCCGTTAATCCCTGCCCAGTCCTGCAGCTGAGTCACCAACAACTCATGATCAATGGTATCAAATGCAGCCGAGAGATTTAACAAGCTCGAACGGCCCCAGTCCGATTCATGAGAGAGGTCGTCAACCAAGGCCACAAGTGCAGTCTCCGTGCCATAACCCGGACAAAAACCCGACTGCAAGAGATCAAGAAAACTGATCCGGTCCAAATGCTCCCAAAGCTGCTGAGCCACCACCCGTTCAATAACAGACGATAGCTGGCCAGTGCAGCAATGTTCAAAGATGGCTTCTTGAGCGGGGGCCACACCACCACCTCCTTGAACAGTTCGGCACCCTCCCTTCCCCAAAGGAGGCGCTGACTATCCCCGCCAGCAGCGGCCCCAATATCTCTCGGCAAGCCTTAACTAGCCAGGATGGGCATGGGTCTAGTTCACAACAGGTGGCTCGAACACTCCCAAAGGCATTCACCACATCCAAGGGCGACACAGCCCGAAACTCATCCCACAAAACAGGACAAGACAGGGCTCCTACTGCCCCTGACCCATTTTCTACTAATAAAGTTGCATCAAAACTGTGGCGAATTCGAGCAATTTTATCTGCAAAGAAGTCCACAAACAAATTACAGCGAGCATTTGATGATTCTAAGTCCAGGCGGAGGGAAGCCGGACTGACCAGCCCCCTCACCACCTGAACCAGCTCAGGCGCGCAGGACTTAGCGGACGCAATGTGGGCAGCAAAGAAAGTCTTCTTTGCTGCCGCACCGCAACAGCATAGGTGCATAACCAGACTCTATGCAGCAATCAATCAACTTCAGCACGCGAGTGATGCCACTGTCACTCTAACTGCCGCGTTTCCCGCTTCAGCCGCCGCAGCTCCCCTGTATACCACAGGGAGCTGCGTTGTCGGTGATTTGAGAGCAGATGCTTGGGAGCCACGCGGTTGATGGCCTCCATCAACACGGAATTCCACATGGATACAAGATCATCGAGTGGGCAGTCATCGAGGTCAGAGGAAACCTCCCCAAGAGCTATCTGGAACCTTTCTGGTTCCATAAGTCTTCAGGGGCAAACCAACTGAACTGGTTCCGGACCCTCCCAGGGGCTGACATGCACCAGGATACCTGCCTGGAGGAGATAATGATCCATCCATTACAAGGACTTTGTTGAAACCTCCCCCATTAACGGATCCCCCGCCTCAAGACCTGTACAAAAGATCATGTCCAGGGTATGTTCTCCAACATGTTTGGGGCCCACTACCCTCTGAGGCAAGCCCATGGTTGCCATGAACTCACGCTCTGCCCCTCCAAGACTGGCGTCGTCATGGATATTGAAGTCCCCCAGAACTATTGTCCTGGGGGACCACAAGACTATCTCCGACATCAGCTCGGTCAGTGCAGGCAGGGAGGCTGCTGTACAAGTGGGTGCCCGGTATACCAGCAGTATCCACACTCTGTCTCTGGCCAAATCCAACACTAGTTGGAGACCCTCCACACCCATGATGGGTTGCACAGGGAATCTCCTCACAGACGAGGTATCCTTAAAAATAATGGCTACACCGTCCCTGTAGCCACGACTGATGCTGCACATAGTACCCAGCTGGATCAAGCTCAGCCAAAATAGGCCCTGACTCAGTGTCCAGCCAGGTCTCTGTAACACACACGAGGTTGGCTGCCCGGTCCAGGGTCATCTCCCAGACCGTGGTTGACTTATTAGACACGGACCTCGTCGCATTTACCAGCATCAAACCGAGGCCCAGGGCCCTCTGATCCCCGATCACCTCACCGCCTGTCTGGGGGCCAGTGAGTGGACAGGTATGCAACATCTGTCCCACCTCACAGCTCGAACTTGCCTCCCAGAAGGACCATAATTCCCTCAGCCCAGAACTGCCCCTATGGCTGCAGACACCCCCCCAGTCCACTCCCCCAATCCCCCCAGAGGCCACCAGTCCCCTGAGGGAGATCCACCCCCCATACACTCCTGTCACCGGAGGACCATCCTTCTCTTTCAAAGGGCTGCACCCCTCCCTCACACCAAGGGGGTCAGCCCTTCCCTCCCTAACCAAGTCCCCTTGCCCCCTCCCTCACACAAGAAACAATCCACACACACACACACCCCAACCCTTATCCCTCCTTAAAACCAGAAAAAAACCTCCCACCAATAGTAATATCCCCCCAGCCCTGCTAAGGCACTGCCAGGCGGAAGACCATTTTTGGCTGTGCCTGGCCCAGAAGTCCAGCCGTGAGCCCTGGCCCCACCCCACTCCTCCAACAGGGGGAGGGGGCTAGTGTTACCTGGGGCGGGGCATATATTGTATCTATCATTGTGATATAAATGTCTTCTTCTGATCCTGATTCTGACTCTGTATTAAACTCTAAGGCAGGACTGTCCAATTGGATCCAGTCCATAGTGATGCTTTGTCCATCCTAGAGCTTAAAACACTATTTTATCAAATAGTGGTTTTAAAATTAAATCTTAACTTCCAAGTGTTGATGAGTTTGAACAGGGTTTAAGTATCCCTGCACTATTGAAATAATCTAAAGAGAATGATTGCTGTGCTGGTTCCGAAGAGGTGGAGACAAAGTAGTTCGAATTATATTTTTTATCAGACCAACTATTTTTGTTCAGAACTCCTACTGGCCCTACGGAAGGACCCTGTGAGGTTCAAAAGTGTGCACATTTCCACCAACAACAGTTGGCCAATAAAAGATATCATTCAACCTACTTTGTCTCCACCTACAGAAACAACATACACCGGCCACACAATGAGAGAGTTTTGCACAATCTGGCCTGGTAGCAAATTGCCACGAGGTAATCTGGCCTGTGGGCTAAAAGGTAAACACGGCTACCTCCAAACACATTCTTTAAAATTAAACAGCCTGATATACCATGGCAGCCTTGGCATCACGGGCGAAGACAAATTGGCCAATGCGTTCTTGCTCTTCAGGCTGTACTAGGCGCATGGCCAGTAGCCACTCCTCACGGCAAGGGACCCAGGAGGCACAGTGGAAGGCCCAACGCACACTTTGCATAGTGAACCTCAGCAAGGAGACTGCAGCCATTCACACACAATAGGAGTGTCTGTTAGGGGCTGATGTGGGAGCAAGTGGTGTTAGGAGTGAAGGTGGAGGATATCTACCAAGATCTCCTGGTCACCAGCTGTCTGTTGCATGTGTCAAAAAGAGAGATGATTATCCCCCATAATCATGCACGAGGCAAAACCTTGCTCCCAAGGAGAGGGGTAGGAAGTCCCCAAAACTGCCTGCCTCAAGGGAAAAGACAATATAGGGGAGGAAGGAAACACCCCTGTAATTCCCCCAAAGGGAAAAGTACAATGCACCCCTCTTAGAACAGGCACAAAGGGAAAAGCCATTGGGTAGAGGTTAGGGGGAAGACATGCCTTCTCCTAGAGAAGGGGCACAGAAAGTCCTCCACAGCCACCCGCCTCAGGGAGAATCGCCGCCCTCCACCAGTGCCTCACAAGGGGAGGGCACAGCGCCCCCAGAACGTCCTTGCAGGCGGATGTTGATTCTCCCACTGGCAACCAAGAAAGCGAGGGAGCATCGGGGGGGGGGGGGGGGGGAGAGTAAAGAGAAAGGGGCGGGGGACACACGCTGCCCGCCCTCTACCTAAGGGACTCTGCCCTGGTTGCCTCCTTGCAGGGTCCTCGCCCCCCTCAAGCCCATCTCTGCTCTCGCTTCAGCGCTGAGGGGGCTCCAAGGCGCGCTCCCGCCAAGCGGCCACAACGCCGCAAAGCTCGGTCCGGATAAAGAAAGGATACTCGGCGAGCGCGCGCGCGCTCTCACGCCTGCCCCAGCGGAGAGACTCCTTCTCCTTTGCGCGCTCCAGCTCCTCCTCAGGAAGGGAGGGGGAAGAGAACATATTCACCAATCGAGTGTGAGAAATGCTTGCTACGTACAAAGAGACCGCACCAATCATAAGCCTGTGGGGGCGGGGCTTGCAGCTGCTGCGTGAGGTGGAACGCTGCCTGTCAGTTGACGCTGTGAGAAGAAGAATGCGTTATGAGGCCCGTTACTGGGCGGGGCTAGTTTTACTTCAGTTTGACAAAGCGAACAACCTTTCAGAATAGAGAACGACATGACTGGCAGTGCGCAGCGCCATTGCGGCGGGTGGAGCAGACGGACAGGTGAGCTGCTGGTGTTGGTTGCAGGTGCGTGGCTGCGCGCTGTGGACGAGGGGCATCAGAAGGGGCAATATGGGTGCTTTACAAGGGTAGCAGCCGCGCTGCCGGTGGCTAGTGGTGCTGGAGATAACTGCTTAATTTCCCTACTGGGGAACAGGGACATATGGGAAAGGCCCCCCTCATCCTGCGCATGCGCGAGGGATATGCGCACGCTGAGTAAATGCGGCTGAAGCTGTTGGTGCGCCTTTACCTGTCGCAGAATCTGCTCTTTGAACTACTTCTGGGGCAAAGAGGGAGAAGGGGTTAGGAGAGGCACAAAGTTTAATACGAGCAACACTGAGGGTGAAAGGGGTACTGCCTGTGTACTGCACAGGAAGAAATGAGTGGGAAGCCACAGAGGATCAAAATATTCCACTCCCACCCCAATCATGCCGTTGCCTTGAGCAAAATCATGATAGTTTAAAACAAAAAAATATTATATTGAGCTCTTTTTAACTGTTTTTTAAAAATTATTATTTTTCAGACGAGAATCACACTGCAGTCCCATTTCCAAACATTTCTCTGCAACCCTAAAGATTAGGAAATATTTTTTAAGAAAGAAAAAAAAAGTAACCGCTGTGGTTTTTGGAATATAATGTGGTGAGGCTGTCGGAAAACACCTAAAACTGGCTACTGGGGCACAGGCTTCTTAGCATCTTTTTCTTTATGGGTGGATGACAGAGGAGGCCCAATGCTCTTTTGTTGTAAAAAAGTATTCAATGCTGTTTTCCCTCCCCCTGGCCCATGTTAAAATCTCTCAGATGCAGTTATGCTGTTTAGAATAATTTCCTTAATTTTCAAAGAAGGAAGCCACCAAAAAGCAAAGTGCCCTACTAAATGCAGAATGAAGGCATGAAACAACAGGGTCTAACTGGCACAAATCATAAAAGTTCCTTCATAAAAAGTAGGGAGTGTTCGAGTGTGCACATGTAAGTAGCAGCATTGCCAGCTCTTGCTATCTTGTCCCTAGTGCATTCTCAGGATGATGCAAAGGCTCCAGCTGTCACATGATTTTTGGAAAAAGAGGGCGATGGGATGGGGGTAGAGAGAGGCAGACAGAGGTACATATATGCTTCATAGATACAATATTAGGTTATGGGAAAGTACTAAATAGTCCTGTCATGGATTCGTAGCTGGTTACAAGATAGGAAACACAGGGTAGGAATAGTCATTTTCCAAGATGAATAGAGGTAGATAGTGGAGTACCGCAAGGGTCAGTACTGAGATCAGTATTGTTTAACATATTCATTAACTATCTGGAAAAGGGGTAAAGAGTGAGGTGGCTAAATTTGAAGATGACACCAAATTATTCAAGATAATTAAGACCCAGGCAGATCGTGAGAAACTACAGACGGATCTTGCATGACTAGGTGAATGGCCATTAAAATGAAGTTCAGTGTTGATAAGTGCAAGGTGCTGCACATAGGGAAAAATAAGTCTCACTATACATACACTATGCTAGATTCTAATCGGAGCAGTCTGGAGTTTTCTCTGATGCTCTGTTAGTGGCCACTCACAGGTGGGTGGTGCATGAGTAACAAGAGTGTTCACCTCCCACCCCCGCCTTCTGATGGGCATTTGGATGCGTGTAGGATGGGTGGACCCACGTGATTGCATCTTGTTTAAAAACGGCCATTATGGATAGTTCCTTGAAGACATCTGCTCTGTGTGGTAGCAGTCAAAAAGATGAATTAAATACTAGACGTTATTGCGAAAGAAATAGAGAATAAAAGGGGAAGTATCATAATGCAGTTGTGTAAATCTTTGGTATGATCCCACCTTGAATATTGTGTACAGTTCTGGTTGTGCCCATCTCAAGAAAGATATAATAGAACTGGAAAAGGTTTAGAGCAGGGCAACAAGGATGATAGAAAGAATGGACTGAATTCCATAAAATGCTGAGTTGCATGAAGAAGGTAAATAGGGAACTGTTGTTTGGCCTTTCCCAGAATAAGAGAACAGGACACACACTGACATTAAATGGCAACAGATTTTAAATGAACAAAAGGAAGTACTTTTAACACAGCAAACAATACAGTTCTGGAACTCAATTGTCAGGAGGCTGTGAAAGCCAGCAGCATAACTAGTTTCAAATAAAAATTGGATAAATTCTTAGAGGATAGAGCTGTAAATGTCTACTAGCTGGGGCTTAAACCCCTGGCTACCAGTAATTGGAAGCAGTCAGCAGGAGATGGGTCACACCTCCATGATCTGTACATGGACTTTGCTTGAACTACCAAAGCTGGCCCTTGTCAAAGACAGGATGTTGGACTAGATGGACCGCTGGTCTGACCCAGTATCGCACTTCTTATGTTCTTATATACTATACTGCAAGCCCCAAGCCAAGGAATTCTATTCATAACTGTTCTACTTGTTGCTAATATTTCTGTATCCTTTACAACTCTTATCAACCAAGGTATTACTCTGCTATCTGAGAGAGAGACAATCATTTCTCCATTTAACAGATTGATAACTGATAAGTCACATGTTGCAGAGCTGTAAATAGGTGTGTGTGTCTCTCTCTCTATACACATATACACGAATCTACATGGGCATCTCGTGTGAAAAGGGCCTGAGTTCACACCCATCTGCTGTCGTTTAAACCCTCCCCCACTCACCGGAAGTGCATGTGCACTCCACCGAGCGCACACAGATCCACCCCCCAGCTGTTTAAAAATGGCCATTTTCCTTTCATACCCTCCCGCCCCTGCCACACACACACTACTGAATCTCCTCTCAGAATTTCCTCCTCCACATTGATATATATCCGGTTTGGATAAGATGAAATGAGGTAAAGTGGACAACACCTCTAATTTGTGACCGGCTAATCCGCTGGGGACCCCTACATGGAACTTGGTTTCGTGGAACATTGCGGGATGGGCCTCCAAGTGGAAAGAGGTGGCGGTGCAGGACTACTTGGACTGTTTTGGAATAGTTTGCTTACAAGAGACTTGGTATGTACAAGACTCATTAATGTTGGAGAGTTTAGATACTTGGGTTATACCAGCTTTACCTGCAGTTGGGAAGGGGTGCCCTAAGGGTGGCATAATTACAATGGTGGCAAGGGATTTAAATGCCCAGGTGTCACTTTGGGAGATAAGTGATCATAACATTCTTTCCCTCCGATTTCTCTCCCCTTTGTTCCCCGTAGGCCTATGTCTATAACCCTCCGGAAGGTAAACTTCAGATGTTTTGGTCTTCTTTAAGGGGATTAATAGTGGGCTATCAGGATAGTTTCCCAGAGGACGAAACTTTGCTTGTGGGTGATTTCAGAGCCCGTATTGGGGCCTCAGCAACTATGATTCATACAGCGATGAGAGTGGAGAGCTCTCAGATCGGGCTAGGGGATTTGAATACTGATAGAACCTCTCAAGATCAAGGTATTAATCAGGTGGGTAGTGATTTATATAGTCTGGCCTTTGAGATGGCCTTTTTAATATTAAATGGTTCGAACTATGGAGACCTGAGGGGGAAATTGACGTATGCTGGACCGTTTGGGAGTAGTGTCTTGGATTACGCCCTGGTAACTCAGGATCTGACACCCTATATAAAATTCTTTCAGATAGGGGTGCAGACCCAAAGTGATCATTTTCCGATTCAAATGGGCCTTGGGACCCCATTTTTGGTCTCCAGACGCTAGACACCAGGGGATCCGGGATGGTTGGGAGGGTGTTTCAGATGGCCCAATTCTGCAGGCATGACAATGGTCGACCTCCATGGAAGAGAGAGTTAATAAACTTCTGGGCTCCCCGAAGGTGAGAGAGCTGGGGGAGAAGCTGCTGTCCGCCTCATTTTCAGGAGGCATCGTTGTTATGGGAGCAATTGGTGCTGCATTTTAAGCCCCTTTTCACCTTTTTTCCAGGGGATGGATTAAATAGATTAGATAGTAAAAGACAACCCTGGTGGGATATGGAGTGTAAGAAGGGTAGAATAGCATTGAGATCATCAGCACGACAATTACAAGTGAACAAGGGTCCTGACCAGTTAATTAGGTACAGAAGTAGGAGAAAGTTTTATTCCCTTCTGATTCGTGGAAAGAAGGAAGCGTATTATGCTCGTAAATGGACTTTATTGGCAGAGGCAATAGATAAAAAACAGCAGTGTCTGTTTTGGTCCTTGCTTAATAAAGCACGCCGGCATGAACTTCAGATTAGGGTGGGTGGTATGCCTGCTTCTGTATGGATGCACCATTTTTTCCAGTTTGTTTGCGAGTTATGAGCAGGAGGTGCAGGGGTCAGAAAGATTTCTCTTGGAGAGCGATCCTTCTCTTTGGGATCCTGTTGATCCAGAGGAGGTTCAATTTCTTATTACAAACCTCCGCAGAGGAAAGGCGGCTGGGCCTGACAATGTTCCCGGGGAATTTTTTAAAGTTATGCCCCAATGGGGGGTGCTTGTGATTGCCCAGTTATTTACATTGGTAAATGCTGCAATAAAAGTTCCGGAATCCTGGAGGGCCAACACGGTTATTCCAATATTTAAAAAGGGAAAGCATACAGACCCTAAGAACTACAGACCTATAACATTGATCTGTATTATCGCCAAACTTTATGCTGGTCTTCTTCTAAATCGACTGCAACGGTGGTGTGTGGAAAATGAGATTTTAGCAGAGGAGCAAGCAGGCTTTCGTGCAAAGCATTCTACATGTGGACAGGCTTTTGTGTTACATCACTTGATGTGCAAATGTAAGAAGTGGAAACGCAAGCTCTATCTAGCGTTCATTGATCTGTCCGCAGCTTTTGATACGGTTTTCAGGGATATCCTCTGGGAGGAACTTCAGAGTCTTAATGTAAATGGGCGGTTGTTAGCATTAATAAAGATGCTATATTCATGGACAACTCTTAGGGTTTGGATTTCTCCCACGTGGCAGTTGTCGGGGTTAGTTTCTACTTATAGAGGGGTGTGGCAAGGGTGCCTATTGGCACCCACTTTATCTAACATCTTTGTCAACCCCTTGATTGTTAGTCATAAAGACCCTGGACAGTTGCATCCGCCCTCTATTTGTGGGACGAAGGTTTATATGTTGATGTACGCAGATGACACCGTCTTGCTTTCCCTGTCATGCTATGGACTAGCTAGAGCTATGGATAAATTTGCAGTTAATTGCTTGGATAGACATCTGACCATTAATTACGATAAAACAAAAGTAATGGTGGTTGCAAGACGCTATGTCAATTCTAATTGGCTTATGAAAGGCCATAAAGTGGAACAAGTTCGTTCTTATAAGTATCTGGGCCTTAAGTTTTCTGATACTCTAACCTGGAATATGCATGCTGTAACTACTAAATCAGTAGCTTCGTCCGAGGCCGCGGCTATTGCTCGTTTCTTTTTTGGGCAGGGGCAGAAGTCAATAAAAGCGGTATGGACTGTTTTTGAGGCCAAGGTCATGGCATGTATTCTGTATGGGGCCTCGATTTGGGGTTATGATCTGCAGCTTGTATTGAAATTTCAATCTATAATTGCTCAATTCTGGAGAAGAATTCTCAGAACCCCGCCTAATATTCATACGTCGATGATCCTCCTTGAGGTAGGGATCCCCTCTGTGAACATGTTAATTTGCCTGCGTTTGTTGTCATTCTGGGCAAGAATTAGGAATGCCTCGGACTTAGCCTTAGTCTCCTTGGCATGACTGGAGAAAGCTTCCGACATGGTAGGAGGCCGGGACCCTTGGTGGTCAGCAGTTAAATTACCCCTGGCTAATTTGGGTTTCTCCGAAATTTATTTTCAAGATTTTACTAGTCTACATGTCATAAGACTTTGTAAGCAGACAGCTAGAGATATTAATTGGCAAAACTTAAGAGCCCAAGCCTCTAGGGTGGGTATTGACCCTCTATATAAATATTGGATCCCTTTACAGGAAGGTGCAAGTTATCTTTATTCCCTCTCTGATCCCCATCTTAGATATACATTTAGCACATTAAGGTTTCAGTCGGCGAAGACCGCGGTAGTGGAGGGGAGATATTCCCATGTTCCGTTCATGGAACGTATTTGCCCCTGCGGGGAAGGAGTAGAAGACTTGGGACACTACTTGTTCGTTTGTCCGCTTTATGAGAAGGGACGTAAGCGTTTAAGGCAGAGGATCAGGTATAATCCTCACCTTTCTATTGTACAGCATTTGATCTATTGTTTGGGCGATGATAACGCCGCAAGAACTAAAGCAATGGCAATTTATGCGTGTAGGTGCGCAATCATTCGCAGTAAACTAGTGGGTGATCGCGCTTCTAGAATATGACTGTATTGTACAGTAAGGCTAATGGTTGAGCTTTTGGTTGGTAGTGTTCATAGTATTTGTAAGGTCATTTGATAACCTTGGGGTAGGTGTACTGGATGCTCTGATTAGTTTTATTCGTTAGGATGTATTTATATAGTATTTATCTGATGTTTGAACATAAGTTTTGGATATGTTTGATATTTGTATTTGTGTTGTACAGACCATGTGGTCTCAACATCAATAAACAATGAATGAATGAATGATGATGATAAACTTTTGCTAACAAAGGGAGGTGATGTTCAGCATAACAGATGCTAACACAATCAGCTGGCTTATGGGATGAATCTGTAAAAGTGAATGGTGCTACTTTCTCTAGGCCATTTTGCTTTTCAGATACATGAATTTAATATTCCCCAAATGAGCTAGATTGACAGTCCTGGAAACTTCAGTCCACAAATAGCAATATGAGCTTAATCAAACTTATTCCATCAAAGTACTTCAACCCTGGCCTTCAAAGGATTTGTGGATGGAAAACTTCTTCTGTCTATATTGCCAAGTAGCGCTCAGTCTTGCTGATGTCAAGTGTTCTGAACACTCCTCCATCTATTGAAGTCATGGATCTGTTCCCGTTGACTTTAATGGACAGGATTTGACTCTTAGGGTGATTTCAGACGTTACGTTTTCGGTATTCACCACAGTCAAACGCGGGTGGTGGTGAACAAGCCATGCACGTCTGTTCGCTCACATCCAGATGTTCACCACAGTCAAACACGGGCCGAATCTAACCACGCTTAGTGAGGTCGGGGCGGAAGGAGGTCCAGAAGTGTGGTGAATGGTCACCACGGCAGGGATGAAAGAAAAGTAACGTCTGAAGGGAAAACCCCGGCCGCGGTGGAAGGAAACGACCACAGGCCGTGGTGACGGCACGCAGCGTCGCTGCTAGACAACCAACAACAAGTGGCACACGGAGGGAGATTTAAAGGGCAGGCAGCAATAGGGAAACGTGGCGAAGAAGGCGATGGAGAGGAGGGAGGAGGAAACAGTGAGGGATGGAGCGAGAGGGCGAGGAGGAGGTGCAGCAGCAGCAGGAGGGCGAACCCAGCCCAGCGGGGGACACCCAGCGGCACACGGGGCCACCCCAGAAGAGGGTAAGGGGCGCAGCTGAGAGCGGGTGTGTCAGAACGGGACAGGAGGGAGGGAACACAGGCAACAGGAGCATAACCAGCAGCCCCCACTGTACCCCCATACAGACCACCAGGAGTGCATGCGCCCCGGAGGAGGCAGAGGCCGGAAGGAGACAGGGACAGGCAGCGGTCGCGGAGGAGGAGGCGGAGGTGCCAGCACCCCAGCGCCGGTATCACGGGGGGGCAGTGGGGGCTCCAGGAGACCCACGGCCTTATTGCTATCTGGGCGACACCTGAGATGCAGGCAGAGCTGGCAGTCAACACCTGGAATGAGCAGGTGTTCGCCCAGATAGCCATGGCGACGGGGGAGGCCGGATACGACCGTACATCCACACAGTGCCAGACTAAAATTAAGGAACTCAAAATGGGGTTCAAGGATATATCTGACAACAACCGGCGCTCAGGGCGGGCTACACGTGCCTCCCCCTACATGGATGCGCTGAGCAGGGTACTGCACCGCAAGGGCTCCATAGTGGCCTGGCACCCGGTAGGAAGGGGTGCCCGGGAGGAGCGGCCTGCTCAGGATGATTCCCCCCCCTCCCCCCCTTGCAGCCGGAGGTCTCGACGCAAGCCCCGTCGGCCACTGGCACCAGGGAGGAGATGCCGAGCCCCTAGGGCACATGCCACTCCCCCAGCCCGACATCCGGAGAGGCCACACACGCCCCGGCAGACTCCGAGAAGGTGGAGGGGGAGGAGGAGACAGTCACCCTGACCCTCGCGGCGTGCTGACCAGGAGACCGGGCTGACACCAGCCCCGGAACGGACACCGAGGGAGCAAGTAAGGGCAGGACCGGGAACACGCAGATAACCCAATGGGAGGGGGTGACAAGGCGGTGGGAGGGGTTGGGCCATGACAGTCCCACATGACCCCAATGGCAGGGATGGGGCATGGGCAGAGGGACCGGCTAAGGAGGCGACAGGTGCCCATGCAGGGGGGAAGGAGCACCCAGAGACTGAGTCGGGTGGGGGGTGGCCGGGAACGGCACCCCACAGTATGGACTGATCCCGACTTCACTCCACAGAGCCATGCCGAACACGGGAAGGCCGAGGCCGACGGCCGCCCGTACCGCCGGCACAGAGGATGCGGGAGCACCATGCGCGGGCGCGCAGGCAGAGGGAGGATCTGGGCCAAGAGCTCGTCACAACCAGCATGAGGCAGATGGAGGAGATGCTGGCGGCTGTGAACCGCCTGGAAGGGGGGACAACGAGGGCACTACAACAGGTGGAAGGGAGAGACAGGGCGCTGGTGACCGAGATGAGAAAGGACAGGTGGCTGCTGAGGCGGGACATGAACAGACAACTGGAGGCACTCCAGGCCCACTCAGACAGACAGGACCGCCGGTCTGAGGAACTGTCACGAAAACTTGTCCGAGGAGCTGTCACAAAAACACTTCCCTCCTCCTGGAAGCCGGGGCCTTGAGTGCCTTCATAATGGCAGCAGCCCCGCCGGGGGCCATACCGGCGCCCGAACACTTGCCCCCTCCACCCCCACCGGCCACACTGCAGGCCCCGCCAGTGCCGCAACACCCGCCACCCCAACTGCATATGGGACTGCGGATCCAAGGACCCATTCCCCCGCAGCACCGACGCCAGCAGCCAGACCGCCTGGCCCCGAGACAGCCACAGCCGACACAGGAGGGGCAGGGGGCTTCCAGGGGCAGCGGACAGGGGGCAGGTGCTGGGACCCCGGGCCTGGCACCCGACAGCACCTCCTCTTCCACCTCGGACGAGGGGGGGTCGGTAGCAACAGCTATCTCAGTTGGTAGGGGGAGGGGAAGGGCAGGGGGCGAGGCAGGGCAGGGCAGCATAGGGGACTATCAATGGAGGGGGCACCCAGCACCTGGTTTGTGGGGGGGGCAGGCACATGGGCGCAATGGTGTAAAGGGGTGCCAGCGCCGCCCTGATGTGCTTGGCATAGCGGTACTCGCGGGGGTTGGGCACGTACGCATACAGCGGTACCGGGCCGGGCAGGCAGCTTGAGGGGGTGTTGTCAAGAGCGGCCCCGTTGGACTCGCATATGTTGTGGAGGACACAGCAGGCTCCAATTACAAGGGAGGAGGTCTCCACAGTACATCCCAGTCGGCCAGCTAGGCAGCGCCAGCGCTGCTTGGGGGCACCACGGTGCGTGCGGTGCTGAGGCGAGTGTTGTAACGCTGCTGAGCCGGGGTGACGGCCACAGGAAACGCTTTCATCAACCATCGCTTCAGAGGATAGGCCGGGTCGCCAATGATGCATGGGGGCATCATCACCCCCTCAATGTGGGTCATATGCATGTCAGCGAAGTCCCCCCTGTACATGCGGGCAAACAGCGGGGAGATGGTGAGGATGTGAGCGTCGTGACTGCGGCCCGAGTGCCCGGTGAAGATGTCAGTGAATCACCCCCTATGATCCACAAGGCCCTGGAGTTGTAGCGAGTGGTACCCGAGCCGGTTGGGCCTCATCATCGTCCGGGGGCCGCAAGATCTTTATATGGGTGCCATTGATCGCCCCCAGACAACTGGGGAAGCCCAGATCAAGGAAACCCTCCAAAACGTTGTCCTGATCGATCAGCTGGATTACACACTCCATTAGCACCCCCTCCACCGCCTCGCAGAAGTCCCGCACTATACACGCCACAGTAGTGAGCCCCACCCCAAAGTGCTGTGCAACAGAACGGCAGGAGTCCGGGGTGGCCAAGGCCCACACAGCAATGGCGACCCGCTGTGGCACGATCCTGAGGGGCTCGAGCCACTCCCGCAGCCGCTCAGCCAGTAGCATGAGGGTGCGCCTGTCCATTCTGAAGTGTCTGACCCAGGCGGCATCGTCCCACTGTGCCAGCACCCTCTGCCACCACTGGTGAGCCCTCGACACGGTCCATGTGCGCCTCTGGATGGACATTGCAAGCTGCAGCGCTAGGTACCTGGTGGCCCTCTCCCACGCACCCCTGGACAACAGGACCCTGCTGCCGGCTAGAATGTTGTTTGCCCATAACACCGGCACGCTGTAGGCCAATCCGAGACGCCGTGCCGTCCCCAGGGCTAGGAGCCGTCCGGCCCTGCTGGTAGTGTGATGGGTGTGTGCCCCCAACCTGGCCATGTACCGCTGGTTCACCTGCATCCTGTCTAGCTCGTCCATGCTGATCCCCACAAGTGCCACGTGCTCCCGGAACTACTCCATCACTGCCTGAAGCAGGGCCAGGCGAGCTCCAAGCTGTGTGCGATCCATCCCCGTGGGTGTGGCTGCTCTGTTGGTTTGGACCGCGGCTGGGGGAACGTATGCGCGCCACCGCCCCTGACCGCGCACCTGTGCCTAATATACTTACGACTCTAACACACACACACACACCCCAGGGGCCATTGGGTGCTCACTGGTGGCCGCACAGCCCCTCCCTGAAGAGCTGGCGGCCCTGGAGCTCTGTCCATTGCACGGGGGATTCGTCGGTGTCGTGGGGTTCCCTTTGGTGCCGCTGTGAACCCCCGGTAGCGGCTGTGGAGCCGCATCGGCGGTGCCCTGTCCTGCCTTCCTCTTTCCCCGCCCCCCCCGCCGCGCTCGGGGCATCGGCCCACGGGCCTCTGGTTCTCCCTGTGCGTGCTCATGATAGAGTTCCTATCTCATCTAGCAGGTGTGTATGCGTGAAGATGTCGGCCGTGCGTGCCTGCAGCTGTGCGCTGCCCACTCCCTTCGCTTCCCTCCACAGCGACCCCATTGTTCCCGTCCTGCTGTTATCTGTCAGCCTTGGCAGCCCCTGTCTGCCTGTGCAGCCCCCCCGGCCCTGCATCCCATGCTGCCCCCAGGTCTGCTGCGGCTCAGACCCTCCAGGAGCTGAACCATGGCTGCTGCGTCTCAGCCCGAGGTTCCGCGGGGGCTGCGTCCGGCCCTGGACCACCCGTGAGAGCATGGCCCTTTGCAGTCTGTGGCGTTCGCCCATCGTTCAGCGCTGCCTGCGCTCCTTGCCCACCCGGCCAGATGCCTATCGTTGTCTGTGTTTTGGTATGCTGCGCTTTGACTGTGTCGCGACCACTGATGAATGCCGCGTGCACTGTGAGGAACTGGGGCTCACCCCCTTCCCTGATGGACGCCTACTTTCCACTCTGGGGGGCCTTGCGGCGTGGAGTCCTGCCAGGACAGCCTCCGCCCTGTGTGTGTGTGTGCCTTCCCGAGATATGCGATCTGCCTGAGTGAGGGTGGCCCTGCCGTGTCCGTGTCCTATTTCATCAGCGTGCAGGGTGCACATGGGTATCCATGCTCCCGCGATGCTGCCTACTACCATCTGCTGGAGCTGTCCCACCTGCCCTGACCTCCTGCGGCTGATTATGGCATGCCCCCCCCCCTTTGGACCGGAGCTGGCGGCCCTATCGGCGGTGTGCAGCCGCTCTGATGTGCACCTCAAGATGAGCTGTGCGGATCCCTTCGAGGCCTTCTACCTGATCTGCTTCCACATGGCCGCCCGAGGCTTCTGCCGGGGTCTGTGGCAATGGCCCTGCTATGTGCACCTGCCTCCGTTACCGCCCCCTTCACCCAATGGTAGCCCCAGCAGCTGTGTCTAGGCAGCGCCGGTCTTTTCTGCCAGCCGAGTGCCTCTTCATCGTATTCCTTCCGCCTGTGACCTATGTGCTTTGGCCACCGCCTTCTGCCTCCTTGGGACTGATGGCCCCCTGTGACCCGCCTCCGCCCGCCTGTCGCCCTATCGCCTTGGATCTGCAGGCGCCACTCCAGTACCCTTTGTGTGGCATCCTGCGGGCATGTTGCTGACAGCCCTCCATCTCCGTGAGCTGCCTCCCCCACCCCTGCGCCCCACTCTCTGCACCTGGACTGGTGGCCCCTGTTCCGTCGGGCTGGGCCTGCTCCCTCGCCTTGGTGTCCCTTGACTGTGGACCGGCCTTCCATCGGCCCCATATTTGCCCTGGGGCGTGTGTCTGGGTGGCCCCCTTGCCCTCCCTACCCTGTGCGGGCGGGTGTGTGTGTTTCCATGCCTTTGTCCGGTGCCTCCACTCACACACTGGGTGTGCTTATCCTCCGGGCGCTTGTTATGTGGCATTCATTTGTGCTTGGTTCCCCCCCCCCCCCCCCGGACTGGGCCATGTGCCTACCTTGCACCTGCCCCTACCCGTTTATCCTCACGCTCCCGCGCTGTATGCCTTTTAGCCGGGCCGTTGCCGCTTGTGCCCTCAATAAATGCCTGGTGTGCTTCACTGTGCCTTGTGCTGCCTTCTNCACCCCCCCCCCGGACTGGGCCATGTGCCTACCTTGCACCTGCCCCTACCCGTTTATCCTCACGCTCCCGCGCTGTATGCCTTTTAGCCGGGTCGTTGCCGCTTGTGCCCTCACTAAATGCCTGGTGTGCTTCACTGTGCCTTGTGCTGCCTTCTTCCTGCTTGGGCTGCTTGGGTTCCCATTCCCCTTGCCACTGGGCCCCTGCCCCCTCCCCCTGATGCTGGGCCCTCCATGGCGGTCCCTCTGGGTCCCCCCTCCTCCTGTGCGTCCCTGAGGTCGGGGGGTTCCCTGTCCACCTCTAGTGTGTGCCTCCCTCTGCCCCCCTGCTCAGCTCCCCTTTGTTGTGTGCTGCTTCGTTTGTGTGTGTGCACTTCTTCTTGTTTTGAAGTGCGTGCACCTTCCATGTGGCCACTATTTGGACGCGCTACTTGCACTTCCTCTCCCTCCGACCCCCCCCCCCTTCGTGTTTCCCTTCCCTGGGCGGTGCACACGGCCTTCTGTGGCTTCTTTTGCCCTCGGGCGGCCATGTTTGCATCTGCGTAACCCCGTTGCATTGTGGGGTTCCCACCGTGGTTTTTGCCACCGTGTCACTTCTGTTGGGTTCCCCTGGCCCGTGTTCTCTCCGGTTGGCCCCGGCCGGTGGTGCCGCCCCCGTCACGTCTGTTGGGGCCGCGTGTCTCACCACGGCCCACGGTGAATCCGTTCACACTGGGGTGGGATTCACTGTGGTGAATTTAACCACATAACTTCTGAAATCACCCTTAGTTTCACTAAAGCCTATTGAACTGCTTAAGTGTCCAAAATTAAATATATCCTTTTCTCTAAGAAATGCTAACAAGGATGCTAGCAGTGTGATCCTCAGGTCATTGCAGGGGTGGGCAAAGCTCAAGAGATCCATACTGAAATATAATCACCAAGAGCCACAACGCACATTACATTGATTATGACTTTCCCCAATCCCAGGGATGGGGCAGCATGATTTTCCCCAAATACCTCCCCCCACCCCCATCAAAGCTCTAGTTCCAGGGTGGCCTGGTCAGTTCAGGCAGTAGCAACAGAAGCACAGGACACCTTTCCCCTGCTCCCACAGCCCCCGTGAGGCTCTGATAGCTGAAATGATATTGTGGCTTTTGCTCCTTCTGGGACGGCTTCATACACATGCCCTCAGGCAACCACTTCTGGCAAGTGCTCCAGTACAGAGCTGTTTGTGGCTCCCAAACACCCATTTGCCCACCTCTGGCATATAGAACCAGTGCTAGTCCCATTGTTTTCAGTAGGACTTGCACTGGCATTAAGTATTGGCCCTAAATGGTCTGAGCATCACACTACCTGGTTATTTTATGAGGTGAAAAGCTGGCTTTCTCACCACTAAATAATTAAAAATAGGCCATTTAACTGCCATTAGATGACAACAACTTTGTGACTATTGACCTTTCTGGGTCTGAACCTTTTACGTGAATAAAAAACTGTCCATTTACTGAACCATCCTCCTACCAGAGCTTAAGTCTTGTTATGCATATTTATGTATTCTATTTTATATTGTCTTTTATAATATATAAATTATGTGATGTAGTATTACAAATGTTGTATAAGAAAATGAAAAGTTGGTAGAAAGTTTCTGAATTCTCTTCTTCAAGCTCCTCATGGTCAAGAAGAAATAACTTGTCTGAAACATTAACATTTTGAAGATCCCAGCTTTACTCATGAGTAATTCTACTGAAGTCATTGGAACTCATAATTCACCAGTTTCAGGACTGTGGTGTGTCCATGTAAAAACTCTCTGTGGGATTATATAAATCCAGAACAATCACAATTATAATTCCCTGGACCCTGTTCTTTTTCTAAGTACTTCAAGCGCCTCCCCACCCATCACACATCGATTATGCATGTTGCATGGCCGCATAAGGCACCAATGCGGCCTGTAACATGCACAGTCTGGGCTCTACATATCTGGGAGACAGTCTGTCCTTCCCACTGTAGCCCCTGCAGTTGACCAGGAGCGCCTGCCTGTGGGTACCATCTGTTAGTCTTGTTTGTATGGCTCCAGATCATTGATTTTTGTCACGATTCCATTCCCTTTCCTTGAGTGTATGTCCTCATCTTTGCTCCCTTCCCCTGAGGTCAAACGTTCAGTGCTTGAGAGTAGGGACTGGATCCATGGACCAAATCAAGAAATTTGAAAGGGGCCAAATAAGACACAACCGTGTGCCAAATTTGGACCATGGGACACAGGTTCCCCACCCCAGCTCTAAAAGAGCAAAATTCCTTTCTGGCATTTTCCTACTTGAGTGTTGTTTTTCTCATTGGATTAATATTGTCATGTAAAGGTATGCAATTAAGGAGCATTGTTTGCAGGGAGGAAATCCTCCATCTCTGTAATGCCACTAGGGATCAGTTTGCTTTCGATAGCTCATACCGGTATCATGCTGTTTCTTGCAGTACTTCTAAAGAAACAAAAGCTTTCAAGCCTATGTGCCTAATAGCACTAAATCTAACATGTATTATGGATAAATACCATGTTTGTGAATTCATGTCTCAGAATGTCACCAATCAATCACTGAATATTAAATGTGATACAGCAGTTTCTAAACTAGAACCTGGGGGAAAACTGACAGGCACTGTGGAGTGCACACTTTGGACTGTGGCATCTATGCAGGAGGATGTTAACTTAGGGAATTTAGCGTTGCTTAAGACTGAGGAAGGGATAAAAATTAAGGGACTTCAGGTGGAATTCGTTGGAGAACAGATAAATAACAATTCCAGGGTGCCTGATATAGTCCCCTATAATGTGCACAGTAAGAAGAATGAAAAGAATACACATAAATGTCTATATGTCTATATGCAAATGCAAATGTCTATATGCAAATGCTATAAGCCTAAAAAGTAAGATGGAAGAATTAAGCGTGTATGGCACTAAATGAAGATATAGACATTATAGGCATCAGAGAGACATGGTGGAATGAGGATAATCAATGGGACACTGTAATACCAGGGTACAAAATATATCGGAATGACGGAGTAGATAAGAGTTGGTGGTGGGGTGGCTCTATATGTAAAAGACAACATTGATTCAAGTACAATTTAAATTTTAAAGGATGCAAACTGTTCCCTGAAATCTCTATGGATAGAAATTCCAGGTATAAAGGGGAAGAGTATCGCAGTAGGACTTTATTATTGTCCCCCTGACCAGGATGGAGAGACTGATTAAGCAATGCTAAAAGAGCTTAGACAGGCTACTAAAGTCGGCAACATAATAATAATGGGTGACTTCAATTACCCTAATATTGATTGGGGGAATGTTTCCTCGGGGCGGGATGTAGAGGTAAAATTTCTGGATGCCCTAAATGACTGCTTCCTAGAACAGCTGGTTCTGGAACCAACAAGAGGAGGAGCTATTCTAGATCAAATCCTGAGTGGCACGCAGGACTTGGTGCAAGGAGTAACTGTGGCGGAGCCACTAGGCAATAGCGATCATAATATGATCACATTTGACATAATTTCTGTAGGGAGAACGATAAACAAAAGTACAGCAGTAGCATTTAACTTTAAAAAGGGAGACTATGACAAAATGAGGACACTAGTTAAAAAGAAACTAAAAAGCCCAGTTGCAAGGACTACAAGTTTTCAAGAGGCGTGGAGGCTGTTTAAAGGCCCCCTTCTGGAAGCCCAGATTAAATGCATCCCACAAGTTAAAAAAGGAAGCAGGAAGACCAATTTTAATAAGGCAGGCCAAGGGAGACAGCATCCTGTCTCCAAAAGTAGCCAATCACAGTGGCTTGGGAAAAGCACCCAACAAGTCACAATGGAGGATCCATTCCCTGTTGTTTTCCCCTATCTCCCGTCATGTTCCCTGATCCTGTCTGGCTAATAGCTGCTAATGGACCTATCTTCCAGAAACTTGTCCAGACCTCTTTTAAACTCAGCTATAGTACTGGCCCTTACCACAGCCTCTGGCAGTAGATTCCACAACCCAATCATACACTGAGTGAAAAGATATTTTCTTTTTCTGGCCTTTATTGATTCAAAGAAGGCTTTTGATTCTGTGGCTAGAGAGAGAGTGTGGGAAAAGTTAAGAATACTCGGTATTAATGAAGAATTGTTAGCTATTAATTAGTTGCATAGTAACAGCAAGGCAAGAAGAGCTGGACCTGAGAATAAACTTCCAGCATCTTTTGATATTTTGGGAGGGGTATGTCAGGGATGTGTCCTGGCCCCATTACTGTTTCATTTATATCTAGATGACCTTATACTGGAACTTCAAAAAACAGAACACTGCCCCCCACCCCAATTAAGAATAGAATGCTTACAGCATTACTTCAATCAGATGATATAGTTTTAATGTTCCAAACAAGGAAAGGACTACAATGTTTATTAGAGAAATTTATTGAATATTGCTTTAACAAGAAGTTAGAAAAAAATCACAGATTATGGTAATTGGCAGAAACATTAGAGATTATACTTGCAAATTAAAAGGGCACCAGCTCAAACAGGTTCACTCTTATGCGTACCTAAGAATTACATTTACAAGCTCAGGCTCATGGAACGAACATTTAAAAAACACAGCTAGCACCAAGGGCAACGAGCTCATCAAAAGGGATCCTGAGATTGGCAACATCCTCAGGCAAATTGAGATTGGCAACATCCTCAGACATAGCTGAACTAGAAAAGGTACAGAGAAGAGCAACAAAAATGACCAAGGGCATGGAAGGGCTCCCGTATGAGGAGAGGCTTGGTAGGTTGGGGCTCTTCAGTTTGGAGAAGAGACGACTGAGAGGAGATAGGATAGAGGTCTATAAAATCATGAGTGGTGTGGAACTAATAAACAAGG
This sequence comes from Sphenodon punctatus, assembly GCA_003113815.1. NCBI lineage: Eukaryota > Metazoa > Chordata > Lepidosauria > Sphenodontia > Sphenodontidae > Sphenodon > Sphenodon punctatus. Next base: position 1,543,361 of record QEPC01000347.1, read on the forward strand.
AGCTGTTATTTACCCTCTCAGCTAGTACTAGATCTAGGGGTCACTCCATGAAACTTATGGGTGGCAAGTTTAAAGCAAATAAAAGAAAATATTTTTTCACTCAGTGTATAATTGGGTTGTGGAAACTACTGCCAGGGGCTGTGGTAAGGGCCAGTACTATAGCTGAGTTTAAAAAAGGTTTGGACAAGTTTCTGGAAGATAGGTCCATTAGCAGCTATTAGCCAGACAGAATAAGGGAACATGACGGGAGCTGGGGGGAAACAACAGGGAATGGATCCTCCATTGTGACCTTTTGAGTGCTTTTCCCAAGCCACCGTGATTGGTCACTGTCGGAGACAGGCTGCTGGGCTAGATAGACCATTGGTCTGACCCAGTATGGCACTTCTTTTGTAAATTCAATATATCATCAGCTCTGAAAGTCTTCAGGACATGAGTGCAAGCTCAATTAATGTATGGAATAGAAGTGATACTAATAGACCAGACCAGATGTGCTGCAGGTGATTCAGAATAAATTGTTGAGGAGATTGTTGTTAGTGTCTCAGGGGGTACTCTGAGCAGTAATAAGAGCAGAAACAGGTTTTGATTCCATATACTGTTTTGACTATTGTAGCATCTCTTAGATAATGGATTAAATTATGCTCTCTTAATGAAGACTCAATGCTCTATATGTGCTTGTTAGAATAGTTAAACATCAAGCAGCACAGATGTACCCTTGGATCAAGCAAATATTTTCACATCTGGCAACAACGGGCCTTTCTGTACTGTTATGGAGTAAAATGTGCCACAACAAATAAATCTTGTACAGTTAAGGGCTACAGATATTTTACGTTGAGGATATGGCACAAGTGGCTCTGTGGAAAGTAGCACCATGGTATGCTAAGATCAAATTAACCTTCAAGCAGGAAGAATATCTGGATATATTAATTGATCCAAAGTTGCGTAGGAGTTGCACCTTATTTCGGTTTCATATGTTTATGTCTGCTGTTATACATGGAAGGTGTTGCAATAAACCATATGAGAAGTGGGTATGTTTTTGTAAATTCCAGAGAGTTGAAAGTTTAGAACATGTGTTTTTCGATTGCCCAGTTTATGATAATTTAAGACCGATATGGATAAAGCCATTGTTAGATGGAAAAGAATACTATACAATACATCAGAAACTAGAAAATTGTGTATATCAACAGCTGAATCCGCTATTAAGGCTGTAGCAATTTTTGCACTATTGGTAACAAAATTACACAAAAAATGGGAAGGGTGATCAGCAATACTGCTATATAAAAATGAGTAAACACAGGCTCCGTTGATCCTTCAACAGAGTTAAAGTAAAATAGAATTGTATAGAATGTTTGGTAAAGCTCAGAGGTCTTTAGACTAACGTACCATTATTTTGTGGAATAAACTAAGACTTCCGGATGTTTCAGAAACATGTTCTGTTGTGATAATAAAATTAGAGCTGCCCGAAGATAGTTGATTTGAATAGATTTCTGAAGTATGAGATGGGGCAATTATAGTTCCTGGAGGTATTAGGATTTATTTTATGTAGTAATGCTGTAAGTTCCAATTGTATTGTAATATAGAGAATATTGCCATTTTTAAATGTGTGTATTCTTTTGCTGTTTTGTAATGGCAAAGGCGAAAGCTGTGGCTGAATAAAGTAAAGTAGAAGTTATGGGGACTCCTTTGTTGATAATTAAAACTTTTCTTTAGAAATAGTTGTATTTAAAACACTGTTTGTGTTTAAGACTGCAGATGTAAGTGGAACCAAACCACTTGGAGGTCTGAAGTGCCAGTCCCATTTATCTTAATGGATGTTAAGTAAGAAGTCTAGTTAAGATCTCTTCAGTACGGATGGGCCAATGGGGTTTTTTTGTTGGGTTTTGGAGGGGCGGGTTGGTTCTGTTCTTTTTTTTTTTAAACGTTCAATAATGTCACAATGTGCTAGAGCATCATTGCAGTGTGGTTGTCCCATTGGTCCCAAATATGAGAAATGAGACAAAGGCCTTTTTTACATGGACCCCTCCCCCCGCTGGGTGTGCGGGGAGCTGCGGCGGGGGGGGGGATGGGTGTGCGTCCATGGAAACACCATGGGCGGTGGGTGCGCTCCCAGCGCACACCCACCTCCACCCATCACCTACCCATGAAGCCATCTGACAAAACGGAGGAGGCTCCGTGGGTGGAGATGGACATGCTCCTGTAGGAAAGGGAGCACACCCAACTCCACCCACCGCTGGCGTATACCCATCCCCGTTTGAAAAGGGCCAAAGTAGTAAGAGGGTGCCTTTTATCAGAACTCTTTCTGTTACTGAGTGCTTGCAAGTCTTTTGAGATCAACAAAGCTGTTCTTGCCTGAAGCACAGCTCTATGAAGCTTGAACACTTCCTGCTCTCTCCAACAGAAGCTGACCCAATAAAAAGTATCATCTTAACTACTTTGTATCTGAGTGTATTACAGAAAATGTATTTTAAAAATACCCTTATCCCAAAGTGTTTACAATCCAACGACATGATCCAGTGACTACTGAAGTTAGCAGAAAGGCCGTTACTTAGGCCCTTTTCAAATAGGATGGCGGTGAAGGGGGGGGGATGAGTGGAGGCTGTGGTAGGTGGGCAGTGCATGGGCGACCCGTTACACGGACACCTACCCATCTCCATGGAGGGACCTCCATTGTCTCCAATTAGGGGTGTGCATGTCATTTTTGTTATTACAATAACGACAAATAATAACGAAAATAGAAATGAAAATGACATTTTGTTTTTGAAATAAAGGGAAAAAACTGAAAAATATATTTCTGGCTACAACGTTTTTGCTTCTTATTCAATTCTGATAAAACTTGGGGAGATTGTACCCCCAATGGAGGGCACACTGTATGCCAATTTTCTAAACAATTAGATAAAAGGGAACAGATTTTAGAACCAAGCCAAGAACGTGTACCTGAGTTCTCGCATCCTCATGATTATTGCATCCCTTGTCTCTCCCTCTGTTCCCCCTTCCCTGTCTCCCCTCCCCCTGTCTTTTAGATTGTAAGCTCTCGGACAGGTACTGTGTCTATCTTATTCTCTGTAAAGCACCAGGTACATCGCTGGCCCTATATAAATGTGTATAATAAAATAATAATTTTAAGAAAAGCTCCATACATTTATGGCTTTATCTTCCATCCACTTTGCATGAAACCCACAAATGTTATGTCCCTCCACAAGCTTAACACACCTGCCAATTTTCATAAAGATTAGATGAAGGGTCCAGATGACTCTAAGACATTAACTTGAAAAGACATTGCCAGCTGTAACATTCTTATATTCTGTCCTGCTTACAAGACGTTTGGCAGGAATATATCCTATACCTTCCCTGTCATCTCTGCCAAACCACAGCACAATCTGATAAAGGGACCCAATTTTAGAAGCAATTGAAGTTGTCCCCTTGAAGACCATTATTCAGATAAATAACAGCACATGCAGTGCCAATCAGAGGCAGGCACCTGGCATGGCAGGGGGAGAGAGGATGTGGAGCAACCCAAAAGACTGACAGACACATTCACTGGCCAATTACTGCATGCATCTAGCTTTACAGGACCAATCAGTAGTGACTTTGAGGCGGGCATAGGGGGTGGCCCTCAGGCGGGCATAGAAGGAACATCACTGGGACTTTGGGGATAGCATTCCAGCAATCAGGAGACATAGTTTACACATCCAGGCTAGCCAATTATCATCACAGTCACATCCTGCAGCACTGTGGCAGAACATCAGAGAATCTCTATTAGCTCTTTCCTAAACAGATGGTTCTGACTTCCCAGTAACAAGTGGGGGACAGATGTTGGGATGATCACAGCACAGAATGAGGATATTTGGTTGATGTTTCTGCTGGCCAATTGAAATCACAAACCGATCTTATACCACAGTGACACATAAGAGAATCCCTGGCATAGGCTCCTTCTCTGCATACGCTGTGCAGGCATATAAAATTGGGACCCTTTATCACATCTTTCTGATATTTGGCAGAGATGATCGTAGAAGTGTGATATAGATCCCTGACAAATTTCATGTACACTGGTTGAACTACAAAAGGTGTTAGAATCAAAAATACATTTATAATTTAATTGCTTATACCACAAGGACCTTTTATCCAATCCTTCTGAAGATTGGCAGAGATAGTAAATATTGGAAGTGTTATAAACTTGCCAAGTTTCATCTATATTAAATGAGGCAAAGAAGTTACCGCTAAGAATGTTAATGAAGATGTTTGCAAAATAAAAGAATTCAGCTGCTTCTAACATTTGATCCCTTTATGTGTACCAAATTTTGGAATTTGGTACACGTAATGCCTTCCATTGGAGGTATAATCACTCCAAGTTTCAGCACAATATAGTGAAAAACAAAAAAGTTACAGCCGAAAATGTGTTTTCTATTGAAACCAATGGAAAACGAAAACAAAAGCAAAAACAAAAATGACAATTTGATATTTATGAAAATGACAGATTTAAATAACGCAAATGACATGGGCCCCTGGTGCACACCTATCCCCAATGCCTCCGTTTGTACACACTCCTACCCACCCGCCGCAGCGGTTGCACGGACCACCCGCCCGCATCTATGGGGGTGGGGGCACCCGTGCAAAAAGGGTCTTGAGTGTTGTACCAGCCCTAAGTCTTCATTTATTATTATTTTATTATTTATTAATAACAGCAAGCATTTATATAGCACCAGCAGTGTACCTGGCGCTTTACAAAGTAATTGAATAGACACAGTCCCTGCCCTAGGGCTTTCAATCTGAGAGACTGGGGGTGGGAGGGAGACGAAGGAAGGGGAACAGAGGGAGAGACAAAGAGTGTAACATTCACGAGGATGCAAGGTTCCAGATGCACGCACTTGGCTTAGTTACATCAAGAATGATGACTGGTTGATCCATGTGGTGAGGATATCCTCATCAACTTTTATTTATATCCCGCGCTCTCTCGTCTATGGCGACTCGAGGCGGCTAACAACAAAAGTAGAAGACATCCAGAAAACAATAACAATTATAAATTCAACACAAACAACACAACTGCAAGGACCCCCTCAATTAACGCAATAACATACCATTTCATAACATACCATTTCATTTTTAACTATACCCTCCCTATCCCTCACACAATCCAATATAATAACAACAAATCAATAATATTACAACATATCATAATCACACCAGTCCTTAAATATGCTCCATCCCTGCTGCCACCAGGGAAGGAGCCCATCACATCCCCCCCTTACCCTCCTGCTCTCACCAGGAGGGGGGACCTATCATCCACAGTAATGCCCGAGTACAACAACAATCTAAATATTAATTAAACAGTTCTAAATCAACAAAACAAACCCCTCTACCCCTTAACCTAATTCCAAAAATCAGCCCCCCCATCCTAACCCCACTTCCCCACACACCTTCCCCTGCTGCCACCAGGGGTTGGTGCTGGGGCTCCCCCCCTCAACACCCTAATCCTTTGTCTCCCCTGCCCCCCCCCAGCTGTCTATGTTGTTGTTGCCCTGTCAGTCTTCAGCGGGGACTCACAGCAATGGCAGCGCATCCCAGCAGCAGCTGCAGCACAACGAGCCCCCTCGGAGGCCCGGCAGATAGAAAACGCTGATAAGTCTGGTCCCCCAGGAGCCGCTGGCAGCATGGTGTCTGATACGGTGTCTGTCCGGTTGAAGGTCCCCCAGGCACCCCGGCTCAGCCAAGGGCTGACGCCCAAGGGCCCCAGCCTCTGGATATTAGACCTGGGGTTGATGGAAAAGAGCCAATTAATAGGTGGGAGGGCTCCCGCAGTTGTTTCCCCTGCACTGTCTCCTGCTCCTCCTCTCCCAGCTGGTCCCACTCACGCCCAAGGGCCCCAGCCTCTGGATATTATACCTGGGGTTGATGGAAAAGAGCCAATTAATAGGTGGGAGGGCTCCCGCAGTTGTTTCCCCTGCACTGTCTCCTGCTCCTCCTCTCCCAGCTGGTCCCACTCACGCCCAAGGGCCCCAGCCTCTGGATATTATACCTGGGGTTGATGGAAAAGAGCCAATGAATAGGTGGGAGGGCTCCCGCAGTTGTTTCCCCTGCACTGTCTCCTGCTCCTCCTCTCCGGGCTGGTCCCACTCACATGAGTACACAGACCTTAGGTAAAAGATTGTACTTGATGGAGGGTATCAGCAGGATTTAGGTGAGGGGAGCAAGAAGTCAGGGAGGGCAGAGCGGAAGAGGTGGATCTTGAGGGATTTGAAGGTACGAAGGGAGGGGGCCAGGCGGATGTGGGCAGGGAGGGAGTTCCAGGCATGGGGGGCAGCTAGGGAGAAGGGATGAAGGTGGTTAGGGGAGGCGTGGGAGGGCTAGAGAGAGGACAGGAGCGGCGGAGTTCACAGACTGGAGTACGGAGGGAAATTAGCGCAGAGAGGTAGGGGGGAGCAAGGTTGTGAAGAGCTTTATGAGTGAAGACTAGGAGCTTGTGCAGGATTCGTTCAGGAAGGAGGAGCCAGTGAAGAGAGGAGAGGAGGGGCTGCACGTGATCAAAACGAGGTGGATGACCCTGTCAGCAGTTTTGGATGGAGATAAGGGGAGAAAGGGGAGAGTGGGGGAGGCCAGTGAGAAGGAGGTTACAATAATCGAGGTGAGAGATGACCAGGGCATGAACAAGGGTTTTGGCAGAGGAGACAGAGAGAAAAGGCCAAAGCTTAGCAATGTTATGGAGGGAGAAGCAACAGGATTTGGCAACAGAGTTGATGTAGGGTTTAAAAGAAAGGGGTGAGGCAAAGATGAAGCCTAAACTACAGGCTTGGGGGACGGGAAGGATGGTGACCCCATCGGTGAGGATCGACAGGGAAGAGGGAGAGGAAGGATTCGCTTCTGCAAAGTTTTCCATGGAGAATTTGCATGGGTCTGATGTGAATTTAAATTGATTTAGCTAATTTAATGAAAACCTCTGCAGGGACATTCTTTGTTTTGTTTCAGCCAGTCTTTTATTGACTTAGGGTGATTTCAGATGAGATGGGGCGGCCCTCGCACCGTAATCACGGCCCTTGCCCCGTAATCACATTCACCGATGGCGTGGTGAATGTGATTCCCCGCCACGATTGAGCGTGGTTAACATCTGGGGGGGAACTTCTGGTTCCCCAACAGACGTTATGAGGCCATTCCCCACCACAGGGTATTGACTGTGGTTGAGCGTGATCTCGTAACGTCTGAAAATACCCTTAGTTTAATTAGAAGACCCCCAAATAAGACACCCCTAAACTAAAATCAGACTGACCATTTAGGACTTTTAACTGGTTTGACTATATTGGTTTAAAGCCTAGTTTTAATTAAACTGGTTCAAATTTCTCTTGTAAATTCTTATGCCTGTGGTTTACATTTATGATCATGAATAATCCTATTAAGCCAATACAACTATTTGTATGCATGCCTTTACAAAATGAGTCTTAAAATTTCAATCATGCAAATCTCTATAGATGCAAACAGTAGTATTTTAAAAAGAAAGTATTTTTGTTGAATCAGGGCCTAAATGGTTAAATCCTGATGCAGGATACATTTATACACATGTGGGATTAGGTACGTGCCTAACTTTAGTGGGATTAGGTACATGCCTAACTTTAAGCATGTGTTTGCAGGATCACGCCTGTAATCTGTTTATGTTCTACGTCTGAAAGTCCTCATTATATTGTAAAAGGGCATTTGATAAGCTGACCAGCAGGAAAATACCAACATTAATCCGTTTAGGTTAATATTACATTTTTTGGTGTTTCATATTGGAGCTATAAAATTCACTGCCTGCTTTCCTCTAGCATATTTACTTTTTGAGCTGGCAAGTTGGCAGGTCTCCCTGTCTGTACTGCAAGCCCTTGGTGCGGGTACCTGCCAGAAAGTGGCAAGGCGTGGTTATAAATAGGGATGTGCGAACAGAACCAGGTTCAGATGTTCGGTGGTTCGGGTCAAAAGTTGAGTTCGTATTCGGTATTCAGTTCGGTCAGGCTCGGTTCGGTCTTTAGTTCGGTGCAATCGGGAACTGCAAATGACATTTAGTTTTTGAAATAAAGGGGGAAAACTGAAAAACATATGTCCGGCTATAACATTTGTGTTTCTTACTCGATTTTGATGAAATTTGGGAAGCTTGTACCCCCAATGGAGAGCTGTTTGTGTACCAAATCTTGGAACCGCTTCTAAAGTCAGATTACTTTATCCAATCGTTTGGAAATTTGGTACACATAATGCTTTCTATTGGAGGTATAGACAAGCCAAGTGTCAGCCACATAGCATAAAAACAAAAAAAGTTACAGCCGATAATGTGTTTTCCATTGAAACCAATGGAAATTCAATTCCGAACCCACCGAACGCATCCGAACCGAACATTCGAATTTGAGTTCGGTTCGCACGTTCGGTTCGGTCAACCAAACTATTCGAGTTCGGTCCGAACTTCTGAACCTCGTTCGCCCATCCCTAATTATAAAGCGTTGACCAAGAGTTCGTACCAGATCTATGTACTTTGCATAGTGCTTCACACCACGGTTTTGCCCACTCTCTGTTTGAACTTGTACCGGGAGCAAGTGGACCAAACATAAGGAACTTAGGTGGCTGCAGAGAAGCATGCAGATAGGGGCCACCTTCCAAGTTTAACTCAGACTGCAGGCTTTGACCCAGGGTTTCAGGCAGGGGTGGCTCCCCCTGCAGGGCGTTATGGGCGGTGCTCCCCAAAGCCCTGCGGGGCCACTGCCGTGGCTTTAAACGTTTAAAAAAAAAAAAAAAAAACGCGCCGCCATTTATGACAGCTACAGCAGTCTCTGAATTGCAGAGGCTGCTGTAGCTGCCACTGAACCCGTTCTCCCTTCGGGGACCCACCCGCTTGCTGGAAGAGTGAGTGGGTCCCCGAAGGGACAAAAAGGTTCAACTGTTCAGCCGCCCAAAGCGTTTTCCTATGGAAAACGCGATTTGGGCGGCTGAACTCCTCCGTCCACAGCACGTATGGGATGTACTGTGGAGGGAGGTGCTACAGGCTTACATTGCGCTCAATGGGCGCAATGGAAGATCTCGCCAGGGCGGTCACACTGACAGCCCTGGCGAGATAGCTTGGCTCGGGGGACTGAGGAAGGGGGAGCAGTGCGCATGCGCGCTTCCTCCCTGCTTCAGTCCCCCGAGAGAGAGTCATGCTGCGTGCAAGGGACGGAGCAGACTGAGCAGCCAGGTAAGCTGACAGTCAGACTGATCCTTCCCTCCCCCACCCTGTACCCGACCTCCCCACCCCTGTGGGGGGATGGGTGTGGAGGGGGGATCCCCACCCCCCTCCACCCATCACCCCCTAGGCTGAGCCTGTTTCCCCCCCCACCCTGCATCC
>QEPC01000347.1:1553114-1570857 GCA_003113815.1 Sphenodon punctatus
TTTTAGACTGTGTTTTCTTCCATCTGATGTTAACCCTGGGAACTCCTTGCTGCTGGGTTATGCCCTGGCTCCGTCTACCATTGCCCTGGCTCCGTCTACCATTGCCCTGGCTCCGCCTACCATTGCCCTGGCTCCACCCACCAGCTCGCCGGGCGGCCTTACTGCCCCTCCAAACTAAAAAGCCACCAGCCACCCCTGGTTCCAGGGGAAGCCCCAATTTCTCCTGGTTATCCAAGGGTGCCACATCAGAAATCAGGTGGCCATTAGGAGTCTCCTGCCCCCTTTCCAATGTAGCCTCGCCCCTATGGAGCACCATAATATCACAATGCTTCACAAGGGCTGGGTTACATCAGAAATGGGTGTGACAGTCCCTTTGCCGCACCCTCTTTTCAGTGTTGCTCCATCCCCTGCAGGTTTCTCATGGAGGAAGATGGCAACTTCATAGTATGTCCCCTTTGGTATTTTCTTCATTCACTAAATACAAAAAATGATCATGCAGAAACTATTGTCAGATGTACTTAGTGGACTATTTAACTATATTCTCCAAAGTAAAATTATTGGAATTGCATTTAGCCCAATGTGAAGGTTCACTGATCTATGACATAGTCAGCAATGAAGCATATTATCTACGTACTGAAGCCTTCATATAGATTTTTGCTCCCCCCGACATTAAATTATTTTTGAAGTAGTAAGTTTATGAAATCGATGACTGTTTTATCTCTGTCAGTTGTAGGAATAGATTGCAGAAACCATGGACAATCAACGTGACTTCATTAGCACACCAATTTCCAATGGAATTTCTGTTCCTGAAAAGAAAATCAACTCCTTAGTGGCTGAAGGTCATGGGCAGCAAATTTTAAATGTACTGCAAAGTTTCAGAGCCCAGAATATCTTTTTTGACTTTAAAATATTTGTGAAAAATGAAGAAATCCCTTGTCATCGTTGTGTCTTAGCAGCATGCAGTGACTTTTTCAGGTAAATCCAATTCTATCATGATTCTTAAAAGGTATGACTATATTTAAATACTTGGTTGAAAAATGTAAGTCGACTATTTTTAAAGAAAATTTATGTGATTAGTATCTTTCCTATCATGAGCAAAATAATTAATCTATATAAATTGTGACCACATTTCTATGTTGGATTATTAGGATCCTATTCTTAAGTCCAGACATCACAATGTTATTAAAAGTTAGAGTAACGCTGTGCATTTGTTATGCACTTTGCAGCCTACACTGTAAAATCCAAGTGTATAATATTGTGCATTGGGAAGGTTATGTATGTTGGATGACTGTTTCAGCATAATCTAAACAAGATATGATTTGACCAAATATGCACACTTTCTAACCACAAAATAATGAAATCTGCATAATTCTTCTGTTTTAAAAAAATACTCTATAATATAATAAAATTAACTACACACAAGGGATTTCTCAGATGAACAGTTGAAACATAACCATCTACGTACCTTTTTTTCTTTTTTTCCTTTTTCCTTTATAAATGATGGCCACCCATTCTACCCAATGGCAGCTTGGGGTGATGTACAACAAGCAGTAAAAACATCAATAAAAATATAAAACACAGTATAAAATGTCAAATAAAAATCAAATCAACAAGCGGGCCGGATAAATACCCCTTCCCCAAAAGAAACCCGCAACCCACCCATTAGCCGTCTCCCTCACTGAACGCCTGGTGAAACAGCCAGGTCTTACATTGTCTACGGAAGGAGAGGAGGTCCAGAGAAAGGTGAATCTCTGTTGGGAGAGAGTTCCACAGCCTAGGCGCAGCTACCAAGAACGCCCCCTCGAATATCGCCACCAGGGGTAGCTACAAGGGGGCGCTCCCGGACAACCGCAGGGGCAAATCCAGTACACGGAAGGTGAGGCAGTCACACAGGTATGCAGGGACCAGGCCGTATAGGGCTTTAAAGGTAGTTATCAACACCTTGAATCGGGCCCAGAAGACTATAGGCAGGCAATGCAGAGACTGGAGCACTGGTGTTATCTGCTCACGGCAGCCCGTCCCCATCAGGAAGCAGGCTGCCGCATTCTGCACCAGCTGCAGTCTCCAAATCATCACCAGGGGTAGCCCTACATACCATTCCATTCCATTCCACATTTATTTATACCCCGCTCTCTCTCGACAACGATTCGAGGCGGCTTACAACATAAGATGAAAAATATACAAATTCCAGGTTTTTAACTCCACGCAGGGAACCCAGATACAATACAATCAATACATAATACATAATAAACAATTTCTCAGCCCCACAAACCCCCCCACAAACCAGCTGAAAACCAATCCACCATCATCACACTCTATTCCCAACTGCCACCTGGGAACACCAACCAGCTCCACTCCTCTCTCACAAGAAGGAGCTGGTTCCACCACATTCTCCTTCAACCCACACAGCTATCCCCAGAAAAATACATGGACCCCCAAAAATTTCCACCTCCGCCTCATTGCCCAGCCGAAGGGCACAGCCAAAGGGCAGGCCCCTTTGAAGGTGCCCCTTCGACACGTCCCCCCGGCACGCGCCTCCAGCACGGCCTCTGCCCGCTTCTGAAGTTAAGGGGAGCGTCCTGGACACAGCTGCGTTAAAGCCCCACCCCCGCAAGGGTGTGGGGGGAAGGAGAGGGAATCCCAAAACCTCCAGATCTCATCACTGGGTTCCACAGCCCCCGACAGTCACCAGTTTGTACAGCAGGGGGGGTCAAGGAAGATGATCTCATGCCTGCAGGCTGCCCTCTCACTCCAGTCTGCGCCGCCGCCGCCTCTCTCTTTTGTCCGGTTGCTCCCGGAGTTAAGGGGAGCGTCCTGGACACAGCTGCGTTAAAGCCCCGCCCCCGCAACGGTGGGGGGGAAGGAGAGGGAATCCCAAAACCTCCAGATCTCATCATCGGTTTCCCCCGCCCCCACAGCCCCCAACAGTCACCAGTTTGTACAGCAGGGGTGGGTCAAGGAAGATGGTCTCATCCTTGCAGGCTGACCTCTCACTCCAGTCTGCGCCGCCGCCGCCTCTCTCTTTTGTCCGGTCACTCCCAGAGTTAAAAAAAATTAAGCACATAGAGTATGTTGCAGTAGTCTAATCTTGAGGTGATGAATGCATGGATGATGGTGGCAAGATTGGCAAGTCCCACCCATGACTCACAATTTTTCAGTGACCAAATGCAAAAAAAATTTTTTTTCATTTTCTTCAAATGAAAAATGGGACATAGCTAACTTACGTGTGCGAGCCATTCATTAATTGAAGGGAAATTGCAGAATGTACTTCTATTTATAAAGCTGCTATAACATGCTATAATATCCAGGTAGAAGCCTGAAAACCCACTCACTATCAAATGCACTTTAGGGAATTCCGGTTTGCTGTGAGGTTCTGCTTCTGTTACAGTTGAGGGTAGGACTGGTGAAAGTGATGTTAGACTATCCAGATTTTGGTGCTTAATTTTTTTTTTAATGTGTCTGTGTATATTTATTTCATTTGCAGGGCCATGTTCGAAGTTAACATGAAAGAAAGAGATGATGGGAGTGTTACTATTAGTAATTTATCACCCAAAGCAGTGAAAGCTTTTCTTGATTATGCCTATACTGGGAAAACTGAGATAACAAATGATAATGTGGAAATGTTCTTTCAGCTATCATCCTTTCTTCAAGTTTCACTACTTTCCAAAGCTTGCAGTGATTTTCTAATAAAAAGTATTGATCTCGTCAATTGTTTACAGTTGTTGTCCATATCAGAAAGTTATGGTTCTGCTCGACTGTTTGATCATGCACTAGAATTTGCACAGTACCACTTTTCCTTCCTTCTCCAATCAAGTGATTTCTTGGAGATGAATTTTGGGATATTACAAAAATGTCTTGAAGCGGATGAACTAAATGTCCCAGAAGAAGAATCTGTGTTGAAAGCTGTCCTTCAGTGGACTAGACATAACTTGGAAACAAGACAAAAACATCTGCCTCACTTGATTAAAAAAGTCAGATTACATCAATTACCTGAAAAGACACTGCTAAACTTTTTGCACTCTGAAGAACATTTGCTCAAAAGTGCTAATTGCATAGCAATAATCAATGATGCAATTAAAAATGTGCAAAACTTCAGTGGGCTGTTTCCAGATGCTCGCCCTTCTACAACAGAAAAGTATATATTTGTTCACAAAACTGAGGAAAATGGAGAAAACCAACATACATTTTGCTATAATATCAAAACTGATAAATGGAAAGAACTGCCACAAACACACATTATTGATCTGCCAGGATCAAGTTTATCTAGCTATGGTGAAAAAATATTTCTAACTGGTGGGTGCAAAGGGAATTGCTGCCGGACTATTAGACTTCATATTGCTGAACCGTTTCATGATGCCACTGACCAGACCTGGTGCTACTGTTCAGTCAGCAATGAATTCACCTTAGTGTCAGCTATGAAAAAACCAAGGACAATGCATACATCTGTTGTGACTCTAAATCAACTCTTTGTAATAGGTGGAAAGACCAGAGCAGCTCAGGACATCAAAAGTCTTTTGGCTGTGGAATCTTACAACCCTGTCTCCCAAGAATGGAAATCTGTAAGTCAGTTGCCAAGAGGAATATACTATCCCGAAGCAAGTGCATGTCAAAATATAATTTATGTCCTTGGTTCTGAAGTAGAAATTACTGACGACTTTAACCCATCCCTGGATTGTTTCTTTAAGTATAATACTGTGACTGATCAGTGGTCTGAACTTGTAGCAGAGTTCGGACAATTTTTTCATGCAACCCTAATCAAAGCTGTTCCAGTGAACTGCACACTGTACATATGTGACCTTTCCACCTACAAGGTTTATAGTTTTTGCCCAGAAACTTGCGTCTGGAAAGGAGAAGGATCTTTTGAATGTGCTGGCTTTAATGCATGAGCAATTGGGATAGAAGACAAAATTTATATACTAGGGGGTGACTATGCTCCAGACGAAATTACAGATGAAGTACAAGTCTACCATAGCAGTAGGTCTGAGTGGGAGGAAGTATCACCAATGCCAAGAGCATTAACCGAATTTTATTGTCAGGTGATTCAGTTTAACAAATACAGGGACCCCTGGTCCTCTGCAATAGCAGTGTGTCCTGGAGGATTATGAAACTTGGAACTGTAGATGTCAAAATAGACTACTTAATATGCACAAGTTTTCAAAAGGTTGTTTTTAAACTATAGGAAACTGTATATTAACAGATTTTATTTAAACATCCTGAAGTTTAAAATGGAGTCAGAATTTTTCTCCTGTTTTTGTAAGGGTCTATGATCTTATTTTGCCATATCTTTAGTAGCCACTCAAATCAACTTTTACATAAGTCTATATGGAGGTCCTTCTTGGGCATCATTTTTCAAAATTATAGTGGTAAGGAATTAATTTTGTAATATAGCTATTAACAGAGTCACAGTCAAGGATGCTCTGGATCCTGAAGGGATGCTGACTCACTATAATATATATAATAATGAGAGAAAAATGACTGTGAACAGAGATTTATTTATTTACTAGCTATATGTTTCGGCTTCCGCCTTCATCAGTAACTCAAGGTGAAAACAGACATGACGCTAACCACCCTTTAACCACCCTTGGTGGTTATTTATGCATGTTGCAGGGCTGTCTTGGTGCCCTATGCAGCCCTGAAACATGCATAAATGACCACCAAGGGTGGTTAAAGGGTGGTTAGCGTCATGTCTGTTTTCACCCTCAGTTGATTTTTGAAATTCAAAAATCAACTGAGTTAGTGATGAAGGCAGAAGCCAAAACATCTAGCTAGTAAATAAATAAATCTCTGTTCACAGTCATTTTCCTCTCATTATTTTTTATATATATATATATATATATATATATATATATATATATATATATATATATACACACACCTTTAACATTAATGGCATAGAAAATGTTTAATTAGGCTCCGTGCCTGAATCTTACTCTGGATTAGTCATTGACTTCAGGATTGCAGCCACTAGTCTTCTTTCTACTCCAGCAGAAGGGCTGTGAAAATTTGAACTGGACGTCTCGGAGTGAGCACTGGAGAACCTTCTAGCCATCACTATCTGTCTAGTACAGGAGAGGGGAACATTTTCCCTCCCAGGGGCCACTTTGAAAATTAGAACAAGCTCCAAGGCCCGCACAGAAGTTGGGGACAGCTACATTAAGGGTATGCTCAAGAAAAGGAGAGACCAGATCATGGATGCATTTCCTATCCGTGGCCCTTTTCAAACGGACACCCGCTCACAGACGTGCGTGTGTGGGGAGGCATCCATTTGAACATCACCAGGGTATGTGTGGTGGACGTCCGTGGGAATGCCGTGGGGTGTGTGTGTGTGCGCGCGCTCATGCTCCCCCCACCTCCACTCATCAACCATGCACAGAGCAATGGGTGCCAATGACAGATGCTTCGTGCATGGGTGGGTGTCCGTGGGAACGCACCCCCATCCCCCCCATGCCCATTAGAAAAGGGCCGTTGTGCGCATGTCCTCATCTCTGCTCAGTTAATCTGAGCTCAGTTTTTCAGTGCTTTGGTGTAGGAACTGGATCAAAGGGCCCAGATACAGGAACTGGAAAGGGGACACATTTGGCCTTCAGGTCTGAGGTTCCCTACCCCTTGTCTAAAACCATGCTTTCTAGCTCTGAGCCATTGAGAATGCTTGACTTCCTGTTTCTCTTGTGATTTTGATGAGATCACAACTCAAAGTGGCAATTCTATTGCCATTATTTATATAGAGGGGAGTTCACTGGAAAATAGACATGCTTTAATAGCATTTTTAAAACTGTTCTCCATTTTGAATATCTAGCTGAATGAGAATGAAAATCAGTGGAGGGGACTAATTAAAATGAAATTATTTGCCCCTTTTAACAATGCAAGTCACACATACTAAAGATGCAGTTGATTCAGTCTTAAAAAACCTAGTTTTGCCCTTTCAGAAATGGTAGGACAAAATCCTCAGCTGGCATTTTGGTAGCTGGCAACTCCATAGAACTCAGTGCAGGTTTAACAGAAGAGACTTCGAATAACTATTTTGGATTAAGCATTATACAAAGTTCCATGCTATCTAAAGATCATAGTATAGTTTATGCCTGCACAATAAGTGGTGTCAACTTTTCTTCATTTAAAGAAAACATTGTTGCTGTGTTTAAGGCCCTTTTCAAATCGATGCCCCGCCTCGTAGGAGTGGGGGGGAGGGGCATCCGTTTGAACGCCACAGGGGTGAGGGGAGAGATGGGTGGCCGTCCGTGGGAACATGATGGCTGGTGGGTGGGGGTGAGCTCACAGTCCAGCGCTCCACCCACCACTCACGCACAGAACAACGGGTGCCAATGCCGGATGCTCCGTGCATGGAGGTGGGTGGGGGTGCATGGGAACACACACCCGTGCCCGTTAGAAAAGAGCCTAATAAAAAACTAGTAATTTGCCCAACCCATCTTTAGGAGATTAGATCTTCTTTTCACATTCAAGAGTCGGGAGAAAGAGAAACACCCAAGACTTGGGTTGGTTAAAAGGTTACTACATTGTCATTAATCTTTTAGAAGGAAAATGGGGGAAGGAGCAGAGGCGGCTCCCCCTACAGGGCGTTATGGGCGGTGCCCCGCAAAGCCATGCGGGGCCACCGCTGCAGCTTTAACAATTATTTTTTTAAAAAAAAACGTGCCGCCGTTTATGACAGCTACAGCAGCCTCTGAACTGCTGCAGAGGCTGCTGTAGCTGTCACTGAACTCGTTCTCCCTTTGGGGACCCACCCACTCCACTGGGAGAGTGAGTGGGTCCCCGAAGGGACAAAAAGGTTCAGCTGCTCAGCGGTCCAAAACGCGATTTGGGCAGCTGAACTCCTCCGTCCACACCACGTATGGGACGTGCTGTGGAGGGAGGGGCTACAGCCTTCCACTGCGCCCAGTGGGCGCAATGGAAGATCTCGCCAGGGCGGTCGCGCTGACAGCCCTGGCAAGATAGCTTGGCTCGGGGGACTGAGGAAGGGTGAGCAGCGCGCATTCGCACTTCCTCCCTGCCTCAGTCCTCCGAGAGAGAGTCACGCTGCGCGCAAGGGATGGAGCAGTCTCAGAGACTGATCAGGTAAGCTGACTGACCCTTCCTTCCCCCCCCCCCTGTACCCTAACTCCCCACCCCCAGGCGGAGGAATGGGTGTGGGGGGGTCCCCATTCCCCCTGAGCCATCACCCCCTAGGCTGAGCCTGTTTTTCCCCCCACCTTGCATCCTCCCCCACCCTGCATCCCACCCCTAGGCTGTTCCCCACCCCGCCCCCACCCCTCGGCTGTTCCCACCCGCACCCACCCTGCATCCCACCCCTAAGCTGTTCCCCACCCTGCATCCCACCCCATGGCTGTTCTAGGCTGATTAAAATGAATCATGTATAAACCCCAAACACAGGGAAACACAGAAAACACTGGGAAAACACAGCAGCAAGGAGTTCCCAGGGTTAACATCAGATGGAAGAAAAAACAGTCTACAATGCACATCAAGCTTAAAATGAATAGACTGTTTTTTCTTCCATCTGATGTTAACCCTGGTAACTCCTTGCTGCTGTGTTTTGCCAGTGTTTCCTTGTGTTTTGGGTTTATACATTATTTTAAGCTTGATGTGCATGTAGACTGTGTTTTCTTCTATCCGATGTTAACCATGGGAACTCCTTGCTGCTGTGTTTTGCCAGTGTTTCCCTGTGTTTGACGTTTATACATTATTCATTTTAAGCTTGATGTGCATTGTAGACTGTGTTTTCTTCCATCCGATGTTAACCCTGGGAACTCCTTGCTGCTGGGTTATGCCCTGGCTCCGCCTACCATTGCCCTGGCTCCGCCTACCGTTGCCCTCACTCCGCCCACTGGCCTTCTGGCCCACCGGCGGCTTTGCTGCCAGCAGGCCGGACGGCCTTACTGCCCTTCCAAACTAAAAACCCACCAGCCGCCCCTGGGAAGGAGTGACTTAAAACTGACTACTGAATTCTAACATATGCCTTAACTTTGTCTGCATTTTCCTTGCCTCTTCTTGTTCTACAAATCAGCATTTCTCTACTTCATATATGTTTACATAAAATACTCGAAGATGAGTAAGGCAGAATGAAATAGCTGAAAAAGATTATTCAGCAGTTATTTAATGCAGAATGAATGATCGACAGATAAAATTATTTTAAAGAAAAAATAATGCCAGTTTTTAATACTTTTAGGAGTGATTGTCAAATAATGGTATTTTTTCTGAAAACCACACTATTCATGATGATTCAGAAATAGTGTTTGTATAGTACTAGGATTGACAGTGTGCATTTAAAATGACCATGGACCAAAGCATAAAGCGTACAAATATGTTGGGGACCATATTTAGATTCACTTTTAAAGTGTTCTAATCCAAATCCCTGATCATCCCGAATTTGTGATCATGAATTTTACAAATTGTAGTTGTACAGCAATAGTTAAAAAAAAAAAAAAAAACTGGGTCAGGCAGCCAAATTTTAAAAATAGTTTTGTTGTTTCTTTTTAACTGTTTACTCTTTACTCTATCGTTACTCTTTACTCTATTGATCAAGTACTAAAATATTACAGAATCTTGATACACCTTTATACAACACAATATATGGATGTTTGTTGTTGCTCCTGAGTTTTCTCATATTTATTCTTTGAGAGTCAGTCTCTAATTTCTGATCAGTACATTGATTGTGCCAATGAATTGATAATTTTAGCCCTTAAAAAGTCAGATTCATAGAATTCTAGTGGGCATACATGTGCAGTATTGATAAAAATCATGACTGATCTTGAAGTTCTTATTCAGTCAAAACTCATATGGACTTCAATGGGAAGCATCCAGAGTGTTAAAGACGTAATTTGACCATGGCCCTTTTCACACAGACACACTATTGCAGGGCTGCTGGTGTGCTCAATGGGTGCCCTGCAACATGTATGATAAAATGTAACACCCATTTTATTAGTGTTAGATTGTCCATGTGAAAAGGGCCTGTGTGAAAAGGGCCCATGCCAGGGCAGCCTGAAACTGACTGTTACCAGCCGTAGACCTTTGTACCAACACATATCCCACTGAAATGAATAAGACTCAGATTGGTACAAAGGGCTAACACCAGCACCAAAGGGATGCAAAATTGTACTGTCAGTTATTTGGCAGTTTCCATTATTTCCAAAGGAGTTGTTGCAAAATGATGTATATGTTCTTTCAATAGCTATGCAATTTAACTTGTCATGAAGAAATAGCCAATTGTCCCAGTTCTTTGTTCATGGAGTAATATACTCTTTTTGACTAAAGACAGAAGACAATGATAAGGTTTTGAGGCAGCTGCACTAAAAATGGCTTCATAAAATAATAATTAAGGGCCGATTCTTGCAATCTTTATTTATGCAAGTTATGCTTATTCATGTGAGTAATCTCACTGAAGACAATGAGACTAGTAGAATGAGTAAGGAATAACAGTTCCACAGTTGAATCTTAATGTGTATGAAACACATTTACTAATATTCTTTATAAAATTAGTTTGAAGTTAATTTTCTATTTATTTTTGGTATCTTTGAGATAATAAAACATAATCGTCTACTAAAAGCCAAAATATTAATCTTGAGAATGTGATGGCTGTAAGAAATATAATTACATAGTATTTTTACATAGCTGTATTATGGTGTAGTCTGAAAGATTATCAATTGCATGATAATGTAAATGGCCTTATTAGCACTTCAAAGGATAAATAGTAAAACCAAACAAGAAGTTATTTATATTTAGATATTGTATGTCAACAAGATTAGCACACAGCATGACTAATATAATGTATACTTCAAAGTAATTTCTTTAACACTGAATAAGAAATTTATTGAACTATTTAAAAATGCTAAGTGGTTAGTAGTATAAAAAGATTATGTTTAGTGGTTGATTCAAATGCTTGTATTAACAATGTATTAGTTTATATTGAACTATTGTTTGCACAGTTTCTGCATATTGTATTTAATTACATGTATACACTTTCAGTAATCACCACCAGTCATTTAACTGCTAATTAAAAGTTCTATTTACAAGGCAGGGTAGGTATATTGGGTAAAGTTAACTTGTAATTTCATTAAGAAAGCCATCAAACACCTTTGAGAAGTGGCTATGTCAGACAGATTATTGCTGAAACTGAGACAGAGAGATTGAGATATTCATGCAAATTTTGAAAAGTGGCCCCTAATATTGGGTTCACATTTTTATATACCCCATGTCAGAGGCTTCCAGACTTATTTTCAACAAAGCCAATGTATTTACAGCAAGAGTAAATTTGGCAAATTATGCTTGTGATTTTCCCCCGCCCCCCACATTTTAAAATCCTTTTTCCACATGTTAGAAAGTGTATAGGCTAGGAACACTGATATCCTGTGGTTTCACATCATCGGCCCTTTTTTACACAGACACTCTAACAATGATAAAATGGGTGTTGTTGTTATTATTATTATTATTATTATTATTAACAAACATTTACATAGCGCCAGCAGTCTACCTGGCACTTTACAAAGTAATGAAATAGACACGGTCCCTGCCCCTAGGGCTTACAATGTGAGAGACAGGAGCTGGGGGAGAGACTTAGGAAGGGGAACAGAGGGAGAGACAAGGGGTCTAACATTCATGAAGATGTGAGGTCTCAAGTGCACGTACTTGGCTTGGTTACGATGAGAATGACAGCAGGCAGGTCCATGTTGCAAGGATAAGGGTAAACCGATCGTAGGTATAGGAATAGTGGCTCAGCAGGATAAAGAGTCAGACAGAGCAGAGCAAAAGAGGTGAGTTTTAAGGTGTTAGATTTTATTATACATGGTACAAGGCAACACTGCAACCCTGCAACATGGGCACTTTTCACACGAGATGCTTCCACCACCCAGTTTCATTGGGTGGAGGCATCTGTATAAACACCGCAAACTGTGGGTGGGGTGCATTTCACTGGGTGGAGATGTCTGTGTAAACACCACTTGCGGTGGGTGTAGGTGCGTGCGTGCTCCCATGCAACACCCATCTCCACCCACCCACAGAGCAACGGACTCCGCTGTCAATTGCTCTGTGGATGGGTGAAGATGGGTGTTGCGTGGGAGAATGCACGCACCTACATCCGCCGCAAGTGGTGTTTACACAGACACCTCCACCCAGCAAAACTGGGTGGAGGCATCTCGTGTGAAAAGGGCCCATGTTGCAGGGCTGCAGTGATGTCCTGTACCATGTATAATAAAATCTAACACCCATTTTATCAGTTAGAGTGTTTATGTAAAAATGGCCATATTGATGCGTGTTTGGGCTCACTGCTGTGTG
Organism: Sphenodon punctatus; assembly: GCA_003113815.1. NCBI lineage: Eukaryota > Metazoa > Chordata > Lepidosauria > Sphenodontia > Sphenodontidae > Sphenodon > Sphenodon punctatus. Next base: position 1,565,394 of record QEPC01000347.1, read on the forward strand.
AAAAAGTACTAGCTATTATAATATATGTATTGAAATGTTCTGTGAAATAAAGGCACTGAACATTTGAATTCTCCTTTGGTATGACTCTTTCATGCTGCATCTCAAGAATGCAGAAGACTCTCCAACTCGGCTAGGTTTTGATCCTCGGAGGGTGTTTTTAAACAGGCAAGGCTGGGACGGGATGGCCACTGAGTGGCACAGCTACGGAACATCTGTGCAGATGGAGTGCATGGGAAGGAATTCTAATGGGTGGCTCCCAGTGTGGCTACCACAGTACTCCCCCTGCCACGGACCATTGGGAAGCTGGAAGCATGCTGGGCTGGCCTTTGAAACGGACATGCTCTCAGCGTGAGTGCTGTGGAACTGGGATCCCCAGCACTCACGGCCAGTTCCTGTGACTTGCAAAGGGCATGTCCCCTGCCTGCAGTGCCTATGAGCAGCGGACCGTCTGCTGGCGTGGTTGGCCGCCCCACTTCACATGGGCAGGGGATGAATGGCTACCGGTTGCCACTCATTTTTTTGGCTTGCCCCTCACACATACCCATGGATTTCTCATCAGTGCTCCGTGAGTGGCAATGAGCGGGTGCTGTGTCTCACAGGAGTACGTATCCACTCCACCTTTAGAGGGGTGTTTGTATGAGTGGCTCCTGGGTGACCATGGGTTGGAACAGAGCAGTGTTTTTCTTTGCAGTGTACTTTGAATTTTATAGTTTGTCCAAGACTGGGATTAGCACATGCAAAAAACCATGGTATTTTAAAAAAATAATTACATACGATTAACTCTTATTTCTACTTCTAAAACAAAGCACTTTCATTTGGCAGATTTCTCCCAAAAGTTTCAATACTTACTGTACAATTGGCCATATATGAAATGTATATATTTACGCCAGGTCTTTATCCCATAATTTACCCTGAGTGGTTCAGATGAAGCTCAGGCACTTCAGGAGAACGTTTTATTTTAAATACTTGAAAAGATAGCCCTGGGGTATTTTCAGACGTTACGAGATCACAGTCAACCACAGTGAACCACGGTCAATCCCGCGGCGGGGCCAAAGCGCCCTGAACGTTTATTTGGCAGCCGCCAGATGTTTGCCACGGTCAATTCCCACATGGGGTCAATTTCAACCACGCTTCCGGGGCTCCCAGCCGGACAGGGTGTTTTCAGACGTTACAGGGCCGCTTGGCCCCGTACCGAAATCAATGTATTGATCCCCTGCCGGGATGACCCGTAACGCCCTAACAGACGTGCGGCCGCCATGGCCAATGCCACTGCAGCGCTCGCCCGCTATGGCCACGGGTCGGAATCCCTGCGGGGATTCCAGGCCGTGGTCGCCATCCAGACGTGACGACGGGGGTCACTACGGCGGGGAATCACCTTCACCACGCGATGGCATCGGGTCCCGCCGCTGCGGCCGCTTGTGTGGTGAATGTGATTCCCCACCGTGGGAACATCTGTTTCCCCCAACAGATGTTACGTGGTCCAAGCCACCACAGGGAATTGACTGTGGTTGACATTGACCACGTAACGTCTGAAATCACCCACAGTCGCCGCAAGTGTGGTCAAAGAGATTCCCGCCGGGAACCAACAAAAAGTAACATCTGTCCGGCAACCACGGCCCGAAATCCCGGGCGGGATTCCAGGCCGTGGTCAAATCAGGCGAGCGCTGCGGCCACATTGGCCGCAGCGCCCGCCCTTCTCCCCAGAGGGTGGGGCCATGCGGCCGCACGTTGCACCACGCGGCCCTGCCCCCTCCCCGATTCTCTGCCGGGATCAGCAGGCACGTCTGTTCGGGGCTTTTTTTGGCCACAGGGGGTGGTTGTTTCATTCACCCCCACCGGGGATTCACTGTGGTGAATCGGGCCAGTGTAACGTCTGAAAATACCCCATGTTTGACTAAGATAAGGAGTTCCTTGGCAATACACTACAATAGGGTAAAGTGAACATGCTTGGGTAGAATTCGAAGTACCCACAAAAAACAGATATATCTGTTAAATTTCTGGTACCCAAATCAAGTTGAAAATATCAGGTGCCAATCAGCACCTGATTTGGAGTGAAAAGAAACATGATGGTAACCACCCTTGGTGGTCATCTATGCATGTGTCAGGACTGCATAGGGCACCAATACAGCCCTGCAACATGCACAAATAACCACCAAGGGTGGTTAAACGGTGGTTAGCGTCATGTCTGTTTTCACCCTTGGGTATCCAATGTCCCAGAAGTTTGACTTCTGGTACCAATTTTTTCCAGATATCCGGGTACCCGACTGGTGATCAGGTAGCCCATTGAATATCCAAGACAACACTCAAAAAATGTAGGTATTACCTACAGGTAGGAAATGAGCTACCTTTGCCAGCTCTATTGTTGGGTAATTAGCAGACAGAAGGACTTTAGTGCTGTGGGGTAACTTATTTGTGAGAATGCCATCAGAGGGAAAGAGTGGCACCAACGAAATAATCAACCTAATTCTTTACATATTTCTGCTTTGTCTGGTAGTCACCTATAAGAGCATTGGCCAGATCTGACTGTTGTGAAATATAAACAACCACAGCCAGATTGTCATCTAATACAAATCAGCATAACTCCATTGAAATCGATGGAGCTATGGTCATTTGCACCAAACTGGGGGTCTGACTAAGTAAACCTTGGGTTTTGGTTTCCAAAGCTATGACTTTGTTATGCAATTGTTTACACAAGAAATTAACTTCACAATTGTGATTAGTCCCTTTTGATATAAAACAACTTTTGATAGAACAAACAATAATACAATATCCCACATACTTGCAGGAGCAGGACCTATATTCTGGTACTATGTATATAGGCTCTAATTCAGCAGTCTTATTAACCATGATGCCCCTAGTGCCTCACTGAATCTGAACGTTGAAACGTCACATTTCTAATTTAACTTACAAATTAAAACCAAGCTTGACTAAATTATCTTGTCTGACACTTACAGGCCTCAGTGATCTCTGGTAGACTTGTCAATATTTAGTATATTTTAATTTGATGCCAAATGAAAAGGGTATCTAGAGTACAATAAACCATAATTATATGGCAGGAACTGTATAACATGCCATGCAAAGGCTTTAGCTGTACGTACAGGGGTTGTCTTCTCATTTCTGAATAACCCTCATAGGGAAGCATCTCCAATTATATACTGATAACCTTCCAAATCTTTATTCAACTGTTTAATGATGGCTGCATCAGTGAGAGCTTTACAGCAAATATTGGAAAATAAAGATGCTTACTGTACATACATTTGCAGCCCGATTATTTGACCTTACATGTCCTTGATAATCAGCTCTCCTGTACACTACCACAAATTGCTTTGAAATAATGTGAGCTTTATTTTCATCATCAGGAATGTTAGGTATTGCTTTTTCATTATTAAAGACCGTATTTTTCCTTTTTGACAAGAAAATTCTTCAATGAATTTACTGTCTTTGAAGTGGTTTCTAGTCATGTTTAATCTCAGGGCTGCACAATGAGAATGACAGCTGATCCGTTTCATTTGTCCTTCATATTTCATTGATGGTGCATCTGTATTTAGGTACAAAAATGATTTCCCCCCCCCCCATCAAATAGCTACATCTGCCCCAAATAGTCGTCTTATGGTTATAATTATGCAGGTCCTTATCTTTTCATGCAGTTATTTTGGGGTCCAGTCCAACTACTCAAAATTAAGATGCAGTTAAGAACAGCTTGTAAATTATTGTAGAGGGGACGAGACATTAATTTGATAGAATTATATATGTTATCCATCTAGGTGGAATCTACCTGGTTCTATCTATATTATCCTGGACGGACAATATAAAGGACTCCACCTGGGTGAAATGCAGCTTAGTTCAGCTAACTAAAAAATCTTTTAAATAAGTTGGAATCATCAAGTTGTGCACACAGCTACTATATGTAAATACGTTATTTATTTATATTAATTTCTACAGTGCTCTCCACCTTAGTATCCAAGTACAACACAATCCTAGATTAGTTTATCATCACAGAATTAAAGCAATCAATCGGACAGATGAGGAACTGAGGTTCAGGCTGCAATCCTGCATACATTTAAGTTAATGGCTCTGCTCCCACCGACTTCAATGATGGAGGACCTCAGCCACAGTGGGTGAAAACAAACAAGGCAGTAGCCCACGTTAGCTGCAATTCACCTGCCCATCTGGTAGGTGGCCGCCAGATGTTTGCCCACTTTCGACATGGAGTGGGCAGCCAGCTGCTATCCGACATGCCGTCCGGAGAAGGTGGTTGACACAGCATGGTCTATGGCTGGAACAGCTGGGCTAATCCAGGCCCTCCCATCTGTTAGGTTCCACACAGCCACTGCATTAGAGAGGTCCACCAGCACTGTAGACAAGGCCACAATGTCGGCAAGGATTGGACCCAGGAGCAGCGGCCACCAGTCAGCTGACAGTGCATGTTGGAAGTGAGAAGACACCCCCAGTCCTCAGTCACCCGATTGGGCAGGCTGAGCGTACCCCCCCCCTGCTTTCTTACCCTGCATGGCAGTAGGACCCACTCTTGGGGCAGCAGCAGTGGCAAGCCTGGGCATGTGGCATGGGTGCCACCTCTGCCCATGTGCCGGATTGGTACCCGCACCAGCTCAGGCAAGGGGGACTGGTCTACGGGGTGCACTTTGGGTACGACTCTGCCTAGGCAGAGCCACTGGTTTCCCTGCGCCCCGAACCCCATCCAGGCTGGGATAACACAACCTTGGGCTGAGGATGGAGCCATGGATGGCTCCTGGACGGGATCACTCTGGCCTGGAGTCTAGGAGTGATCTGCTGCCACTGGCTACTTTTCACGGGCTTGAGCCTGCTTCTGGCCATTCCATAGCACAAGCGGGCGGCCAGGTGCACCCTCTCGGTCAGGAGGCGCAGCTGCTCCGTGTGCTCATGGTGCTACTTGGCCGCGAGCGCGAGGAACATCCAGTTCGCACCTGCCCTATCGCGCTCCATGGTGATGGGGCCTCGGTGGGGGCTGGGAGCGCTTATGGCGGGGCTGTGCTGGTGGGCCCGGCCGGGGGGCGGCCACATGGCCCAGCACGCCCCCCCGCGGGCACGGGCCGTGTGGGGCTGCAGGTAGGTGCCCTGGCAGGCGGAGCCGAAGGCCTCGCCCCTGCACGGGCTCGCGGCCCTGCGCGCGCCCTGGGCCGCTGCATTCCGGCTGCTCCATCCCCCGGCACCCTGGGCCCCCTCCCCTCGCTGTTTGTAGCGGGATGGCCTTGAAGGTGCAATTAGGCGGACAGTGTGCTTGCTGTTGTGCTCTGCCGGGCCCGCACCCCACGCCTCGCTCTGTTGTGCTACAATGTTGCGGTGCAGGGCCGTGTTCCCTGTCCCGGGGGCCGGGCCGAGCCCCTCCCGGCCCTGGCCAGTCTGTCTGCCCTCCGGGCTCCGTGTTCCTTTCCCTGTCGTGCCGGACCATGGCTGGCTGCCCATCCACGGGGCTCCCGCTGCC
>QEPC01000347.1:1571859-1582428 GCA_003113815.1 Sphenodon punctatus
GGGGCTGAGGGAATGGTGGCCCCCGGCATTGATGAAGTTCGCCCCCCGTTGGTCCCCCAGGTTCACAGTCTGGGAGTGCTCCTTGATTCACAGCTCTGCCTGGATGTCCAGGTGTCAGCTGTGGTGAGGAGCACGTTCCGCCAGTTACATCCGGTGCGATGGCTGCAGTCATATGCTTCAGACTACGACCTGGCCACCATTATCCATGCTTTCATTGCTTGAAGTCTGGACTTCTGCAATGGGCTATACATGGGGCTACCCTTGGTGACGATTCGGAGAAGCTGATGCAGAATGTGGCAGCCCGTCCCCACACAGGGATGGGTCATCCTGAGCACATTACACCAGTGCTCCATTCTTTGCATTGGCTGCCTATAGTATTCCAGGCCCAATTCAAGGTATTGTTTTTCACTTATAAAGCCCCTACATACAGGACCGCCTCACATCCCGGGCCCTAGAGCAACCCCTGTGGTTGGCCGGGAGCACCTGTCTTGAGTTTTGCGAGTGGCTACTATGGGGACGGCATTCTTGGTGGCTGCACCAAGGTTGTGGAACTCCCTCCCAATGGAGGTCCTCTTGGCCCCAGACCTTTCCTTATTCCAACGACAGTGTAAGACTTGGCTGTTCCACCAGACTTTTGGTGAGGGAGATGGATGTTGGGAAGGGGGGTGGGTGGAATTTTAGCTCCACTAATGTTTTATACTGTTAAATTTTATATTTTATCTGTATATCTTTATTTATATTTATATTTTATTTTTTCTATATTTTCTATGTATATTGCATTTGATGTTTTATATTTTATTGTGATCTGCCCCAAGCTGCTATTAGCAGGAGGGTGCGGGATAGAAACGACCCAAAATAAATGAATATATTGGCAGCCTTGTTAAATGGCAGCCTTTATGACAATTTTTTTCCAGTTTTATCCCAATATCTATGGGCCTTTGCTTTTGATACGCAGACTTCTGTACAAGGATTTCCCTTTGCAACATTGCTTCACTTATGAAATAAAGTGGTCACAAGTATCATTTCACAAAATGGATTTCAGACCTTGTTTTCTACAGGGGATTTTATTGAGTTATTTAACACTTATAAGTTTAATATTAATTAGCCAGTCTTAAGCCCCTGTGTGGACACTTTATTATGGACCAAAAAACCTTGCCATGTTGGCTTAACTTGGATCATAGGCAGTGATGTATTAAATATACCTGAGCACCTGGCACTCAGAATAAGGGTATGACGCAGAGGTACTTAACATGTATTAATCTGTTTTGTTTTGTTTTGTTTTGTTTTGTTTTCAATCTTCCTTCACAAATAAACTGCTCTTTGTGGGTTGTGACCATTTGATGCGTTGAAGTTTTGTTTTGTGACACTATGGCCCTTTTTACACAGACACTCTAACACCGATAAAATGGGTGTTACATTTTATTATACATGGTACATGGCACTGCACAAGCACTGACCAGGGACCCCCCCGTCCCCAAGCCTTGCTCATTTAAAAACACACCCCATGGTGGCAGGATACACAAAGACCCTGTTGCCAACTCTGCTACTTCTCGCAAGTGTTTCATCCAGCCAGAGCCTACAGGACTTTATGGGGTGCACCAAGGCTTTTGATCCCTGCTCCACTGCACTTCACATTGCCACTCGGAACCTGTGGTGGAGTGGGGATCAGTAGCCCAACCAGACACCACTTCACCCTGCCAGAGCCCTACAAGCATCTGGCAAGGATCTTCTGAGGCTCTTTTCACCCTGCCAGCACTCCACAGCCTTCAGTGAAGTGAAGTAGGGTCTAGCAGTCTCCTTGCAAAACTGAGTGAAGATCGTGCAGCAACGTGTGCATTCTCTGTTGCAGTAGGGCATTAGAGGATGTTCCAGTAATTCACATCGACTCCATACCATAATTAAGGGGGAAATGCTACATGAGAAACAGAAAAGGCTATACTGAACTTGGAAAATGATGCTAAAAGTCTTCAAAATATTGAGAAGTGTTCCTGGGTATTTATGCAGCGTCTCTTGCCAGTGCTGAATTAATCACTCTTTGCTGTTCTTTTTTTAAAATGGCAGCCTGGAGAGTCGAAGTGTAGTTGGGTATTAGGTGTGAGTGTTATCAGGTTCAGTCCCAGAAAGTCACACCAACTTAGGTAATTAGCTGATTATGCCTTTTTTTTCTGGCTCTCCAGGGCTCCCTGGCCAAGCAACCGGGCTCAAGCCCAACATAGTAGTAGTAGTAAGTACAGTTCCCCCTTCCTATTAAAATCTTTGTATACCGGTAACAAACTCAAATTCCATCCAAGCATCCCCCCAGCTAACACTCCAAGGTTTGCCCAGGCAGCGAGCTCCCTCCTAGGCTTAGCCTTTCCCAATACCTCTGTCAGTAGCTCCTCCTTGGTAAGCAGAGTCTTAAGGACCTTGGACAGCTACACTCAAGCAGGATCCTTATAGCTTGGCAGTCAGGAATAGGCCTGAAATGACATGCGGCAGTGTCTGACAGCTCTGTAGGAAACCTCCCATCTGTTGCCATTTTCCCAACACGGCATCCCCATACTTGTTCTGGCGCTTTCTAATACTGCCTGTCGCTATTTCTCAGCAGCAGAGAAATTGTCGAAAACTGTCGCACGTCCCATAAAGTGTCAGAAATTGGAACAAAATGTCAGAATGTGTCGCTAAAGTGTCAAAAAAACTTTAAGAAATTATCACTATTATCTTAAGTGCTGCAGAATACCTGGAACTGGCGCAAAATGTTGGATAGTGCCACAGATTTATAGCAAATGCCGTCGGAGCAGCGGTAAGACTGTCAAAACATCAGCAGTAAACAGAAAAACAGCAAACAGCGCTGCCGTTTCATGCCTAGCCACAAACAGACTGAACTGCTGAGCTCAGGCTGCTTCTTTTTATACTCCCCAGTGGGTGTTGGTAACTCTCTGCTTCTCAGAGTCTTAAAGGCCCAGTGTTCAATTCCCACTTTATTTGTTCTTAAAGGGCTAGAGGCCCTATCAGGTTGCACTCTACCACCAGAAGCAAAAAGTAATGATTTTATTTGGGGCGTCTGATAGAGTGGCCTTTTCAACAGTTCCTCCTCCACTATTTCCAAGTTAAGCATGGCTTGTCCAAGCAGCAGACTCCCACTTCGGTCTCCTTGAGAGCTGTTTTCATCCATGTGTTGTGACATAGTTTGTACATGCAAACGTGGCCTAACAGGTTTAGCAGTCAAAGCAATTATTCAGGTTTTAATAACTTGCTTTGGTACCATGCACACTATGCTCCTAAACTGATACAGTACAGTGCCAGGTACACCGCTGGTGCTATATAAATACATAAATAATAGTGCTGCCACCATCTGCCCCCAGTGGTCATGTCATGAAAGTGCACATGATGACATCTCTTCATGCCTTGTATGCAGAAAATTCTGGATAAATTCCATAGAGTTCTCAACAGGAGAAAGACTTCTGAACTTTAAAGTGAGCGCTAAAAATGGAATATTAGCTGTTTATCATAAGTCGTATACTCAGCATAAGAAAAAATTTGCATTGGCTTAAAGATCTAGGAACAGGGTATTTACTAAAAGTTCAAAGTTGCTAAAGAGAAGGTGTCAAACATCCATTAGAAGACTTACATTTTTACAGGAACAGTGTTACAGTGAAGTTTGCTTGAGTTGAAGTTCTCCAGCTATGTAAAAAATGTTCCACTTACCAGAAATTCTACTTAAGCAAACCTTAAGGAAATGGACCTGTAGATGATTGTTAGCATCAGGTTTCTCCATCTTTAGCCCCCTTCCCACAGCACTGCAGACAGCAGGGTGGAGCTCTGGCAGGGAGGGAGACCGGACGCTGCTCTGTGGGGAGCCCTTCAGACAGTCAGACGCAACATGTAGGCCCAGAAGCACTCAGGCAGCTACCATACAGCCCCACTACTCCAGTGTAATCCAGGAAGCCCAACACATGGGCTTGACACTAAGATTACACTGCGGTGTCAGCAGGATCAGGCTCCCAGAGGAAGCTGGCACTAGCCAGTTGGCAGCCTGCCCATCAGCCGTTGCGGATGATACTCCTCCCTGGGGTCTGCTCTGACAGCACAAGTCGCCACTCCATCCAGGGACACAGAGGTTGATCCTGTGCTGCAGCTTCTCCTCCCCAGGGTCTTCTCTCTCTCTCTGCCTTGCTGTCTGTGCCTGCCTGGAGAGAACTGATATCCCCTAACGTCTATCTCCAGCCTGCTCAATATTATTATTATCATCATCATCATAAGCATTTATATAGTGCTATCAATGTACCTGGTGCTTTACAGAGAATAGAATAGACACGGTCCCTGCCCAAGAGCTTACAATCTAAAGACAGGGGGAGGGGAGACAGGAAAGGGGGAACAGAGGGAGAGAGAAGGGGTGCAACATTCATGAGGATGCAAGAACTCAGGTACACGTTCTTGGCTTGGTTACAGTAAATTAGGAATTTGCAAATAATAGGTGTCCTGTATATACTGTAGGGTATATACTACAGTAATTTCACCACATGCTTCCAAGAAGTCATTAATACACTTAATATTACTTGGGTGGGTATACTCATACACCTTTAAAATTCTTATCAGGCTTCAGAATTCTGCTTATCCAGATAATAAAGTAATACATCCCTGTAGACTTGCATGTGGGGAAAACAAAATAATTCTACGTATCCAAGAATTCAATTATGCAAGTTTTACTTAAGTGGATTCCACTGTATTTGTCCACCACTTGATTGCCACTGGATTGCTCCTTGTTTACACCCACAATAATGGTGGCATACTCGAGGAGCAATCCAGTGGCAGGTAGCGGTTGTTACACCTGTAGGGTGGTTGTACCCTGTGAGACTCTGACATGGTGTAAGGGGATCTGGCATGATTCTTGCCAGCCACTAGAGTTTTGCAAGCAGACTGCTAGACCCTACTTCACTCCACTGAAGGCTGTGGAGTGCTGGCAGGGTGAAAAGAGCCCCACAAGATCCTTGCCAGATGCTTGTAGGGCTCTGGCAGGGTGAAGTGGTGTCTGGTTGGGCTACTGATCCCCACTCCACCACAGGTTCCGAGTGGCAATGTGAAGTGCAGTGGAGCAGGGATCAAAAGCCTTGCTGCACCCCATAAAGTCCTGTAGGACTTTTCTACTATGTATGTACTTAGGTAATACTTTTTGTTTTTCCACATGTGATCTTGTAACTAACTTGCCACAGTTGTAACTAACATTACCGTTAATTAATGGCCGCCATGGCAACCATGGATTTGTCCCAAGTTGTTAGCTGCCTGGGAAAATAAGGAGCCTGCATGGCCTGGGTCGGTGGAAAAGGAGAGGTAGAGCTGAGTGTCATCAGCATACTGATGACACTGCATGCCCTGAAACCCCCTCACGATCTCCCCTAACGGCTGCATATAGATGTTAAACAAGAGGGGGGACAGAATGGCACCCTGCGGGACTCCACACGTGAGGTCCCGGGGGGAAGACGTACACTCCCCCAAGACCACCCGGTGAGTTCTCCCGGCCAGGAATGAACGAAACCAGTCCAAGACCGTTCCGCCAATTCCAGCACGGTCCCGCAGGCGAGTCACCAACACCTCATGATCGACTGTGTCGAATGCAGCCGAAAGGTCTAGCAGGACCAGTAAGGTCTGACGACCCTGGTCCAACGCCAGACGGAGATCGTCAACCAAGGCCACCAATGCCGTCTCCGTACCATACCCAGGCCGAAACCCAGACTGGGAGGGATCAAGGAAACCGATGTGGTCCAGATGCTCCTGGAGCTGTCGTGCCACAGCCCGTTCAATAATCTTCCCTAAAAAGGGAAGATTAGAGACCGGCCGATAACTGGCAGGAGCATCAGCGTCAAGAGATGGTTTCTTGAGCAGGGGTCTAACCACAGCCTCTTTTAGGCAGTCAGGCACCCTGCCCTCCCGAAGGGAGGCACCAACCACCCCAGCCAACAACGGCCGTAACGTCTCCTGGCTGGCTTTCACCAGCCAGGACGGGCATGGATCTTGCTCACAAGTAGTGGCACGAACAGATCCCAACAAGGAATCCACATCGGCAGGCGACACCATCTGAAACCGATCCCACAAAACAGGACAGGACGGGGCATCCATAGCCCCAAGATGATCCTCTGCAATAACTGTGGTGCCGAAATCGTGGCGGATGCGAGCGATCTTATCTACAAAGTACTCGATAAACCGGTCACAGCGGTCACTGGATTGCTCCAGGTCCAGGCGGAGACAGGCAGGACTGACCAAGCCTTTCACCACCCGGAAAAGCTCCGCTGGACGTGACTTTGCAGATGCAATAAGAGCAGCAAAGAACTGCTTCTTTGCTGCCTGCACCGCCACAGCATAAGCCTTTAAACTGCTCTTATGCTGCGATCGATCATACTGGTCGCGAGTCCGGCGCCACCGTCGCTCTAACTGCCTGCTCTCCCGCTTCAAACACCGCAGACCCTCAGTAAACCAAGGAGACCTGCGGGAGACTCGAGAGGGCAGCGGACGCCTGGGAGCCACCCTGTCTATGGTCTCGGCCAACAAGGTGTTCCAGAAGGCTACGAGATCATCGACAGAGCGGGTGTCAAGGTCCAGGGGAAACTCCCCCAGAGCATTCCGGAACCGATCCGGTTCCATAAGTCTCCGGGGGCGGACCGATCTAATAGGTCCTGCACCCTGCTGGGGGCTATCGTGCGCCAGGATGCACGTCTTAAGGAGGTAATGGTCAGACCATGACAAAGGCTCTACAGCCTTAACTCCTACTAACTGACCCCTCGCCTCAAGGCCGGTACAGAAAACCAAATCCAGTGTATGTCCCTCCTCATGTGTGGGGCCACAGATGATTTGGGACAGGCCCATGGTTGTCATGCAGTTGTAACTTCTGCGAAATCCTAGAGGTCAAAGACTAAATTATATCAAATCACATATCTCTAATAGTACTGTGTTGCTGTACTGTTCAGTGGAGGAGAATCTAGTTCCAAGAATTCAGTTGAATCATACCATTTTTCTACAAGAACCTTGATACATTAAAAATGTCTGAAGTTGGCAGTGTTCTTGAATGGTAGTCAGTACATCAGTAACATTTCTAAATAATTAAGCTGCTCCATGACCTTTTAGAAAAATCTACAAAACTTCCACATGCTGAGCTTGGTGTTTGATGGAGACGCAATGAAATCAATTATTGCAAGCACAAAGGAAGGATGGGCACACTGTTATTTGGATTGGAAAAACAACAGCAGGTTCTAAATAAATTGATTTACTGACATTCTGATCCAGATAGTATGCTTCTTCCCCAGATTCACAAGTATTTATTCATGATATGATCTTGTGAATGAAATACTAAAGGTGAGGGAGAAAATTAAAGATCAGATAACATGCCCCATTATAATTTTGCTTAACCCTAGAGCCTAGCCTCTGTAGATGCAACATTTGTTGCTGCTAAAACCTGACTCTTTGAATAACAGTATGAGGACTGGGGGTTGTTTCACTGCAAGCTATTCATCTAAATTAAAAACCACAAGTGCAGATACACTTTGTTTCTTTTCTTTCTGCAGAGTGGATCTTTTTTAAATTAGGAGGTCAGAAAGATGTGTCTGAAATAGCAAAACATAGCCTCCAGCTTGTAGTCTTGAAGTTTAAGAAGAGTGTTTGCAATTAACTACACATTCATATTGTACAGTAGTCCATCTTCATACATTTTTATTTTATGCGAATTTGCTTTCCTTTTCCTAATGCACATGCAAATACATAATCTTTTCTGATAAAAATTACTTATTGGATCTGGACTTTATGTACTTGGTTTCAGTTAGAAATGGCATTGTATAAAATATGATGTGAAATTCTAAGCACTCTAATGAGAACATTTTGGTTCAAAGACTCCCATAATTATATATTTTCAGTTTCTCACTCTAATAAATATCAACATATAACATAGTAGCTAAGATTAATGTAGCTGGATTCAAATGATCTGACTTAATTTTGTCATTAAAGTATAGCCAACATCTGGAAAACATTGCCATATATCCCATCTAGAAATAATTGTCCTCCATCAGTTTGATTTTCCATATTGCTTTCCCTAACATTAAACATTCTTTCTTATTAAAAAAAAATCTTTCCAAGTTTATTTGCTCCTGCCTTGTACTTTTCATCAGAAGCCATCTTTTATTCATGCTAATCATGTTACAAAAAGGATTCAGACTTCAGTAGAAGACTAAATATTAGCAGGCAATGATGGTGGAAGTGGCATTTATGAAAATAGGTAAATAGGTAGAAGAAGAATTACATATTTCTGCAAAATAGAAATACTTAATTGTTTCTAAATAAAATGTTTTGAAAAGGTTACATGTGGTGTAACCATCTTTAAATGTCATGGCTATGAAGGATGCCATCTGATATGTCAGGTTTAATGAGTGAACCAATTACAGTCAGTCATGTACACAGAGGAAGAAGAACACTACTTTTTTTGAGAGGTAAAATTACTAGAAAACAGGCAGTTCCCAGTTTCCTTGCACAATTTGATCTCATGTTCTATATCTCACACTTTAGCCTCTTTCAGGAAAACAAAGAAAGCCAATATGTGATGGTTTAGCCTAAATGTGGTGTTAGTGGGCATTGAAGCCAGTCCCTCTGTCACAGCTTGACCTAAACAACTCTGTACATTATAATTATAGTCTAGTAAACCTACTGAAAACTGAGGGCTGACATCAAACTAATTGCAAAAGAAACCAAACCTATCTTATTTAAAACTGTTCAAGTCATGTATTGAACATATCAAAAATCTAGAAAGTGTTCGTAGGGGAACATTCCAAAATGGCGAGTGAATGATGGCCGCCGTTTTAATGTGACATAGCATTGAACTTGGACAAATACATTAGAAATTATTGCATGCTTTAACAAAACACATCACTTTCAATAATTACAACTTTCCAATGACACACAATTTGTAATTTGCTTAACTTCCACAGCTATAATAGGAATGTGCTTGGATGTGCTAGGAATAATAGACCTTTTAAATTATTATTTATTGCCTTTGTCATAAAACCTGCACATAGTTGAAAATAGCAATGTTGTTGAAGCATTTTCGTTAGGGAAATTTAAAAGTAATCTTTTTCCCCCCAACAAGTCATAACCGTGGTACAGTGGTATAATATTGTTCATATTTTGGTCTGTAGTCCATGCCAGAAATTATGTAGGAACTTGTTCTCATGGTGAAATTAAAATTAGTATTACATCTCATCAGGTAGATCAGTGTGAGAAAGACCTGGCTAATTGGAACAGCTGACACCACAGCAATTTCCAAATGCCACTGAACACTGCAGTCTGTTTTGCGCAGCTGCATCGACCAGTCTCACAATTGTTTCAACACTTGCATCTGAAGGCGTTGTGAAGTTCTGGAGGATCTGGTGCCATGTCTTTTTTAATAGGCTGTAATCTTCTGCAGTTACCCATCCGTAATCTTCCCACACACAAGTCATCTGTTTGTCCAATCCAGTATTGTATTTGGTAGTACACGCGTAAACTTTGGTACTTGGCAGCTGCTGTGGTTGGTGGAAGTGGGTGAACTTGTATGGTACCAGAAACTCTCTCACAAAACCATCTGTAGCATAGTATATCCAGGCTCTCACCAGGTGAGCCATTGTATAGGCAAGTGATTTCCTCTTCACCTACTCTGTGGAGCAAGTAAAAGTGTTCTTCAGCACAGCATCCAAAAAACAAACCTCCAAAGTGTGTATTACTTCTTAATTTCTGCGAAGGCATACCTTTTCTCACTCCGAACACATGAGTAGTACTGTCACAGCCACTAATTGCATGTGCAAGTGGTAGTGTCATGGAGAAACATGGGGTCACACACGTGTAACACGGGACTACATGTTTGGTAAATGTGTGGTGCCAAGGGTTTCACATGGATGTAATGTTACTATACATGTACACTATATAATGTCAAAGGTACCACATGTTTGTAAGGTTGAAAATGAGAACTGTAGAACTCAAATTAGGCCTCTCACACGTCACCAGTCTACAGGAACTACAAGAGATAACAAGATGTGTTTTAGAGGAACACTTGATAGACGGCCTCTTGATATGTAGATTGACTTCCATGTTTACCCGACATTGACTACGTGCAGAAAGACAGGGAAACCTGATGAGAGAACAAAGGGAATTCTAGAAGCCTTGAGAACTTAATAGGAGTTTCCTCCAGGAGATATAAGGAGAGAGATCCCAGAGAGGAAAAATCTTTTTCTTGCAAAACTGCTGCGAGAGACATCTACATACGAATGAGCAGCCTGACCACAGCAGGCTGGGGACAACATGAAGTGAGAGACAGATTCCGCTCTCTAAGCCAAGAGCCCAGCCAGTCACCTTACGGCTGAGAAACCAGAACTTTTGGACTCGCTAGGGGAAGATGAATAACTTAGGAACTCAACCAGTATAAGTTAGGAATGCGTTATATTTACCTTTGATTTCTAGTTACCACTCTGTTTAACTATCTTGTTTATGTAATCAATAAACTTACTTCTTATTTTATGAAGAAGTGGTCAGTGTCTAATATTGGAACACAAGTGAGCTACAAGAGCCCTCAAGCTCTTG
>QEPC01000347.1:1587173-1622763 GCA_003113815.1 Sphenodon punctatus
GCTATGGCGGCTGGGGGCTTCTGGCTGGCTGGGGGTGGAGCCCTGCCGCAATGGCTTCTGGGGGCTTCAGGGGGTGGGCGGGGCTTCTGGGGGCGGGCGGGCAGCTTTGGCCTGGGGCCTGGGCTGGGCCCTCCCAGGGGGTGGGGCCTCGCTCACCTGCAGGGGATGAGCCCTGCTGTTGCTGTTGCTGTTGCTATGGCGGCTGGGGGCTTCTGGTCTCTAAATGGATATAGTACCAGCATACTGGTCTCTAAATGGATATAGTACATCCTGCACTGTTAAACAATGCTACTTGTTCTGGATAGCATACTTTCCCCTTTATTTTGTACTACCAGGGAGAAGGGTCTCAGTTTCCTTTAAAATTTATAAGCTTCTGTTACTTATTTTGTCATTAAAATTCTCCTTCCACTTGCTGTGGAAATGTTTGCAAATGGGAGTTGAAAATAAGCAAATTAATTTTTGAGAAGCAAAGATCTGGTGTATACTTGCTAAAAATAAGGCATTTAAGAAATACTGTAGTTATTTCTAAATGGAATACTTTCAGTGCAGCAACTACTCTGGACCTCTCACTCATAAAACATGCAATTTCATGGGGGGTTTTAAGCTTTAAAATCATGAGGTTTGTGATATAATCTTAAGACTCAACTTTGTTTTTTAAAAAAGTCTCTAGTCCTTATGGTTGCAGAGAAAAACTTGATTATACAACTGCTGGATACCACACAGAATCAGATACCAGAAGGCCCTTCAAGAGATTATTTGTTTAATTTATTCTTCGTTAAGAAGAAATTATTTTTAAGTCTATCTCATGAAACAAAATGTGGAGCGGCAGTAACGGGTTGCTGCTGCGCTTCTGACACAGCCAGTGTCAGATCGGGGAACCGACCACATGTGACCCTGGCTGGGGAGCCAGCCCAGCCCAGCCACCACACTACTTCCTGTGCCCCCCCCCAATGGTGGTCATGGACCGCCATGGTGACCCGGATCGGGGACGGGTCACAGCACGTCAGAACATAACATTCTAACTTGCTGTGGCCTTCTTTTCACCAGACTCACCCCAATGAGGGTGGGCAGTAGCCTAGGCTGTGGCTTCAGCACTTTGCCAAGTGATAGCCTGGGCTAGCCGCCAGGCAAACATCTGAGGGCCCGAGCACAAATGTGACAATAACCCGCAGGACAAAGCTGCCCAGAACAGGTTACTGTAGTCATGTAGTTCAGCCTCGTGCTCTAAGCTACCCTCTGCAGAGGAGGGGAACCTCAGGCCCAGGGGACAAATGCAGCATGTAGCTGATTTTTATGTGGCCTCTTTCCAGTTTCTGGATTGCATCCCCTGATCCAGTTCGCCCAAGCCCGGAAAAAATGAGCTCAGGGTAAGGGAGCAGAGATGAGGACGTGAACAGAAACATAAGGGACAGATTTTAAATAAAATTTCTCCTTGCCTAAAAAAAAGACATTCTGTTTTAAACTAACAGTGTAACAGGGTTCCTAAAATATGTGCTTTATTGTTGTAGATGTGAAGATCTACACATCTACCCTGGGTAGGTAAGCAATCTGGGGGGTAGGTAAGCAATCTTTGCTTGCATTTTCTTTTGTTTGCCTCATCATGCTATAGAGAAGTCTCTTTCCTTCCCCCTGTGAATCCTACTGCATCCTTCTGTTTCACTTGGGGTGAAAACAGACATAGTCTGCATTGGCCTGGGACTCACCTGCACATTTGTTCTGTCACTGCCAGATGTTGGCCCACATATGCTCCTGTGCAGGCAGGTAGCTGCTATGGGATGCATCCTCCAGAAAAGCTTGGAGATGCATCCTGGACCAATGCCAGAGCAGCTCCAGGGGCAGGTGTGCATGACCAGCCACCAAACAGCTGATGGGCACTCCTGAGGGAAGCGCCAACCAGCCTTTCCAAGTGACAGGCAGCCCACCGGGTCACTGCCACAGGGTTGGCTTACAATAAAAACAACCACATATGTAAAATACATCTAAAACAGTTAAAACATTCCAAAATACAAACATTAAAAGTATTAAAACAGGGCCGAGAATCATGATAAAACAATAAATAGGGTAGGGGAGATAAAAAACCCTAACCCCCCCTCCCCCCCTCCCCAAAGGCCTAGTCGAACAGCCAGGTTTTACCTCCAATCTGCCCCAGACTGTAAGATATTGGGTGAAAACAGAAGTGACAGCACAGCGCCCCATCAGTTTGGCAGGTCTGATGAATGCACTAAACAGCTGATGGGACCCTACATCAGCTCTTTGGCAGGTTGGGTGGCATGCCAAACAGCCAACGGCGGGCCCCCAAGAACACACACCCCACCCATCAACTGTTTGGCAGCTAGCTGCATGCACAAAATTAGGGGGAGCGAGGACATGTTTTTAGTTCTATGGGTCTTTAATTATGTATTTTATATTTGTATTTTATGTATGTATTGCGAGCTGCCCTGAGCCTCAGAGGACAGGGCAGGATATAAATCTAAATAAAGAGCCGGGGGGAAGGAGCACCCCCCTTCGGCTGTTTGGCGGCTGACTGCGCACACCAAACTGCTCATGGGGAGCCTGAGAGGAGCTCCCCCCATCAGCTGTTTGGTGGTAGCTCTTCCCAGACCAGATCCTGCTGAGTAGCATTGACCCGGGAGTGCTGTCTCGTACGTACAGTTCCTTGGGCTGCCCTTGAAACAGGGCGCTGTGCTGGCATAGAGAAACCTGTGGTGGCAGCCCCCATGCCTAGGTTGAGGTCTTCTTGTGTGAACAACCCTCCCTGCCAACTCGAGGACGAGGAGTAATGACTGCAGTGGTTTGCCCCAAAGCGGGCCAGGGAGCCGCCTTACCACCATCATGTTTGTTTTCACCCTTGGTCTTTTCATTGTCTCTAGCTTTCAACACTGAAGATTGAGGAGTACTGCAGAACTGTTTCCTGCCAAATTATTCACGCAGAGCAGGCAGGATTCCAGGAGGCCAGATCAGTGGTAGATCATTGCCTAGTA
This sequence comes from Sphenodon punctatus, assembly GCA_003113815.1. Classification (NCBI taxonomy): domain Eukaryota; kingdom Metazoa; phylum Chordata; class Lepidosauria; order Sphenodontia; family Sphenodontidae; genus Sphenodon; species Sphenodon punctatus. The sequence continues at coordinate 1,590,155 of QEPC01000347.1, forward strand.
CTCGCTCACATGATAGAGAAATATAAAAGCATCAACAAGTCCTTTTTTGTGGCCTTCCTAGATCGAAGGATGGCGTTTGACTCCATTAATAGGGCCCTTCTATGGTACAAATTGAGGCGTTCGTCAATCGACCATAGATGGTTATCTTTGATCCAAAGTTTTTATGCTGACTCCAAGTTAGTCGTTAAATTGGGTCCATGTGGCCATGTTTCAGGAGAGGTAGATGTTAGAAGAGGCGTCAGGCAGCGGTGCGTATTGGCCCTAGCCTTATTTAATTTCTTTTTTAATGACGTCATTCCGCTTATGACTCATCTTCATCTTTTTCATCCACGCCTTGATACCCGCCACATTGGATGCCTTTTATTTGCAGACGACTTGGTACTAAAGGGCTAAGAAGGCAGTTGGAAGCTATGGCTGACTATTGTAAGGAGAACGACCTTACCATTAATCACCCTAAGTCTAAGGTAATGGTCTGCACCAAAATCCGTAAGAAAAATACATACTCATGGTCCATTGGTGGGATTCAAGTCGAACAGGTAAACAAATTCAGATACCTGGGTATTTTATTCCATTGCACAGGAAGTTGGAAATTTCATGTTGAGCATGCAAGCATAAAGGCCTGAGGCTCAGCTTGTGCAATTAACAATTTTTTTTGTCAATCTGGTAAGGAGGCTTATCGCATGGCTTTAAAAACCTTTAATGCTAAGACTTCTGCCCAGCTTTTATTTGGGGCAGAATTGTGGGCACCTTTCAAAATAGCAAATATCGATGGTGTGCAGAACAAATTTTTAAGATCTTTGCTCAGGGCCCCAGGGGGTACTCCAGGTGCAGTTATCCGCCTGGAGTTTGGACAGCGGAAGTGGTCCTTTAGGGCATGGGAGAGGGCCCGTACGATGTGGTTTAGGATTGAAAACCCAGCATCTAGAGGTTTGCTCCCTTTTCTTGGTAAAGATCCATTTAGGAGTACCTGGAAACAGAAAGTGGAATGCCATCTGTCTCATATGGGCCTTCCCAGGCCCTATGTCTTGTCTAAGGCACCCTTGTTTGCTCAAGCGGAGGTTAGGAGTCGATGGCAGGACATTGATTTGCAGCAAGAGTGAAAAAGTGGGGTCCACCTCCCACCTGAGTTCCTGCTGCAGTGTGGCACCAGGGAAAGATTCTATGGCTTGCTATCTCGCCGCCGATTATTCAGCAAGGGGAAAGTGGTTCATGATGGCAGCTAGGCTTAATGCTCTTCCAACCCAATTATTGGAGGGTCAGTTTTATAAAATCCTGGTGGAACAAAGATTATGTCCTTTTGATTTCCAAGAAGTTGAATCAATGGACCATCTGCTCCTTAAGTGTCATTTATATGATGGCTTGAGGACCAAGTTCTTATTTAAACTTTTAGAATTTTATTTGGTAGTGATTTCTTCCTAAATGTATTTTTTATCAAGGCCCTGTCAGAAATGACACAATACGGCTTCCTGTTTTCTGCATTTCAGTGCGATTCTAATGGCTCAGATTTCAGCTTCTACTTTTAAAATGAAACCGAGTTAGGTAGAATTCTCTAAAACCTCTTTGAGAAATCTCTCTCATTTATGTACATTTTACTTCCCTGACACAATGGCATAACCAATTTTTGCCACTTCTTTAGAAAATACAGTAATTTACTTACATAATTGTACGTCAGGTTCACAGAGCAAGACTTGTATGTCAAATTTTAAATGGCAAATAGTAAAAGCCAGAGGAAAATAACCATATTACTCTGATGGAAATATCTACTCAACCTTAAGTGTGTGGTATACACACATTAGTGGATTCATAATTCATTGGGAAATCAGAATTTTCAGTCTGACTACTGCTTCTCTGTATGTTTTATTAAATTAATTTCCCAATCAAATGAATGATCATTTCACCCTATATATTCTTCAGTGGTGTTAATTTAGGAATGGGGGGGGGGGGGGGGGGGGTTGGATGAATATGTGCAACATATCTTTGAGATTTGTTTTCTCTTTCCTCTTAGGATTTTGATGACTGGCAAAGAGAAGGTCTGGCAAAGAAAAATAGGAACAAGGAAAGCAAAGCTTAACTATATGAAGAGCTGAATGCTGCATTGTGATTAGTTATAAAAATAACTAAAAAGACACACTTAGCTCTTTAGTCTGCTACATTCACAATTAGATTTAAAGCTGGAAAAGATGAAACAGCTGAAAAGAAAAAGGAAAAGCAATTTCAGTGTTCAGGAAACTCAAACTCTACTTAAAGAAATCAGAAAAAGAAGAGAGGTACTTTTTTCCAAGCAGCTTAATACAACAATTAATGAGATGAAACGAAAGGCTTGGGAGGAAATAGCGGAATGTGTGAATGCTGTAGGTGAAGGAGAGCAAAGAACAGGGACAGAAGTGAAGAGGCGATATCTTGACTGGCGAGCTCTAATGAAGAGAAAGAGACTGAATGCAAACATCAAGCTAGTAGGCGCTGGGTTTCACCTTCCTTCGTCTGACTTAGATGACTCTCTCAATGAAGATATTGATGAGAAAATGGGGTTTGTAAATGAATCTAGTTTTGAATGGCAAAATATTGCAGACTTCAGGGAAGCGGGTGGATCTTTAACAGAAGTTAAAGTTGAAGAGGAAGAGGAGGATCCACAGAGTTTTGAAGTAAGTAGTTGGTGCACTGCAATTGTATTCAATAAGGGCATTACTTTTACTCTGTGGGGAAGCACTTCCTAAGCAATCCTGCCTAGGATTCATCTATATAATAATTTCCCAACATGCTCTGAATGCATGATTTATTGAATTGCCATAAATGAGTTCTTTGTTTTGTAAAGAGTATTCAAAGCCAGGATCATACACTGTGTAAAAGGTCTTGGTTATTCATTAGATATAATGGTGTTCAGTAGCCTCAAAAATATGTTTCCATGTCTTTCTGTTTTCCTTTTTTGTCTCTCTCATGGCCTGACGATATTTCAATAAATAGGATGCAATTTTCCATATGGACTGAAGAAGGAAAGTGATAGTTGAACTAGGTTATTTCTACTCATATCCATGCATCCTTGCATATAGAATGGGTGTTGCCTCTCATAATCAACCATCTCTAGTAATGAACAAACAGGAGATGGAATTCCTGGTGGTATCTCTGATGGTATCAAGACAATGTGTAAACAGAAAACAGAACACTTGGAGATTAACACCCACAATTTGTGCATGGCACAAGTGAAACAAGAATCTGATGTAAAACAGGAAACAATGGGATAGAATGATCATGATTGTCATTGGGGTTGTCAAGTTTGCCTAAAATTAAATGTAACCATAAGCCATCTTGTTCTTCTCCACAGTTTCCTATTGAGGAAGAAGAAGAAATTTTGTCTTCAGTTTTGCCAGATTCAAAAAAGGAAAATGATCTAACTGATTTCACCCACATCGAGGAGTTTGGAAATCTAAGTTCTGCTCAGGCCCGGCTAGCCTATGAAGATTCTCATCTGCTGATCAGTCTGGAGAAACAGAAACTAGAGTTGGAGAAACAACGATTGGACATTGAAGCTGAAAGACTGCAAGTGGAGAAGGAACGTCTGCAGATTGAAAAAGAACGGTTACGGCACGTTGACCTGGAGCATGAGAGACTTCAACTAGAGAAGGAACGACTGCAGATTGAGCGCGAGAAACTGAGACTAGAGGCTTTGCATGCTGACAAACCCGCACTGGAGAATGACCTTGCTCAGGCGGAAAAACCCATCTTGCAACCTCTGGATCTAGAAACTGAAAAATTAAAACTGGAAAAGGAACGCTTGCAGCTAGAGAAAGAAAGGTTGCAGTTCTTAAAGTTTGAATCTGAGAAGCTGCAGATCGAGAAAGAGCGCTTGCAGGTAGAAAAAGAGCGCCTTCGAATTCAACGAGAGGGGCACTTGCAGTGAACTACTTGGCTAAGATGTCATTTCCATCACGTTTAGACGTTTGTTTTTTTTAAAAGGTTGTTCTACTTCAGTATAGAAAGTGTCTTCCAGTTTTAACTTGTTTCTGTCCAGAGTTGATGTTGAAGTTTAAAAATGAGGAATGGTGCTTGGTAAGTCAATGTGCCTATGTAAATGGAGCTTATATGTTAAACTGCTTTTCACTGTAACAGAAGCAAGTGTTAAATGTCCTCTTGCTGTCAGTATTGTATTGTATAGTCCTGTGTCTAGCTCTCACAAGCACATTAAGGATCAAAACTTAGCTGTATCCTCCCACTGTTATAACAGTGTTACTCTAACGCAGTAGGAGCCATCACAATACATCTGAACATGGTGAAGAGATGAGGTTAAAGCTAGGTCTTACTGACTTACATAGTTATTTTTGCACACAAGAGCAATGCCTAGATTCATGAGGTGATCGTTAATATTTATTTCATTTTCTTCACTTCATGAGCTTTTCAGAATTAAAAAACTTAAATGGGAAGTTCTTCAGGACAGGGAGTGACTGTTTATGTTAATTTACAGTTTAACACAAAGAGACCCTTCTTCCTGAGTTGGACTTCTGGCTGTTAAAAGAAAACAACAGTTAGTTGAGAGGTAGCTGATCTCTGTTTATTACCATGCTGATGTTGCTTGGCTTAAAATGAGAGTAGGGGGGAGACTATTCTTCTATCTGTTGAGCGTGTGCATTAGGCAAAACCTCATATCCACGGAGACCTGGATCAGTGAGTTAGCAATGGCATCCAGACCTTTCACTTAGGTCACCAATCTGAATCTGTCAACTCCCAGTGGCTGAAAGTAGTTAACGTGGTAGTAGTACGGTGATCTGAGTTAGCAAACCTAGGGCACAATCCTGCAGCTGTTTGATGCCAGCACTAGTCCCATTGAAAAGAATGGGCCTTGCTTTGGCTCTGGTGACTTGTTGCTGGCATGAAAACCATTTGAAGTTCATCCTGTTGGTCCTGTTCTTAGTACAGTTAAACAGATCACAGAAAAATGCATCACAATTGTTACTCTGAATGCTTTTAGAAAAATGGCTGCCCCACAGCCTGCTTCACTCCTGGGTTGGTCTGTTTAAAAGCGTCCCAACAGATTTGGAAGTGGAGCAGGTGGTGCCTGCTCCAGGGCAGCCCTACTTGTGGCACTCTGGAAGATCCCAAAGCACCACCTGCATAGCAGGCTGGCCAGACTTGTGGCACCCACACTGCAGCTCCACTTTCAGCTGGCTGTTGCCCTGGGCAATACCATAGAGTTGTGGGCACCACCCTAGAGCATCAGGCAATCTGCCTGCAACTCTGTGGTGGGGCAGGGGGGAGAGGGCATGAGGTCAGATTGTGGACCGGTGAAACTGCCGGGTCCCTCTAACCCGGATCCAGGCGGGGCTACAAGCAGGCAGATGCAGGGGTGCACCCCCAGAGCAGCTTCAAGGTCAGGCAGACTTTGCATCTGTCTGTTTATACCCGTTGTCTGGCAGTCTCAAGAGAGCCAAAAGCCTAGACTGATGTGAAAAATCAATGTATCTTTCATCCTCTATACTTACTTCGCAGGATAGGAATTAAGTTGTGTTACTAGAGTGGCACATCACAGCCTGTAGAGATGTTGCCCGTTTGTGTAAGAATTTAATTTCTGATACCATGTGTCAGTATTTTTCCTAAGCAGTATTTCCACTTTTAGAAAAAAAATAAAAATTAAAAGGAAACTTTATGTAGAAGAGCATTCATATTTACCCATTTATTTCCCAGTTAAGCCATACTTTAGATCTCTCATGTTTCTACGGATAACTTACGATGGTGACTCCATTTGGAATTTAAAACCGTATCCAAGTGTTAAACTGGAATAAATGTTGAGTTACTTACGAAGTTATGTGTACAAGTAAATATGTTTATACCACTACAGGATTACTTTTATTCTGCAAATAAAGTGTTATTTTTCTATTACTCATTTCTATTGATATTGGCGTGTTTCTGTATGGCTATGGGGCATCTAGGACATGGGCAGATGAGCTGGTAGTCAGGATTGGAGGAACAGGAGCAAAGTTGTGAAGAGCAGGAACAGGGAACAAGCAGTTTAGGAGCAAGGCTGGGGCAGAGCAGCTGGAGGCCAGGGCTTGGAGCAGAGCAAGGACTAGGATCAAGGGAGCTAGGGCAGAGGCGGGGACGGGAGCAGAGAGAGAGAGATGGGACTTATTATATTCATTTTCCTCTCGGAGATGGACGGCCTTATAAACACTTGGGGGCCAATCAGTCACAGGTAGGGGTGTGACCCTCAGCAGACTACAAAAAAGCAGAGAGGGAGAGAAAGCAGGACCAAGCTGAGGTGCTGCAGAGATAGCTGACAGCTCTGAGCCAGCAGGGCCACTGGTTCATGCCTTGGTCCTTAGAACTTTTACAGTGGAATTAAATCTTTTACAGGTCAATGTTGCTGCTGATTCTTATGAAATCACAGCTCTTAGTAGTAGTAGAAGCAGTAGTAGTTTTCTGTTGGGCCGTTTTTACATGGACGCCGCAGCAGCGCAGGTGGGTGGAGATGGGTGGGTGAGCACACCCAGTGAATACCCGGTGGTGCCAAGCAGGGAGACGGTTACACGGACAGCGCCGTGGGATGGAAAGGGAAGGGGTTGGCAAACACCCAGCAGCCAAACACCCACCCCGGGAAGCACCCAGTAAACACCTGTGACAGGTACATGGACAGCCGAGACCGTGACCGATGGGGAAGCCCCGCCCAGCACAACAATGGCACAACATGGCCGACTGAGGGCAAACGAAGCTGTGCAACGCAGCCCCGCTCCCGAGCCGCCAGAACCCACATGGGCGGGGCAGGAGGGAGCAGGGATGACAGCAGCTACAAAGTAGCCATCCCCTCCCAGCCCCGTCACAGACGCCAGACAGCCTGGTGCCACGGAGTCCCCACACATAGCCAAGCACCTCCCACACAGCAGGCAACACAAACACAGGGATGGGCCCACAACCCACGGGGGGCCGGGGGGGAAACAGGAGCAAGGCACGGAGTGGGAACCGTGCAGGGAATAGAGCCAAGCGGACGGCCCGCACAGCCCAAGGGACCACCGGGAGGGAGGGCACGCCAGGTAGGCGAGTACCCACAGAGCCTGGCACACACACCAGGGGCAAGGCTAAGCCACCCATCCAAGGTGATGCGCTGCCACCTGGGGAGAGGGGGCGGGATAGCGGCCGCACCACCCAGGCAACCGCACAGCACCCCCCAGAGACACCCACACAAGGGGACAGGTCACAGGGAAGCAGGGGACACAATTGGGGAAGGAACACTAACATCTTTAATAAACAAATGGGACAACAAGGAGGAGCAGATGAATGGCAACATAAACAAAGGGGAGCACAGTCAGCTCCAGCAGCAGGGGCGGGGCACCCTCTGGTCAATAAGGCCAGCGACCTTGCACCTGGCACCAGCAATCCGCCTGCATGCGGTCCAGCCGGTGCACTGTCTCAAGGATGTGCAGGAGGCGACGACGGGGTCAGGCAGCCAAGGCAGCCGGTAACGGATGCAGATGACAGCGCAGTGGCTGTGAAGCGGCACGGGGGGGGCAGGCAGTGGACAGTCAGGGCCATCAGGGTGGCAGGAAGCAGGTGGCAGGGAGGCACAGCTCAAGGATGGTCTGGTGGGTGCTCCTGGAATGGAGGCCCCTGCACAAGGCCCTCCCAGGTGAACAGGCCCCTACGGAACCCCCGGGAACACATAAGTGCATCAACCAGGAAGCAGGCCAGGAGTTGATTGGCAGTGATGGTCGCAGCCCTCACAGCTGGTAGGTCCCTCACCGATCGAAGGGCGGCGAGCTCCACAGCGGTAGGGGTCCCGGTCAGGAGGGGTCCACTAACATCGGGGGGCAGCAAGGCCAGGTCCCATAGAAGGGCCTGCACGTCCGAAGCCACTCGCGGGATGCTGCAAGCATGCAGTAGGGCGCTGGTGTAGTCAGCAGCAACGGGGGGGACCTCCGGACAGCACGGCAAGCCTGTACTCGGGTCGCGCTGCCACCAGGCGAACAGCTGTGATCTCAGCGGTCCACACAGCGGTGACACCGGCAGGTAAGTGACCCCACAGCGGTTGCCACAGGAGGTTGCCAAGCTCCAGGGCACGCCACTGGCAAGCTGAGGCCCCAACCTGATGTCCCATCGTCCATATGTACCATGACAGGAGCCGAAAGCCATCCACCACCAACAGGAGGTCTCCCACCATCAGCTGCACATCGGGGCTCTGCCATAGGGAGCATGTCCGCACAGGGAGACCATCCCTCCACACCCCCATCCCCGCCCGAGGGCCCTGCACAATGACCAGCCATGACAGCAGCGAATCCCCGTCTGGAGAAGCAACAGGCGTGAGATGGAGGATTGCCATGATGGGGCCGAGCACAGGGATAGCTGCTCCCCGTGCCCACAAGTGACCTTGCATGCCAGAGATAGGCCGGCCTGCTGGGCCTGGGACTCCACAACCCACACACTGGACTGATGAGAGCCAGTACAGGTGATGACAGATGAGCGAGGCCACAGTTGGGCAGAGCGCCAGGCCAATCATCCAAGCTAGGTTACAGAGGTTAACACCATACTCGGTCCTAGTTTTGGCTAAATATATATTTGCAGCTCAAACGAAAAGAACCAGATTGGTCTCAAGAGGAAAGTAAATGTTTTACAACTAGCTGGGAAAGGAAATTGGTCTGACTGGCTGTGGTGTATTCTCAATGTGAAGGATTATATTTTGACAAATACAAGTTCCTTTTTTCCGGTAAAAGTGAAAACTTTACGTATACAATGTCACCTGGATAAATGTGTAAAGTAAGATACAATTATATAATGTATCTTAATATATACAATTTTTAAGTTATGTTTGTTAAATGGTTTTTCATCTTGGTCTGAAGGCTGTAAATAAAACTCAACTCAACTCCAACCTAGGCACCGTATCCCCACCGATGCATCGTATCACAGCTGCATGCTGAGGCATCCCATGGCGGAAACAGATGTCAAGCAGGTGCGAATGCAGCAGTACTCTGGGGTGCACGGGGCCGGCCCATGGGCAACAGGGCGGGGGCCAGCACCCATGGACAAGACGGGCCCCCCGTGGTCCCATCCCCTGCCAGCCGGTGCACGTTGGGGATGATCTACCAGGCTGGGGACCTGGTGACAGCGCTCACTTACATCCCTGGTCCAGCACCAAACGTTGGCCAGCTAACACGGGGCTACACAGTACAAAAGGGCCCTGATGCAAGTGGTTGGGCGTGGCATGTAAACTGAGGTGCATGGGGTTGAGCGGCGTACTGAGCACAGGAACACAGAGCAGGGAGGACACACAGTTAGATCAGGGATACTTGGGGTGTGGGGGCCGGGGGTATGGGCCACACAGTGGTGCGCTGAGAGGCCGGGGCATAGGCAGCCGCCGCCAGGTACAGCAGGGGCCAGTCGCAGTGGTGCAGGCCGAGGCAGGTCAGTAGCGTGCACTCAGAGGAGCGGGGCCCACACTGTGGTGCTGCCATCCCATTGCCATTGGGGGGTTCCCGGGAGTGAGGATCCATGGAACCATGCTGCCGGAGGACGAGCCCCCTCAGCCCACGGCCATGCTGTTGAGCATCCTGGGCGCTGGTTACATGCAGCTGCGCATGCTGCTCCAGCAGATGGACCAGCTTCCCTGCCAGGGCACAGCTACTTCCCCCAGGGGGAACAGCATCGGAGGACAGCGAACCTGCGGAGGGCAGCAACCGTGCGATGGGCGCGGCGGACAGCTGCTCATTGCCATGCCATGTTGGGCACCACAGTGTCCCAGCACGCCCGGCTCATCCTGGCCCGGTGGCCCCTGAATGTGTACAGGCACCGCGTGACCCTTCCGACCCTGCGACGGCACTGGACGCGTTCCTGCACCAACGACTGGTAGGAGAACATGCTGGCCATCTAGACGGATGAGGAGTGGATGGACCACTTCCAGATAAACTGCTCCCTCCTGACCCGGTTAGGGGAGCTCCTGAACCCCCATCTACGGAGGCAGGAGACCAACATGTGCTACCTGCTGCTGCCAGGGATGTGAGTGGCCATGGCGGTGTGGCGGCAGGCCACCCCTGATTCGTGCAGCAGCGTAGGAGAGCAGTTCGGGGTGGGGACAGCCACCGTGAAGAGGGCCCTCTATGATGTGTGTGACCTGATCGTGGAGCTTCTCCTTGAGCGGGTCATCCAGCTCCATGATCCTGAGGAGGTGATACACGGTTTCGAGGAGCTGGGTTTCCCCCATTGCATTGAGGTGATCGACAGCACCCACATCCCCATCATATGGCCCCCACATGCAAAGATCGACTATATAAGTAGGAAGCAGGCCTTCTCCATCAATCTGAAGGCCGTCATGGATCACAGGGGCCTCTTTATCAATGTGTACACAGGCCAGTCGGGGCGGAGCCATGATGTGCATATACTGCATGCGTCCCCGTTCTACGCATGCATGTTCTACGGGGAGATCACCCCGAACCTGTACCGTATGATAGAGGCCGTTCCCATGGCCCCTGTTGTGATAGGGGACCCCGCCTACCCGCTCAGCCCATGGCTCATGAAGGCCTACCCAGTGGCGCGCAACCCTGATCACCGCCTGTTCAATGAGCACCTGTCAGCACGCAGCATGGTGGTGCGGACCTTCGGGCACCTGAAGATGCGCTGGCGCCTCTTGATGAACAGAAGTCAGTTCGACCTAGACCACACCCTCATCCTTGTTCTGGCAGCATGCATCCTGCACAACGTATGTGAGACCAGAGGTGCCTCCCTGGACAACCCACCACCTGTACAGAGGGCAGACCCTGTGCCCCTGTACCAACATGCCCAGGGCAGGGCGTTCCGGCGCATCTCCGAGGAGAACAGGGATGCCCTCTGCTGCCGCATCGTTGCCCAGGTGGCAGACGACAGGCCCATCCTGTACCAACATGCCCAGGGCAGGGCGTTCCGGCGCATCTCCGAGGAGAACAGGGATGCCCTCTGCTGCCGCATCATTGCCCAGGCAGCAGACGGGGCTGTGCCCGACCCACACCTCAGCCCATAAACCTGTGCACCCCATCAATAAAGCTGGGTAGTACCTGTGACATCCAACCTTGCCTCGATGCCTTGTGTGGGTAAGGGGGTCCTGGAAACAGGTCCAGGTGGTTGCCTGGGTGCGAGAGCCCTGCCCTCGCTGACAGCCATGGGGTGCTTTGGCTGCATGCCACCACTTGCTGACCTGCCTGTGCAGGGTAACCGTGCACTTGTTCCACGCACCACTACTGCCTGCGGTCTCGGTGGGCAGCCCCCTGGCCCCATCGGCTGGGCCAGCATTGTACCACGCCCTCACCCTGCCAGTGCCCCCCTACTAGCCCCCACCCACCCACTCACTGGTCCTGGGACAGAGGAAGCGATATGGAGGTACATGTGCAGCTTTTTTATTTGTAGGGGAACCGTACATTGGAACGGGGGGGGGGGTCTATCTTCAGGGACGCGCTCGCGCTCACGCCAGCTTGGCTGCACCAGTGTGGCCCTGTCGCACTGGGGGTCCTGCCGCCAGGCCAACACTGCCTCCCCCATGAGGTCCATGACCCTTGCGGCCTGACCCTCCAGCCTGGCACAGGTGCACACCACCTCCACCCTGTCACACCGCTGTTCACAGTGAAGGGTGGCAGCCTGGTGCCTATCCCAGAGGTGCTCAGTGCAGGACCAGGTCATCATAGCCACCAGGATCTCCCGATCCCTTTTCCCCTCCCCTCTTAGGAGCTCCCTGGTGAGTGCGAGCTCCTGGGAGTGCACCTCGGCTAACCGTCTTGATTCCTTGAGCAGCTCCCTGCCCAGGTCCTCCCTCCGTCGCTGGTTCCTGGCCCCTCGCATGAGCGAGTCGCTGTTCTGTGAAGGAGAGGTTGCATCCTGTGTTAGTACGCCTGGCCGGTCCACACCACTACCATGGTTCCCGGGGTGTCACAGGGGGCGGCCCCCGTGTTGTTGGTGCTCCACCATGTTCCTCACATGTGGGACCCCCCCTGCCATGCCATCATGTGGGGTCCCCCCCCAGCTGGGGCTCACTGCCGGTAGGGCCTGTGGCTGTCCTGTGTTATGTGGGACCCACTGTGAGGCCCACCACCCCTCCCATATGCCCCCTCCGCCCCGACCCCAGTAGGGCACGGTCGAGTGGGGGTGTGGGTTCCCGTGGTGCTAGTGGCATACTGGGGCATCCTCTCCGACCTTCCATCCCTGCACCCCCTGTGCTCCCAGCGCCCTGCAGCTGTGCACCCCCTGCATCCAATACCATCTCCTGTCCCCCCTGCTGGACTCCTCCCTGTGTCCCTTTCCCTTAGCGTGTGTTCCCTGGCACCCTGGTGGGGTCCTCGTCAGTCTTCCCCCCCCCCCAGTCCACGGCCCTGCGGCCCCCTGGGGGTCCTGGTTCTGGTATGGGGTGCGTGGCCTCGGGGGACTCCCTCCCTACCCTGTATGGCCACCCACCTCCATGCCGTGGCCCCCTGTGGCCCCTTGAACGGTGTGGCCTACCATGGTGGTGCACCTCATCGGGTAGCGGGGGAGCAACCAGCTCCTCCTCATCCACCTCCTCTGCGACCTCCACCTTGTGCACCTCCAGGCAACCTTGAGCTGTAATGGGAACAGGGACCCATGAGTGTTTACCAGCACCCAGGCCCCAGCCCTGGTCGCTGTGACTCTGCCCAGGGCCTCCTCCACCCTGGGCCCGTCATACTTGGATCCTGTTCCTCTGCCTCCGCCTCCTGGGGGCCGTCCCGGGTTTTTGCTTGCTCTGCACGTGCCCCCCTTCCCTGTGACTGGGCAGCCTGTGGGTTTTGTGGGCACATGCGGAGGGTGGTGTTACTGTGGTTGGGTCCCCAGAGTGCCTCCGCCCCCTGTGGGATGGGGCCCTGCCCTCCCATTTCCTGACTGGTCTCACCAGGGGCAGCGTTCCCCCCTGCTCCAGGGGGTCCGGCAGGGGGGTTGTGTGGTGGCCCTCTATCTGCCCCTGGCAAAGGCGCTGCCGTGTGTGTGGGAGGCCACGATGTCCCCGTCCACGCAGAGGAACTTGTCCAGCTCCTCCTGGAACTTGGCTGTCCGCATGGCACGGCCGGACTTGAGATTGTTGTCCTTGATATGTTTATATCCGAACCTCAAGTCTTTTGCCTGCTGCATGCACTAGGTGACATACCTATTGTACCCCTGCCGCTGCATCTCCTGGGCGATGGCTTCATAGACATGTCTGGTCTTGTAGCTGCGCACCAGGTCATGCTGGACCCTTTCGGACCCCCACATGCATATGAAGTCCCTGATCACCTGCCTGGACCAGGGGTCCCCTTTTGGGGCCTGCGTGTGGGGGGCTCTCCAGCTTGGCGGCATGGGGGCTTCCGCCCCCTTCATTCTACTGAAACTGCTCTCGCTAAGATCACCAACGATCTTCTGGTGGCTAAATCTAAACGTCTCTATTCCATTCTTGTCCTCTTTGATCTCTCTGCTGCCTTCGGTACTGTTGACCACTCACTCTTGCTGGATTCCCTTCACTCCCTTGGCTTTTGTGGCTCTGTCCATAACTGGTTCTCCTCCTACCTCTCTGACCGCTCCTTTAATGTGTCTCTCTCCAACTCCGCCTCCTCCTCCTTCCCCCTCTCAGTTGGTGTTCCTCAAGGCTCTGTTCTTGGCCCTCTCCTCTTCTCGATCTATACCTCATCCTTAGGCAAACTCATTGCCTCCCATGGCTTCCAATACCACCTCTATGCTGATGACACTCAACTCTATCTCTCTACTCCCTCTCTCTCTCCCTCTGTTCAAGCTCGTCTCATCAACTGTCTCTCTGACATCTCTACCTGGATGTCTCAACGTCAACTCAAACTCAACATGGCTAAAACTGAACTCCTTATCTTCCCCCCTCATCCTTCCTCTCCTTCCTCACTGTCAATAACTATTGATGGAGTCACCATCCTGCCTGTCCCCCAAGCCCGTAGCCTAGGCTTCATCTTTGACTCAGCCCTTTCTTTTAAACCCTACATTGACTCTGTTGCTAAATCCTGTCGCTTCTCCCTCCATAACATTGCTAAGATTCGCCCTTTTCTCTCTGTCTCGTCTGCCAAAACTCTTGTTCATGCTCTGGTCATCTCTCGCCTCGATTACTGTAACCTCCTTCTCACTGGCCTTCCCCGGTCTCACCTTTCTCCCCTCATCTCTGTCCAAAACTCTGCTGCCAGGGTCATCTACCTCGCCAGTCGCTTCGACCATGTGCAGCCCCTCCTCTCTTCGCTTCACTGGCTTCCCCTTCCTGAACGAATCCTGCACAAGCTCCTAGTCTTCACCTATAAAGCTCTTCACAACCTTGCTCCCCCCTACCTCTCTGCACTTATCGCCCTCCATACTCCAGCCCGTGCACTTCGCTCCTCCTCTGTCCCTTCTCTCGCCCTTCCATGCCTTCCCTGCTCCCCTAAGCGCCTTCGTCCCTTCTCACTTGCTGCCCCCCATGCCTGGAACTCCCTCCCTGTCCACATCCGCCTTGCCCCCTCCCTTCATACCTTCAAATCTCTCCTTAAAACTCACCTCTTTCGCTCTGCTCTGTCTGACTCTTTATCCTGCTGAGCCACTATTCCTATACCTACGATCGGTTTACCCTTATCCTTGCAACATGGACCTGCCTGCTGTCATTCTCATCATAACCAAGCCAAGTACGTGCACTTGAGACCTCGCATCTTCATGAATGTTAGACCCCTTGTCTCTCCCTCTGTTCCCCTTCCTAAGTCTCTCCCCCTGCTCCTGTCTCTCAGATTGTAAACCCTAGGGGCAGGGACCATGTCTATTTTATTACTTTGTAAAGTGCCAGGTACACTGCTGGCGCTATATAAATGGTTGTTAATAATAATAATGGGGCCCGCTCGATGGCTGTGGTAGCTTTGGAGATGGTTGTCTCCTGTGGGGGGTATTGCATTGGGGTTACTCTCCATCCCACTGCCCCCCTCTGTGGCCCCATGGGGCCTCCCCTTCCCCCCAGGGTGACTGTCTACTTACCTGACTGTCTGGGGGGCCCTCCTCGGCTGTCTCCCAGGTGGTGCCGTGCTCTGTTGTCTGGGTGCTGTCCTGGGGGGATGGCGGGACGGATTAGCCGGCTGCTGCCTGCCTTGTGTTCCCTCGGCCACGGTGCCGGGGCTGGGGTGGGGTCCTACAGTTCCTGGTTCGGGGGGGTGGTCCCCTTGCTTTCACTTTGCTGTCACTGCTGCTCCTCTGGCCATGCCCAGTGGCTGTGTTGGGCTGGGGTTCAGTGGTCAGTGCAGCAACCGCTGTGTGCCCTCAGCCCTGTACTCGGAGATGTGCTGAGGTTAGCCGTGCTGCGTTCCCCCCCCCGCACCAGCTGGCCGCCCCCCCCCTACACTGACTGTCTGGGAACCACCACCCCCTGTGTGCTCCTGGGTCTCTGTGCTCACCTGGTTTATCCTGTGCGTGAGGTGGTGCTGGCTCCCTTGGTCTTGTTGAGGGCTTTCCTCCCGGACATCATGGGAGCCAGCGCACCCATGTCATGTTTACACCCTCCTTTATGGGCTCCCAACTGGACATCCGGCATCATCCCTGGTGGGCATGTCTGCGTGGGGGCACATGCATGACCTCTCGCGCCGGCACAGTGCGGTCCCACTGGTTCTGTCCCCGTGGGTGTTTCGACTGTTACATGGACGGTCGGGTGTTGGACACCCATCTCCACCCACGGAGCATGCCAGCTCCTTCCCAGCTGCTCCGTGGGTGTTGGTGGGTGAGTCGTGCATGTGCACCCACCCACTCATGGCCTTTTACACAGACATTCCCCCACCCATCTGCTAGGTGTTTCTGGGTGTTCGTGGGTGGGTGGTGTCCATGTAAAAGTGTCTTTAGTGTGAACTATAAAGTTACGTCTTGGCAAGAGTCAGGAACTTCTGACTTGTTGGCCAACTTCTGGCCTGTGGAACTTCTTTATTTGGCCCTGCTCCATTTCCTGGATCTGGCCCACTCAACAGTAGGGATGGGACACCGGGGAGAATACCATATACAGGATTTATCGGTATTGGATCTCCCTGGTATTCGATTTACCAGTATCGGCATACCAGATTTTAAACATTTTACCGGGTTTTTTACATTGCAGCCATTTACTTCAATGGCCATGAGGTAAAAAAACTGGTAAAGTGGCTAATGTTAAAAATCCGGTATGCCGATACCGGTGATTATCGGATTAATCCGATATACCTGATTATCGTGTGTATCGGATTTATCCGATACCAATATTCCCACCCCTATTCAACAGCTACCCACAAGCTGTTGTGAGGGAGGAGTACCAGGTCCACTACTGCTTGCTATTCCCCTGAATCTGCCTTGCCATCACTTCTTCTCCTAAGGACAGGTCCAGGAGAAAAGATGTCAGAAAGCAGGTCCAGGGAAGTAGCAAGTGGCCGACTATGATAGTGACCACCTTCGGTCACTTCAGAGAAACACCCAGCAGGTCATAATGGAGTGATAATCGATTCCCTGCTATTCACTCCCAGGCCCCAACACTCAGAGGTTACCGTTATAACCTCAGGTCAACTTGACTAATAGCCATTTGTGGACCTTGCATGAACCCCAGAAAAGGAACCACCCATCCCAGTTTAACCCTCCTGTTTGCAAAGGTAACCACCTCACCTTTATCCTTGCTTTAACTCCTGTGTTTGTGTTAACACAAACAAGATTAAAATAGAGTGAGTCGGTAGCCTCTTCTAAACAAGTGTTTGTGTGAACAAGTCCTTAGTAAAGGTAAGTAGAGGTTTTCCTTCTTCTCCCTTTAGAAAACATACATGAAGTTAAAAGCAAAAGATGTGACACTCCCTTAATGCTACCCTTGGCATTCACCTCAAATTCCTCACTTTTGCTAATGCTAACAGAGTTCTTGAAGTGTTAACAGCTCTGAGAAATTCTTAGCAAACTGTTGAAAGGGAATGACAAATGCCACTGAAATAAACATTTTCAAGCAATCTGAAAGAACTAGCTTTTTAGTTCTAGCAATTAACACTAGATGCAGCGGCAGAACAGAGTACAAGAGTTGAGATATAGCCAGAGGAGGCTAGATTGCTTTTCATTTACATAATATGAGCACTTATCCATGTGTGCACAGTACAGTACATGAACAAATTATTTTCCCTAACACCTACACATCCCAACTTGTATAAAGATAATATGTCATTTATCTGTGTGAAACCTCTGGGAAAATATTTCATTGCAAAATTGAGCATGGTAAATAGAATCCAAGTCCAGAATTCTGGGCATAGTCTGCTGAATTTAAATGCACTCTTGTTTGGTGATCTTATTACTGAAATTGCATTCTTTTCACAGGATTTGCATGCCATTTTAAAGCTATTAATTAGTAATTGACTCTGGCTTTTCATGGTATTGCCTTCACAAGTCATTTAAACCATCTCTTGACGCTGATGCTCCTGCCAGTTATCGACCGGTCTCTAACCTTTGCTTCTTAGGGAAGGTTATTGAACGGGCTGTGGCAAGGCAGCTCCAGGAACATCTGGACCGCACCGGTTTCCTTGACCCCTTTCAGTCTGGTTTTCGACCCGGGTATGGTACGGAGACTGCATTGGTGGCCTTGGTTGACGATCTCTGTCTGGCATTGGACCAGGGTCATCAGACCTTACTGGTCCTGCTAGACTTTTCGGCTGCATTTGACAGTCGATCATGAGGTGTTGGTGACTCGCCTGCGGGACCGTGCTGGAATTGACGGAATGGTCTTGGACTGGTTTCGTTCATTCCTGGCTGGAAGAACTCACCGGGTGGTCTTGGGGGAGTGTACATCTTCCCCCTGGGACCTCACGTGTGGAGTCCCATAGGGTGCTATTCTGTCCCCCCTCTTGTTTAATATCTATATGCAGCCGTTAGGGGAGATCGTGAGAGGGTTTCAGGGCATGCAGTGTCATCAGTATGCTGATGATTTCCATTGACCCAGGGCATGCAGTCTCCTTATTATCCCAGTGCCTGTCAGCTGTGGGGGCTTGGATGAGGTTGAGCCATCTGCAACTGAATCCTGGCAAGACAGAGGTGATGTTGGTGGGCGAGGGCTTAGCAGGCCTGTGAGTGGTTGAATCTCCTCTTGTTTGGGAGGTTTGCCCTCCCATGGTCTCTCAGGTGCAGCGTCTGGGCGTGCTCTTCGATTCACAGCTCAGCTTGGAATCTCAGGTTGTGACTATGGCGGGGAGTGCGTTTTGGCAGTTACATCTTGTCCGGCGGCTTCGGCCGTCTCTCTCAGACTCTGACCTCACCACTGTCATCCATGCCTTCATCACCTCGAGGCTGGATTACTGCAACATTCTCTACGTGGGGCTGCCCGAGAAGTTGGTCCGGAGGCTGCAGCTGGTGCAGAGTGCCACGGCCCATCTCCTTATGGGGGCGGGCTGCAGGGAGCACATGACACCTGTTCTCCAGGCTCTGTACTGGCTGCCTATAAAGCACTGGGCTAAGTTCAAGGTGCTGGTTTTAACCTTTAAAGCCCTTCATGGCCTGGGCCCTGCTTATCTGCGGGACCGCCACACTCCCCATGTGTCCGTGTGACCCCTGAGATCATCTGTGGGAGCCTTTTTTGGAGGTTCCCCAGGTGAGGTGGGTGGCCACCGATGTTAAATATTTTTTGGTGGCTGCTCCTGTGCTATGGAATTCACTCTCGGAGGAGGCTCAGTTGGCCCCCGCTCTCCTGTCATTTCAACGATTATATAAGACCTGGCTGTTCCGACAGGCCTTTGGCGAGGGGTAGGGGTTGGGTGGGTGGGAGGGAGCGTTTTTCCTTCCATGCATAATGTGGAATTTTTAATTGTTTTAAATGTTTAAATGTTTAATTGTTTTTATAGTTGTTGTTCACCACCCCGGGCTGCCCTGTGGGCAGGAGGGGCGGGATACAAATTTTGTATAAACAAAAAATAAATAAATTTGACCTCACACCTTGGGTCAGACTCCTCGCTTATAAAAATTGCAACAAGACTAAAAACTCTTCTCCATCTCTGCTCATGGAGAACCCACACCTCTCAACAAACAATCCCCTTCAAAATCGCCAACCTGTTCCCATCACCTACTCGCCAAGATCTTTAAAAATGTGCATGGTTTTCTGCTGCCTTCTTTTCTGCTCTGTTCCCAATCCCTCCTGCCCTCTCTCTCTTTCCTCCACCCTCAGTCTTCTTGTTCCCTTTTCCAGTCAATCTCTCCTTTCAAACCTGGTTCACCCCCATCATCCATTTCTGGTCCTCTGAGTGAGAACTTTCTCTACTACAATGTTCTTCCATATTTCTTGTCGAACATCCTTATAACCAGGGGTGGGAAGCCTTTCCCCTCCCAGGCACCACTTTGAAAAGTAGTACAAGGTAAGGGCCACAAGAAGTTGCCACTGGAGCACATAAAAGTTGGGAGCAGGGGTGTCCTAAAGAAGACGAGGGTCTATATTATGGGTCTGTGCCATGGATCTGTCCCCTATCCTTGTGTGCATGTCCTCATTTCTGGGTGTTAAAAGTGACAGTAGAGCACTGCCATCACAACCTGGGTCGGGAGCCCACTGCCAACATGGTCCTGATCAGGTTGGACTGTCCAACAAACATGCTGGTAGACGGACTGCAATGGAGGGTGAGGACCCACATGGATGTGCAGCTAGCCCTGCCCCCGCGCTGTGTCCAGTGCCTCACCCCCTGCCATGATGGGCAGCCAGGCGGCCAATGATGGCTAGGACCCGATTTGGGCAGGATCATGGCAGGCCATAAGAAACACAGTCTGCTGTGGTGCATTTTGGCCCAATTGAGTGGATGTTAGCCTGGGCTGTGATCCTGGAAGTCTCCGGGATCAGTCTGGACTCGCTGCTGTCACAGTCTGGTTTGTCATATCTACTCTCTTGCCTGTTTCTTACATGCCGCACTGAATGGGAGCCAGGAGGAAGCACCAAGGGCAGGAGAGAAGTATCCCAGGGGCCAGAAGTGGACTGTGGGCCAGAGGTTCCCCACCCCTGATGTAAACATTGAAAAGTGTGGGGGGGAGGGACTGTGAAGACTGAAAAGGGTGGTGGGGAGGTTATGTGTCTTCATGGCTTTCTCTCTCTTTCAGACCATTTCTATTTTTACTGCAAGCTCCAGTTGCAGTGTCTCAGCCAGGGTTGGAGCTTATACTGTGAGGGGTTCCCCACTGATCAGCTGTTTGTGGGTATGTGTGGACCCAAACCTGGGTCTGAGATGCCACACATTTGCTGGTGCTCCAGAGACATGTGTTTATACTAAATCAGTCTTAATGGAATTACTTTAAAGTGTGGATTAAATGACAAAAGCCAAAGGATTCACTGTCTGAGCTGACCTGGAGTAGCAGGCCAAGCAAATATCCTATTTCACAGGCTCTCTATTTCTCCCTCTTTGGCACCTGGAGCCCCTTTGTAGTAACAAACAATGGTAGTTTATCATTTTAGCCCCTCACTTTACCTTTCTTGCAGGGGGCTTTTTTTTTTTTTTTTTTTAACATTTATATGCCACCATAAGGCTCAGGGGGACTCACAATCCAAAAAAACCAATAAAATTCAACACCACCACCACCACCAATCCCTCTCCTCAAATTGCTTCCCCCCCTACAATTCTACCCATTCCAAAACCCACCCAAGACTTTATCCCTGCCTGCCAAATGCACTTTCAAATTAAAAAGTTTTGCACCACTGCCAGAAAATGTCCAGGCTTGGGCTCAAACGAACCTCCTGGGGAAGGGAGTTCCACAAATGGGGGCAGCAACCAAGAATGCTCTCCTGTGCATCCCCACCTCATAAAAAACGGTAACAGGCGGAACTCACAAGAGGCCACCTCCGGTTGACCTAGGAGTCACAAGGGGGCATGGTAGTATACGTGGTCTTTTAGATATTTGGGACCCAGACCGTATAGGGCTTTAAAGGTCAAAAACAGCACCTTGAATTGTGCCCAGACAGCTATATTATTATTTATTTGTATAGCACAAGCAACGTACCTAGTCCTCTATATTCATTAGAAATGGGTTGCTACCCCAAGGGGTCACAGTCTAGGGGAGACAAGGGAGAGGGGAAGAAAACAAGAGACAGGGGATACATACATGCCATTGAGTAGTTGCAGGTGCCCATGTGTAACTATTCTCACTGATGAACCAGCTTGTACTTCACACCTACAGAGTCCCAGAGACAGGAGTTTTCATTTTCATTCCTCTCATAGAGGAAAAGAACGGTTGAGCCAGCAGATCTGTCTTTGAACATATGGTCTTTACCAGTGGTTTCCAAACTTTTGCCTACATGAGTCCTTTATGAAACTTAAATATGATCCTGTGAACCCAGACAGCAACAAAGAAATTGCAGAGTCTCACAAATATCAGACCCCATCTGCTGACAGTGTGACCCCGCCTGGATCATACGGTTTGGGAACCTCTAATCAATATGTTTCTCCAAACCCAGGATTTTAACGTCTCTTTCATGCAGTTCCTGATTCCTAATCAAGTTTCATATGATTTTACTTGTGAAATTACATTTTAAATCACATTCGCTCTAATGGATGTGGCATGCTGCTTTTGTAATTTCTACCTGGTTTTATTTGCTATGCTGTGCTAACTAGTCTGCGGCACTGCTGTTTAGGTAGCGTGGATCAAGGGAGCCGATAGCTTTAGTTTATTCTCTGAGAAGTCTGGGAGAGGCAGTGACTCAGCTGCTTAGCTTAGGCTAGCTTTGCTGCACAATGGGGAAACATTCTTCTGCCCAGTAGAGCGAATGCAACCCTAGCAAGTGATGCTGTGATTTCAGTTCAGCGGCATAATCCTTTCCAGTGTTAAACAGCTCTCTATAAAAGCGGTCGGATAGCTGGTCTGCAGTTCAGAATTCCTCTGAAGCTTCCTGTGTTAAAAATTATTTTCTTCGGCATCCGTGAATCTGTCTAGAACATTAATAACTAAAAACATATCTATCTACCCAATGTCACAAATTACCAATTTTCTTTCTGGTCACAGAGCATGAAATAGAAAAGTCAGGCATCCAAGAACAGGCAGTGAGAGGCCACCAGTACAGAACATTTATACAAGAGCAAGCAGAGGAGGCAGTGGCAAAGGATTGCTGTGAGGAAGCAAGCAGGAATCTTCCCTCAAATGCTTTTGCATTTTTAGGACAGTTGTATTTAGTTGTATTCTCCTTTCTGTGGAAACTGCTCTTGAACTGAAGAGGGATGAAACCAATGGGGTCTAATAGAAATGAAAGAGGGTTCCACAGAAGCTATGGAATTCCATAACAGTATCCTTTGTATAGGCTCTTTTAAACCTATAGAATTGAAAAGGGCATTCTGCCCGTACGATAGGACTCTGCAAGTTTGTGTAAAGACTCTATAGAAGTGAGACCCACTACCCAACTCTTCCCAACCCTTTTTGGGGTTCAGGTACACCTTTGCTTCAGCCAGTGCTGGATTGAGGAAATATCAATATATACCCTGCAACCATGCTCTTAAACAGGATATAATACCAAAACCCTTCAGACATATTGTCATTTCAAGTTTATTCATGGTCCCTATGATGAGGCAGGAAGCACCAAGGATGCACTGGGTCAGGGAGAAGGGGCAAACCAGGCCCACCTGAATGTTCTGCCAGTACAATAATAAATATTCTTTTTTTCTATGTCCTCCCACCCAAGCGATTGGAGTGCTTTACAGCATAACAAAACAATATAAAATCCATTTAAAGTACAAATCTATTTAAAAACAATGTAAATGGGGAATGTAACGAGGGAGGAGAAAACATATCACGGGGATTGAAAAAGCACATGGAGAACAAATAAGTCTTCAGGAGCTTTTTACAGGTAAGGAGGGAGGAACTGAAATGGACATCTGAAGAGAGCTAGTTCCACACTGAGGGGCCACCACAGCAAAAGCCCAAGAGCCTGCAAACTCAAGACATGCTGGTGGGATCCCCAACAGTGGGGTGGTTTCTGACTGCAGATAATCATCCATCAGCATGAGGTTCCAGGAGTAGGTCTCAAATATAGCCAGGGCCTGTCCCATTTAGGGACCTAAAAACCAGCAGCACTGGTTAGCTTTTAACCAGTTGAGGAAATCTCCTCTCTGCTCTCCTCCTCCAACCCTTCCACTTGCACCCTTGATCCCATTCCTTCCCACCTCCTCACCTCCATTACTCCCACTGTCGCCCCCTCCTTCCTGCACATCATCAACCTCTCCCTCTCTACTGGCTCTTTCCCTTCTGCCTTCAAACATGCCACAGTCTCTCCTATTCTCAAAAAGTCCACTCTTGACCCCTCTGACCCTTCTAGCTATCATCCTGTCTCACTCCTTCCTTTTGCTTCCAAGCTGCTTGAACGTGTTGTCTACTCCCGCTGCCTTGACTTCCTATCCTCCAACTCCTCCCTTGACCCCCTCCAATCTGGCTTCCGCCCCCTTCATTCTACTGAAACTGCTCTCGCTAAGATCACCAACGATCTTCTGGTGGCTAAATCTAAACGTCTCTATTCCATTCTTGTCCTCCTTGATCTCTCTGCTGCCTTCGATACTGTTGACCACTCACTCTTGCTGGATTCCCTTCACTCCCTTGGCTTTTGTGGCTCTGTCCATAACTGGTTCTCCTCCTACCTCTCTGACCGCTCCTTTAATGTGTCTCTCTCCAACTCCACCTCCTCCTCCTTCCCCCTCTCAGTTGGTGTTCCTCAAGGCTCTGTTCTTGGCCCTCTCCTCTTCTCGATCTATACCTCATCCTTAGGCAAACTCATTGCCTCCCATGGCTTCCAATACCACCTCTATGCTGATGACACTCAACTCTATCTCTCTACTCCCTCTCTCTCTCCCTCTGTTCAAGCTCGTCTCATCAACTGTCTCTCTGACATCTCTACCTGGATGTCTCAACGTCAACTCAAACTCAACATGGCTAAAACTGAACTCCTTATCTTCCCCCCTCATCCTTCCTCTCCTTCCTCACTGTCAATAACTATTGATGGAGTCACCATCCTGCCTGTCCCCCAAGCCCGTAGCCTAGGCTTCATCTTTGACTCAGCCCTTTCTTTTAAACCCTACATTGACTCTGTTGCTAAATCCTGTCGCTTCTCCCTCCATAACATTGCTAAGATTCGCCCTTTTCTCTCTGTCTCGTCTGCCAAAACTCTTGTTCATGCTCTGGTCATCTCTCGCCTCGATTACTGTAACCTCCTTCTCACTGGCCTTCCCCGGTCTCACCTTTCTCCCCTCATCTCTGTCCAAAACTCTGCTGCCAGGGTCATCTACCTCGCCAGTCGCTTCGACCATGTGCAGCCCCTCCTCTCTTCGCTTCACTGGCTTCCCCTTCCTGAACGAATCCTGCACAAGCTCCTAGTCTTCACCTATAAAGCTCTTCACAACCTTGCTCCCCCCTACCTCTCTGCACTTATCGCCCTCCATACTCCAGCCCGTGCACTTCGCTCCTCCTCTGTCCCTTCTCTCACCCTTCCACGCCTTCCCTGCTCCCCTAAGCGCCTTCGTCCCTTCTCACTTGCTGCCCCCCATGCCTGGAACTCCCTCCCTGTCCACATCCGCCTTGCCCCCTCCCTTCATACCTTCAAATCTCTCCTTAAAACTCACCTCTTTCGCTCTGCTCTGTCTGACTCTTTATCCTGCTGAGCCACTATTCCTATACCTACGATCGGTTTACCCTTATCCTTGCAACATGGACCTGCCTGCTGTCATTCTCATCGTAACCAAGCCAAGTACGTGCACTTGAGACCTCGCATCTTCATGAATGTTAGACCCCTTGTCTCTCCCTCTGTTCCCCTTCCTAAGTCTCTCCCCCAGCTCCTGTCTCTCAGATTGTAAGTCCTAGGGGCAGGGACCGTGTCTATTTTATTACTTTGTAAAGTGCTAGGTACACTGCTGGCGCCATATAAATGTTTGTTAATAATAATAATAAGTTTAACATAAGAACATGAGTAGTGCCATACTGGGACAGACCAACAGTCCATCAAGCCCAGCATCCTGTCTCTGACAGTGGCCAATCTCTGTCTCTTGGGAGAAGTATCTAACAGATCACAATGAGCAATCCATTCCCTGCTGTTCCAGCCCCCATCATTAGATCCCCAAAACCTACTTGGCTAATATCCATTAATGGACCTATCCTCCAACAACTTATCCAAATATCCAATCGCTTTTAAAAACTAGCTACACTACCAGCCTTGACCACTTCCTCTGGTAGTAAATTCCACAAGTTAGTTGTGTGCTGTGTGAATTTTTTTTCTTTTATGTGTTTTAAATTTGCTGCCAGTCAATTTCATGGAGTGTCCCCTTGTTCTAGTACTGCTAGATAACCATTCCCTATTTACGTGTTCCAAACCACTCTTAGGCCACTTTTAGACAAGCCCATGTGACCCGCTCGCATGATGTTTCAAAATCCCACAATGCGGGATTACACGAGACGCCAGGCGGGGTCAAGCACATGAAAGGCGGTTGCACATACTTTGCCGACCGCAAATTAAATACCTCAATTGTGAGCGATTTAATTTGTGGTCAGCAAAGAATGCACGACTGCCTTTCATGCACTTGATCCGGCGTCTTGTGTAATCCCACGTCGCAGGATTTGGAAACACCGCATGAGCGGATCGCACGGCAGCGACCCGTTCGTCTAAAAGTGGCCTTAATTTTATAAACTTTTATTCTAGTCCCTCTCAGTCATCTCTTCTCCAAGCTGAAGAGCCGTATCCTATCAAACCTCTCTTCAAAAAGGAGCCATTCCCTACCTTTGATCTTCTTTGGCCCTTTTTAAATGGACCAAGGTGGGTGGAAATCGGTGTGCAGCTGCGGTTGATGGAGGTGGGTGCACACCCATCTCCACCCACCTCCACATATGGAGCATCGGGCATTGGAGTCCATTGCTCTGTGGTTGGGTGATGGGTGGAGGTGGGTGTAGTGCGGGAGCGTGCATGCACCCCCACCCAGCCCCCGCAGCATTCACACTGGCGCCTCCACCCATCTCCATGTAGCAAAACTGCGTGGAAATGGGTGGGGGGCATCTCGTGTGAAAAGGGCCTTTGTTGCCCTTCTCTGTACCTTTTCTAGTTCTACTACGTCTTTTTCGAGATGAGACAACCAGAAGTGCACACAGTACTATCCCTCCTTCTCCCTTAAGGGTCACAGCTGCTTATAATAAGAACAAAAACCAAACAAAAACAAATTACAATTTAGTTAATGAATACAACAAGCAATTTCCCCAACAATACTCCCTACCAATCCCACCTTCCTCTCACTGGGGAAGGATCATGACCTGCCAGGTCTTCCACCCCTTGCATTCCAACATGCCCTGCCCCCCTTCCCTTCTGCACAACTAGGCCCTAGGAGTCAGGACCCCACCTCTCCATTCCAGTATACCCTACCCCTCTGCACTAATGAGCCCTATCCCCTGCCACAGTATCCTCCACCTCCCTTGTCCTGGTGACTCCAGCCTCTCCACCCCAGTAACTAGATGGTCATTTAACTCTGTCTAAAGGTAAAGCCTACCATGGGAGTTGCATTGTGTCCCCTGTCAGGTAGACTTGGTTGTGAAGTGCCACAGGTTAATGAGGCATTTGTGATTTGGGAATCACAAGACAAGAATTACTGCTTCCTAGGATTTTCAAAGGGGAAATATCTGACTACAGAGCAGCCACATTTGCCCCAGTATGAATAAATTCATTTCCTAATGAGAAAAACAGTAGTGATGTTGCTGGTGCAAGAAGCAATGTGCTTTATTTATTACCCCCAAATCCCTTCAAACCTGACCTGTTACCATCCCCTTCTTAGTTTCTTGGCAATATCCCCAAGATTGCCCATTACATTCACTGATTTTAATTTCTCCACTTCCCATTATCAAGCCATTTCATTCCTCACGTTACTAGACTGTGGAAGTCTATGGCTTGTTACTTCCACATGTCTTAATTGTAACACTCAATCATTAGTCAGTTGGTTCATAATGTGCAAGGTCTGCCAATTCATTTCATGCTATATACTACAATACTTCTGGATTCAGTAATTGCACTGTGCCAGGCTTATGATCAGGCTTGAGATAGCTCACTCTTGATGGATGGCACCATCAAGGAGTGTATGAGAGCTAAAAGGAAAAAAAGTGCAAATTTTTAATTTGGCTCCAGTGTCAATTTAGGTGCCTGAGCACTGCTTTTCAGAGTGATATTTATCTCACTGAGATGGAAAGAGATTAAGGAAATGAGAACTTTCAAAGTTAGACAATATGAAGTTTTTAGGATGTTTGTATAGTTCTGGTTGGCCAAACAGAAAAGCTATAAAGTGTATAGATGGGGGGGGGGGATTGGGGGACGGAGTGTTGCAATGAATTGGGAAGGTTAAGGATTTTTAATAGAATGCAGGTTCTTTCAACATTAGGCCAGCATGAAACCCAACAGAGAAAGTCCCAATACCAGAAATTCCCCAACTGTGGTAAGGACCCCAGCTGAATTCATGCCATCTGTTGCTGGGTTGCAATCCCAATTGATCATTGATATGCTTATGGTTGTTGTTTAAGTCTCAGAACGGGCCACCCCTACTTAGGACTGTTCTTTGGCACATGTAAAATCTCATTCACTCAATGTCAACTGAATGCAGTCTTTTTGTGCGTAGACCATGTGATGAAATGGTTTGTGGCCCCTTTAATGGAGCCTGCTTCACCACTGTCCCCTCTGGGAATATAAGGCCAACAAACCCTGGAGAACAGGCAGTCAGTGACAGGCAGCCACAATGACCAGGCTGTCAAGTACACTGTACTCTCCAGAGCTCCTTTTCTCATGCATCCCAGCTACTCAGCTCCTTAAAACACAATAAACTGCAGCTCCTTAGGCCCACTCCTAGCGTAAAGTCCTCCTTATCCTTTTCTTTTCCAATTGAGTTAACTGTCCCCCTCCCCCCCATTTTCAAATTTCCATCCGAGTTGAAACAGGTTGTGGTCACGTCAGGGTTAGTCCCTGCAGAATCAAATGCACAAATTCACTATCTTGTTAGGGAATTAGCTCGACGATTTTTTATTTATTAACACACAGTCCCAGTCTCTATTCGGTTATCAAGTCTCCAACGTTCTATAGTCTCTACATAGCCAGTTATATTCAGTTCTCTATGGCCTGTTACTGTTGCTGGGAAATAGCCCTCCAGCAACCCCAGCTCTCTCTCTAGCTCAGCCAGGCAACTGCCTTAAGTTGGCTTCTTTGTCAGGAGACAGAGTCCTGAAGAGCCTGTCTCCTGCAAAGTCTCTTACCAATACCGTTAGTAACCAGATATCCATACTCCTGCTACCACTGTTAGTTATTCCCCAGTCCAGCCGGCCAGGCTTCTCTAAGCTAGTAATCACACACTGTCTTGGAATCAGGACCTTGGAGAAGGCTCAGCAGCAGCTTAGCTTCTGGGCAGAATTCCTTCTCCCTCTCCAGATAGGCACAGACTGATCCATTATGGCTTGGCCACCTCTTTATACTCCTCTGGTGGGCGTGGCTAGACCTGCAGTCTGCCAGCCCTTAAAAGGTCCACTTTCTCTCACTGTCAATTTAGGGTTTTCCCCTTACTATCATGCTGGCTCTGCCAAGCTCTTGCCAAAGCTGTTCAGTAGCAGCAGCCCAGCCAAACAGCTCTTGAGACCAGCAGCCAGCAAGGACACAGCCCTCCTACATGAGCCTTCTGATTGGTTGCCCTTGTCCAGCCAGAATTCCATGCCTGCCTCTCTCTTGAGGACACTACACAAACAGCTGCCTCTTCAAGCTTACTCATCAACCAGTCATCAAGGTACATTTGTATCATGGGCCCTCACAACAAGCCTCACAGTGGCCTGTAGAGCTGCCCACTTCACACAGACCACATCAAGCCAGATTCTAGGACAACAGTTCCCAGTAAAGCCTGTTCACCAGCCTTGTCCTGTAAGTGCAGCTGAGTGGGGAGACCAATAGGAGGGGAACATGGTCATCTGTGGGATTGCCTCAACCCCACCCCCTGCCCCAGGTCCTGGATTGGCCCCTGCAGTCGGCTAGGGACACCATCCTCTGTGTCCCCTGGGTTTCACGGGTGATGTCAATTAGCAATGTGCGAACAGAACCGAGTTCGGAAATTCGAACCAAACTCGATTTTCGAACCAAACTGATCGACTGAACTATTCGAGTTCGGTCTGAACTCTGAACTTCCGAACCGCATTCGCACATCCCTAATGACAATGAGGAGGGCATTCTCGGTGGCTGTGCCAAGGCTGTGGAGCTCCATCCTGACGGAGGCTCGCTTGGTCCCAAGTCTCCCCTTTTTCTGTCAACAATGTTAGACCTGGCTGTTCCACCAGGAGTTTGGCAAGGGAGATGGGTGGGTGGTTGGGATGGAGGAGGGGTAACTCTGCTTGGTATGCCTGGTGAGATGTTTATGATATTTTATGTTTATTTTATTATACATTTATATTTTATACTGTGATCTGTTATGCTTTATATTTTATATTGTTCTGAGCTGCCCCAAGCTGCGACAGTAGGACAGGATGGCTTAAAAGTTTAATAATAAATAAAATAAATATCCTGTGTGCAGGAGCTCCCAGTTATCTAGGACACAGCTGGCCCTGAGACTATGCAGGAGCTGTCTATGAGGCAGCACTGGTAGCAGGGTAAGACGACCCCCATCCCCGCTATCCCTTGCTGGCATGGGGAGGCCAGAACGGTGAACAATAATTTTGTTTAGGGCCCAGTGATGGGTTAATCTAGCCCTGGGCTAAGCTCAACCATGACAGGTGGTGGCTTTGTCAGGATGAAGCCAGGAGAGAAGATGAAGCTGATACAGTCATGCTAATCTTAGCCCGGCTTAAAAGCTGGATATTGGCCCTTCGACTTTCTCAGAGGGTTTTTCAAATGACGAAGATGGAAAGTAAATAATGAAATGACAGGTGAAACGAATACCAACAATGAATACAGTATACAATGAATTCGCCTACATTGATTCAGATCTGACAAAGCAGATACCCAGTCGTGCTTCACCAGATATCTATGCTGGATATTTCAGCTTGGTTATTTTGTTTAAGTACTTTGATTCACTCATTTCAGTTACTTTCAGTGCCACTGACATTTGCCAAAATGAAATAACCAAGGTCTTTTTTATGCAAGATGCACTCAAGCATGGACACACATCATCCACATGGGGGAGCATCCTGTGTAAATGTGGGGGTGCATGCTCTTGCAACACATGCATCCCCACCCACCCCACACACACAGAGAGCAACCAGTGGAAATGCAGGTTGCTCCATGTGTGGGGATGCAGGGGGTATGGCTGTGTGCGTGTGTGCCCCTGCCCACCACATCATCCCTGCAATGGCACACCCATGGACTGCCTCCCAGCTGTGGCCTACAATGCCAAAATGGCTCTAATAACCAAACCAAATAAAAGATTAGTTATTATTATCTTTACAGCGGTAGCTGTAAAGATACTTAAATGTACAACCACTGTTCCATTATAATCAGGGTTCTGGTGAAGGCCGCTGGATGTAGTAATATGAATTTGTATCAGTGGGTGTAAGCTGTGAGGAACATTATACGTACAAAGTTTAAAGCATATTGATCAAGTAAATCCAAAGATATGAGCGCTTTGAGGTTACCTTGTTAGGGTGAAAATTGAAATGTTCTCAGAATTTTCCGTCTTCCGTATCTCCTACCCATGGAAGGGTTGATCCCTCAAAATTTACAGACATGGAGCTGGAGATAAACGACATGATCCTGTGTGATTTGGTAGTGATTAGTGCTTGGAAAACCAAGTTATTGATTATTGAAAAATCAGTTTTGTTTCTCTGCACATGGTCAGTACGTATGGTGTTTTCAGCTTTGTGCTTCACTTATGTCACAAGCTGATCAGTTAAGCACCTGGTGACATCACAAAGGCTTTCTGCTTCAGACAGCTGAAGCTCTGAGCAGTCAGCAATAAGTGTGCTTTGGTGGGACGATCCTGAGCACAAGGGAAATGGTATTAGGAGGTATGAGTGATATGAGGAGAAAAGATTGCTGAGGGGAGGGGTTTGGTTGGGGGGTACTGAGGGGAGAGGTCTGGTGTGTGGAGAAAGGGCTACTAGATGGGTGGGGTGCAGGATCAGGGGGTGCTTGGAAAGGTGGGGATCACTGAAGGGAGGCGTACCTATCAGCAGCCACATAACTGTAGACACTTAAAGTGTGATAACTGATTTGGTGGGACAACCCAGAGAACGCATGAGGGAAAAGGTGGTATGAGGAGCAGGGATAGCTGATGGGAGAGGTTCGGTAAGGGGACCAAGGTTTGTACTTCGCAGAGCTGGTTGTGGAAGCGGGGGATGCTGTTAGGTGTGGGGATCAAGGGGTATTGAGGGGTGGGGTGCAGGATGAGGGTGTGCTTGGAGGGGTGGGGATCGCTGAAGGGAAGGGTTTGGTTGAGGACCAAGGGGGTACTGAGTGGAGGGGTTTGGTTGGTGGAGCAGGGGGCCCTGGGAAGTGTGGCGTCCTTGTTGTGAACAAAGAACAGATGTTTGGCATCCCTATGCCAAAAACAACAGGACAAAAAAACCAAAATCAAACAAAAAACAAACAAGAGAAAGACATTAGTGTCCATCATTGATGAAGGCGCTAATGTTAAAAAACAAAAAAACCTCACATTGAAAGAAATGTATGTATGCCCAAACCATTTGAAAACAGAAGCACAGTGAACTGCTACTCAAATGTAGCAGCACACTTCTGTTGACTATTACACCATTTGTACAGTTACTTCTTCAGCCAATCTCTAACAATTCCCTAGTTTTATCAATACAAACTATAATCAGAGACTAGGTGTCTGAATCTGTAACAGTACAAACAATCCATTATACTTAGCTGCTGATATGTTCACACTGCATCCAACTGTCAGTGGGAGACTGCGGCACCGGGCCCCCGGCAAACACCCCGGTCCCAACCCCAACAGCACCAAAAGCCCCCTGACCTGTGCAATGAAGAGGCCCAGCAGGGAATGCCCCACAACCCCCGCCGGCAACAGCGGCAGAGCCGCAGACTGAGGCCACACCCCCAGCAGCAATAGGGCAAGCAGGGATTCCCTTGCCTCTGCCGACAGCGGCGGCAGACTCGCAGGCAATAGCCACACCCCCAGCAGCAAGAAGGCATGTAGGGGTTCCCGCGCCCCCGGGGCACCGCTCGGAGCGGCTGCGGGCGCGCACAGGGGCATAGAGAATAGCGCTGCCTGAGGAACGGCGCTGGTGATTAGTGGAAACCGGCCTCCTGAACGGATTTTGGATGCGAGCACGCTTGTTCCTGATTGTGAGCCTTGCCCGTGTGCACGAGCCCTTTCCCTTGGAACCCTTCATGTGAGTGCCTGATGGTGTGAGTGGAGAATACGAGTATGTGGTGAGTGAGTGCCCTTCCCTTTCCCTGCTCTTGGAACCTTGCTGTTGGAGGTGAGTGTCCCGTGTTCAACCTGCCCCTCGGGGGCCCTTGTGCACTCCCAGGGTGATCCCCTCACCCCCCTTGCCCCTTGTGTCATAGTGATTGTGCGAAGCGATTGTGGGGCAGCCTTTGGTTCTCGGTCAGCAGTGCCCTATGATGATAGGGGCTTGTTCTCTTTAATTAGAGGTGAAAGCCCAAATACTAGTGGTGGGACCCCGGGCCCATTACCGGCTACCGGATTTACTGGTTACCGGTTCTGCGAAAACCGGATTCCCGGATTAAATCCGGTATACCGGTACCGGATTTATTTCATTGGTTTCAATGGGGC
>QEPC01000347.1:1623447-1635178 GCA_003113815.1 Sphenodon punctatus
AAAAAAAACTTTTTTGCTGGGGCTTTAAGTTTTTTTACATTGCAGCCATTTTTAAATGGCTGCAATGTAAAAAAAATCCGGTACCCCGGAATCCGGTACCTGGTCCGGATTACCGGGTCGAATCCGATAATGCCGGTACGCCCGGTACCGGCATTATCGGATACCGGATTTTACCAGTTTCCCACCCCTACAAAATACTATCCTGACGGGCACTCTGTTCCCCCAGCTTCCTTGCTCTGACCGAGTGAACCTCAGGCAGTGTGCGTGCACCTCCCCTTTCCCTATCCCCGTAACAAAATCACCAGCCCCTCCCCTGGACCGGGTACGGGCTTGAGTCCCCATGGACATCTCCAAGGAAATCTCACAGCTTGTGCACGCGGTGCAGTCGCTGGCCATGGATGTGAAAGATCTCCAGGCCAAGCAAGGGGACCTAGCGTCTGCCCTTACGCAGCTGCAGGGGGCCGCTGCGCCGGTGGGGCCAGTGGCAGGGGTGGGTGGTGCCCCACCGCCGCCCCCGGCGACAGCAGCGGTCCCCCTGGGGCCCCACGAACCAAAGGGTCCCAATGTGGAAAAATTTCTTGGGAATAGGCAGGCTTTCCAAGGATTCCTAGCCTTGTGCCAGCTTACCTTTAGGGTACAGCCAACTACGTATGTGACTGATGAGCAAAAAGTGGCCTTCATTATTGGCAATTTGGGAGGAACAGCCCTAGAATGGGCCACTACGCTCCTTAAGGGGGATAGCCCATTGCTAGGCAATTATGCTGATTTCGTGAAGGAGTTCACATTCTTGTTTGACCACCCCCATCGGGCTCGTGATGCCGAGACCCTCATTATGACCCTCCGGCAATCAAAAGGGGGCCTGCTGGAATATCTGACGCAATTCCAGCAGTTAGCATTAGAGCTTCAGTGGCCCAATGGGGTCTTGAAGGTAATGTTTAAGAGAGGGCTGGGGGAAGAGATCAAAGATCAGTTGGCCCTAGTAGAAACCCCGAACACCTGGGAGGCCCTGGCCAACTTAGTCTTACAAATAGAGGAACGTTTGACTGAACGTAAGCGAGAGAAACGGCAAGAGGTGAGTTCCAGTTGGGTCCGACCTTTCCCGCTCCCCGGCCCCCCTAAATTTCTGGAACCAGAACCGATGCAGCTTGGGGCATCACGGGGTCCCTTGACCAAGGAGGAGCGGGAGCGACGACGCGTCTCCCGCTCCTGCTTCTATTGTGGAGACCTCTCCCATTTCATTGGGGAATGTCTGGCCTTGCCTCCCCACCGTCGTGAGGCGGGAAATGGTCAGGGCCGAGGCGGACTGGGGTCGCCTCGGTCGTAAAGATCTCCAAACCCCCAACTCTCCCCCCCAGTCAAGGCCCACATCTGAGAGTCCCGGTCACGCTCTCCGTGTTCCGTGGAGGTCCCTCGTCATATGGGCCCTCATGGATTCAGGAGCCTCAGGAAATTTTATTAACCACCACCTTGTTAGCCACTGGGCCATTCCAACTCAACCAAAGATGCCTCCAGAATCCATACACTCCATTGATGGATCCCCCCTGATTTAAGGACCAGTAACACAGTGCACAGACCCCTTGGGGTGCGCTATAGGGAATCATTATGAAAAACTCCCCTTCGATGTTGTCTGCACGCCCCTATTTCAAGTAGTACTGGGAGCTCCCTGGCTCCAGACCCATGACCCCTCCATTGTGTGGTCCACCAAACAACTTCAATTTAGGGCCCCTCGATGTGCCACCAGCTGTCTTCGTCACAAACCCAGAGCGACCCTCGGGGCCACGCTGGGATTCAGACCGACGTCGCCCGATCCCGCCTTGTCAAGGGCGTATCAACACTATGCCGACGTCTTTAGCAAGATCCAAGCCACCGAACTTCCTCCCCATTGCCCTTACGATTGCCCCATTGACCTACTCCCTGGAACGGAACCCTCCTTTGGGCGAATCTACGCCCTACCTGCCCTGGAACTCCAAGCGCTTCGCACCTATCTCGATGAAAGTCTCCGACAGGGGTTCATCCGTCATTCGACTTCCCCCGCGGGGGCCCCCATCTTCTTCGTGGCAAAAAAGGATGGGGATCTACGGCCATGTATCGACTATCGAGGGCTAAATAAAATTACCGTGAAAAACAGGTACCCGCTCCCGCTTATTCCTGAGCTGTTAAACCGTCTCCAAGGGGCCTGGTTCTTCACTAAGCTGGATCTTCGGGGGGCATACAATTTACTATGAGTGCAACTGGGGGATGAGTGGAAGACTGCCTTTCGGACCCGTTATGGGTTGTTCGAATATTGCGTGATTCCCTTTGGCCTTGCCAGCGCCCTGGCCGCATTTCAACACCTCATTAATGATATCTTCCGCGATATATTGGACATGTACGTCATCGCCTATCTTGATGACATCCTCATTTATTCCATGAACTTAGAAGAGCATGTACTACATGTGCGAGAAGTGCTGCAGCGTTTGTGACAGAACAAACTCTATTGTAAAAGAGAAAAGTGCTCCTTTCATCTCACCACCGTAAGCTTCCTGGGCTTCGTGATTAGCCCTGCCGGGGTGATGATGGACTCATCGAAGGTAGAAGCACTCCAAGATTGGCCCCCGCCTAAGGCAGTAAAATCCCTGCAACTCTTCCTGGGAAGCGCAAACTATTACCGCCAATACATCCCCAATTATGCCGAGATCACCGCTCCCCTGACGCAGCTATTGAAAAAGGACCAACCCTACCATTGGGGACCCGAACAACAACACAGCTTTGCCTTTCTCAAACAAGCCTTTATGACCGCTCCCCTGCTCCAGCACCCGGATTTTGAAAAACCTTTTTCTGTAGAAGCAGACGCATCCGGAAAGGCTATTGGAGCAGTACTCTTACAACCCACAAAGGACCCAGAGACGCTTCTCCCCTGCGCCTACTACTCTCGCCAGCTTACCTCGGCCGAGCAGAAATATTGCATTCTGGACCGCGAGCTCCTGGCAATCAAGGTGGCGTTTGAAGCTTGGCGGCATTATCTAGAAGGGGCCCAACACCCCATCGTAGTGGTCACCGATCACAAAAACCTGACCTTTCTCCAGACCGCCCACATCGCAAATGCACGACATGCATGGTGGGTGCTCTTTTTCATTCGCTTCGATTTCCACATTCGATACCGCCCCGGAAAACTACAGATTCTTGCAGATGCCCTTTCCCACTATCGAGATGATCAGCCTGGTGCCACACAGCCTTCCGAACCTATCTTGGAGACCAAGACCTTCTCCACCACGTACTTATCCCAGGACGCGCTTCGAGAGGCTACTCGTCTAAAATTAGACACGTCGACCACTGCCCCGATGGACCCCCTAGATGGACTGCAACGACACCAAGGGCACATTGTTGTACCCCCTTCTTGTCAAGCCCAGGTGCTCTGGGCCCACCACGAAGACCCTACAGCAGGACACCCGGGAATAGAACAAACCCGACAAATGATCCAACGCTCCTTTTGGTGGCCAACCTTGCACCAAGATGTACAACAACACATGTCTAGCTGCGCCACTTGTGCGCAAACCAAGATTCCCCGACGTGCACCGCCAGGTCTCCTACAAATCCTCCCACTTCCCTCAGGGCCATGGCAACGCATAGGGCTTGACTTTGTTGTAGACCTCCCACCCTCGCGTCAGTACACCACGGTATTGGTCGTAGTAGACCATTTCACCAAGCTGGTGCATTTTATCGCGTGTAAGGGCTTACCTTCAGCTAAACGGACAGTGCTGCTCTGTATTCGCCATGTGTTTAAGCTTCGTGGATGGCCCCGCAAGATGTTTAGTGACCGAGGAACACAGTTCACCTCAAGATTTTGGAAGGCGCTGTTCCAGTCTCTCCAAGTTACCCTGTAACCTACGACCGCCTACCATCCCCAGGCCAATGGCCAGGTGGAGCGCGTGAACCAGAATATGGAGCAATACCTACGCTGCTATGTGAACTACCTTCAAGACGACTGGTACACGTAGCTCCCCCTGGCTGAATTTTCCTATAACAATGCCCTGAATGCCTCCCTTGGAACCTCACCCTTTTTCGTAACCTACGGGTTGCACCCTCGGCTAGGAACCCTTGACTCCCCCATAACCGTGGTTCCGGCTGCTGGGGCCCTGGTGAGCCAGATTCACGAAGCACAAGAGATAGCTCGCCGGGTGCTCCAACAAGCCCGCCAACGTTATAAAGACCAAGGCGATAAGCATCGACGAGACGAGCCCCCGTTATGCCCAGGGGATTTGGTATGGATCGACCAGTGACACTACCCCTCCATTCGTCCATCCACCAAACTAGACGCCCGCTATATTGGACCGTTTCCCATAGCGCAACAACTTAATGAGGTGACCTACAAAGTACAACTACCGTCCCACGTACAAATTCATCCCACCTTTCACATCTCCATGTTAAAGAAGGCTCTCCCCCTCAGAGACCGGGAAGGTGTCATTCCCCCAGGACCGACAAAAGTTTTGGCCGCCGGCCCCGAATTTGAGGTATGTGCAATCCTCGACGCCGAACTCCTTCGGGGACCCCTACATTATTTAGTGGACTGGGCTGAATATGGACCTGAGGAGCACTCGTGGGAACCCGCCTCTCATGTGTCAGCCCCTCGGCTTCTACGGGTGTTCCATGTCCGACACCCCCGGAAGCCTGGTCCCCATTCTCTCAGTGGCCGGCGGCCTCGAGGGGGGGTACTGTCAGTGGGAGACTGTGGCACCGGGCCCCCGCCCCCCCGCAAACACCCTGGTCCCAACCCCAACAGCACCAAAAGCCCCCTGACCTGTGCAATGAAGAGGTCCATCAGGGAATGCCCCCACAACCCCCGCCGGCAACAGCGGCAGAGCCGCAGACTGAGGCCACTGAGGCCCCAGCAGCAATAGGGCAAGCAGGGATTCCGTTGCCTCTGCCAACAGCGGCAGCAGACTCGCAGGCAATAGCCATGCCCCCAGCAGCAAGAAGGCACATAGGGGTTCCCCCGCCCCTGCGGTGCCGCTCGGAGTGGGTGCGGGTACGCACAGGAGGTGGGGCATAGAGAATAAGAACCAGCGCCGCCTGAGGAATGGCGCTGGTGATTAGTGGAAACAGGCCCCCTGAACAGATTTTGGATGCGAGCACGCTTGTTCCTGATTGTGAGCCTTGCCCGTGTGCACGAGCCCTTTCCCTTGGAACCCTTCGTGTGAGTGCCTGACGGTGTGAGTGGAGAATACGAGTATGTGGTGAGTGAGTGCCCTTCCCTTTCCCTGCTCTTGGAATCTTGCTGTTGGAGGTGAGTGTCCCGTGTCCAACCTGCCCCTCGGGGGCCCTTGTGCACTCCCAGGGTGATCCCCTCATCCCCCTTGCCCCTTGTGTCATAGTGATTGTGCGAAGCGATTGCAGGGCAGCCTTTGGTTCTCGGTCAGCAGCGCCCTATGATGATAGGGGCTTGTTCTCTTTAATTAGAGGTGAAAGCCCAAATACTATCCTGACAGGCACTCTGTTCCCCCAGCTTCCTTGCTCTGACCGAGGGAACCTCAGGCAGTGTGCGTGCGCCTCCCCTTACCCTATCCCCGTAACACCAACATTTTCACTACTAGCACAAGATGTAACAGAATTTATCCTAACAATTCTAAATAACATAGACATTAGCCACCTAGTACTACAACACCTATTCTCAGTTTCATATAGAAAGTTGTACAAATGTTTACAGTGCCTATATGTGCAGGAATGGGTTATTTTCCATTGATTTCAATGGGGACAGTTCCGGTATACCGGTTTTAATCTGGTAATCCGATTTTTTGTAAATCAGTAACCAGTAAAACTGGTAAAACCAGTTTTTTTGTCCCAAGTTCCACCCCTAATATCTACTACCTTACAATCCATAGCTTCATTACTTAACAGCAAGTAACCATGGTCACTTATCTATTTTGTACATTTAAAATTAACATAATTTTGCTATATTTACTATGCTTTGCAGGGATTACACTGTTTGGATGTGTTCCCTATTTGTTCAGTACACGGTATTCAGTTCTACAGGAGTTAATCAAGTACCTTCAGGTGATTGGGAAGTACCTTGGGAAGGGTTCTCTGCTCATTCTGTAAATTGTATGCAATTTCAGTACGTATCCAGTTTGTCTCACTACTGAGATGGTGGTACCTTGGAAAGGGTTCCCTGCAAAGCACAGTAAATGCACTTTGTTGTGCGTTTGTGTTGTCTAATTATGTTAATAATTTTAAATGTACAAAATAGATATGTGACCATGGTTACTTGTTGTTAAGTAATGGTAGTAGATGTATTATGGTTATGTACATGTGTTTTGCTATATGTGTTGTAGGTGTAATTGTGTTTTAACTTCCCTGTTTTGGGGGGTTTATGTCTTGTGTATTTAAGTGTTTGTTAAACTGGTAAGTTTTTTGTTGTTAATTATTATTATTATTATTATTATTATTATTATTATTAATAATAATAATAATAATAATAATTAATAACCTGAACCAAAATAAACAGATCAGCAGATGTGACTCTCTTTAGTTATTATTATTTATTATGATGATGAACATTTGTATAGCACCAGCCGTGTACCTGGTGCTTTACAGAACAATGATAAAGATGCGGTCCCTGCCTACAGTTTACAATCTAAAAAGACAAGGAGGGGCAACAAGGAGAGGGGACTCAGGGAAAGACAAGGGAGAAATAAACAAACATGCAAGAAAGTGCAAAGTCTCAGGTGCACATGCTTGGCTTGGTTACAGTTAGGCAGGAGTCTGAAAAGGAGGGCAGACCATAAGTAATTGGGGGAAAACAACTAGCAGGCATTGGGAAAGGCGGCATGGAAGAAGTGGGTCTTGAGGAGGGATTTGAAGATGCGGTGGGAGGAGGCGAGATGGATGTGGATAGGGAGGGAGTTCCAGGTATGGGGGGCAGTGAGGGAGAAGGGACGAAGGCAGTTAGGGGAGCACGGGAGATGAGGGAGAGTGAGGGAGGGGACAGAGGAGGAGTGGAGGGCGCGTGCAGGAGTGCATAAGGAGATTAGGGCTGAGAGGTAGGGGGGAACTTGGCTGTGAAGTGTTTTATGGGTGAATTCCAGGAGTTTAAACCGGATGCGTTCAGGAAGGGGGAGCCAGTGGAGAGAGGAGAGGAGAGGCTAGGCTGCACATGGTCAAAAGAAGGACTGAGTGGATGACCTTGGCAGCAGAGTTTGGGATGGTGATAAGGGGGGACAGGTGAGAGTGAGGGAGGCAAGTGAGGAGAAGGTTGCAGTAGTTGAGGCAAGAAATGACCATGGCGTGAAAAAGAGTTTTGGCAGAGGAGAGGGAGAGAAAGGGGTGGATCCGAGAAATATTATGGAGGACTTGGCAACAGAGTCAATGTAAGGTTTAAAGGAAAAATGAGTGTCAAAGTTGAAGTCCAAGCTATGGGCTTGGGGAACAGGATGGATGGTGACTCCATTGATGCGGATGGACAGGGAAGCAGGAGGGGAAGAGGAGGGAGGAAAAATAAGGAGTTCAGTCTTGGCCATGTTGAGCCTGAGCTGGCATTGGGACATCTAGGCAGAGATGTCAGCGAGACAGTTGATGAGGCGTGAGTGGACAGAAGGGGAGAGAAAGGGGGTAGAGAGATAGAGCTGAGTGTCATCGGTGTAGAGATGATATTGGAAGCCATGGGAGGCAGTGAGTTTGCCAAGGGAAAGGGTGTAGATAGAGAAGAGGAGAGGGCCCAGGACAGAGCCTTGGGGCACCCCAACTGATAGGGGGAGGGAGGAGGAGCTGGAATTGGGAATTGGGAATTGGGAAGAGACACATTAAAGGAACAATGAGAGAGGTAGGAGAACCAGTCAAGGACAGAGCCGCAAAAGCCCAAGGAGCGAAGCAAATTCACTGGGAGTGAGTGGTCAACAGTGTTGAAGGCAGCAGAGAGGTGAAGGAGGACAAGAATGGAGTAGAGACACTTAGATTTAGCGACAAGTAGATCATTGATGATCTTGGCAAGGGCAGTTTCCGTGGAGTGAAGGAAGCGGAAGGCAGATTGGAGAGGGTCCAGGGAGGAGTTGGCAGAGAGGAGGTCCAGACAGCACATTCCAGAAGCTTAGAGGCAAAGGGAAGGAGGGAGACCGGCTGGTAACTAGAGGGGTTGGATGGGTCCAGAGCGGGCTTTTTGAGGATGAGAGAAACAGCGGCATGCTTGAAGGCGGAGGGGAAGGAGCCAGTGGAGAGGGAGAGATTAATGACATGTAAAAGGGGAGGGGGGGAACAGTGAGAGCAGTAGAGGTCAGGAGGCAGGAGGGGATTGGGTCAAGAGGACAGGTGGAGGGGTTTGAGAAAGAGAGCAGAGTGGAGACTTTCTCTAGGGAGGCTGGGAGGGAGGGGGAGGAGGCGAGTAGAGAGGGGGGAGGGGTGGTAAGAGGAGATAGGTGGGAGGCAATGCCCTGGCAGATCTTGTCAATCTTTGAGGTGAAGAATGATGCAATATCCTGGGCAGACAGGGTAGAGGGGAGCAGGGGGGCTTGAGTAGGGAGTCGAAGGTAGAGAAAAGGCGGCGAGGGTCGCAAGAGTGGGAATCGATCCTGGACGCATATAAGTGTTGCCTAGCGATGGAGATAGAAGAAGAGAGGGAGGAGAGGGAGAATTTATAGTGGAGGAAGTCAAGTTTTGGCTGTAGATATCATTCAGATAATTGGAGGGTTATCTGAAAAAGTAAATAATATCTATCAATACAAAATCTACTATTAATTTCAGCTCTAAATGAAATTAAAAGTTGCCAGTGCTGAACTGGCTGAGTCTACAGTGTTCCTGTGAGGGAAATACAGGGGTAGACAATGACTGACTCCTCCAGCTCTCTCTCTTTCCTATGGCTTTCTGTAATGACAAAATGTCTTCTTGAGTAAAAATGTACTGTATAAAATGTATGGCATTTAGTGTCTCTATTGAAAGGATTAACCTCTCTGCACATAGTACAGTCAATGACATCATTGTCTGGTAGTGCTCCAGCCTGAGGCCGGTTCTGCAAGACTGAGCGTGCTGAATATTGGGAGGGGGGAGGGGCTCATAGAGGAGACCTAGAAAGGGCTTCAAACTTTGTTCTTGCTGATAAGTCTTATTATCAGGAAGACAAGGACAATGATTCAAACAGGGCTGCTGCAGGTGGACTAGTTGACTTTTCCAGTCCATAAGCAGCAACTTCAGCTTTGGAGAGAATTACTTGTGGCTAAGGACAGCAGTCCTCTGATGATCCACTGGCAGCATGCCCACTCTCCTCCCACTTCAAGCATGCTGGGAAGGACCAGGGCAGAGGAGTAGCGAGTACTGCCACATACTCTTGCTATGGTTCTGGTGTGGCGGACATGGAGACTCCATGAGTCAAGGTATTCATGAGAAATTGGATGCTACAAAAGGTGGTGCTATATGGTGAATTTTTTTAAAAAAAATATATTTGCATGTGAATTTGATTGGATCATCTGTCCAATGAAGAGAAAGCTACAAAAAAGGACCAAATAATAAAATACCAAATAACGAAGTGATCAAGATACCAAATAATTAAAAATTAAACAAGGCAGCAAATAATAAAGTACCAAGTAAAAAATGAATTATCAGAGGGACAAATTTTGCAGCAGCAATAAAGAGAAATCTGGATAGTCATCTCTGTAAATAAACACTTTAGAATTTATTAGGGCAATTTTAAACTGCACATTGGTTTCAGCTCTAGTTACTCCCCTTGAAACCAGACTAATGGTAGCAGCTCAAGTGAAGGGGCTCTGGCCGTTACCTCACCATGTCACCTCTGCTCTGCAGGGCCGGCCTTACCGCGGGGCGGCTCGGGGTAGCCACCCTGAGTCCTGCTCCTGGGGGGGGGGGTCCCCGCACTTGGGGTCCCCAGGTCCCAGCCTGACAATGGCCGAGAGCTGGGGACCCCGAGCATGGGGGGCCCATAGCCAAGTCCAACTCGACTCCGACTGACAGGCAGCGACGAGGAGGCCAGTAGGAGTGAGGGAGAAGCAGAGACCCCGCCTCTCCCACACTCTGTGGCACCCACTGCTGCCAGTCAGTCTCGGCCAGGGGCAATGTGGGAGAGGCGGGGCCTCTGCTGGCCAGGACAGCCAGGCAGCAGAGGGGGCCAGCGGAAGTGAGGGAGAGGCAGAGGCCCCGACTCTCCCACACTCCCTAGCAACTTCCGGTGGTGGTGGGCAGCACGGCGGCAGATTTAATCTGCTGCTGCGGTGCCCGTCCCGCCCCAGGCTCTGAGTCCGGTGTTGGGTTCAGGCCAGCAGCGCGACGGCGGAACAGGTAAGTCATCCCAAAATGGCTGGGCTTGGGCGAAGGGGAGTGCCCCTCTGCCCAGCCCTGAGCCCAGGCCCGGGCAGCGTGCCCCCCCGACTGAGCCAGGGAGCTGCCCCTGAGCTGGAGAGTACCCCTAGGCCCACCGGCTGCTGGTAGCTTTGCCACCAGCGGCAGAATAGGGCCCCGCCTTTGTCCTCACGCCCTGGGCCCCACATATTGTAAGGCCAGCCCTGCTGCTCTGCCCAACCTCTGAAGAAAGAACATGACATAGCTGGTGTAGCAGGGTTAGGTTTACCCACTATAAGTCTCTCAAGATTAGAGCCCAAGACACACAGTCTCCTGTGGAAATCAGCTTCAAAGTCTCTTTATTTCTCAAGAATCTCCACCTTTACAGGTCTCTCTATCCACATGCAATACCTCACAGGGGTTTCCAGTATCACTAGAGTTCCCAGGGTCTAATGCTCCCTTTACACCCCATCCTGAACACTTTAGACTCTGGGCAAAGCCTCCCTGGGTTTACTTTCCTCTGTAGCCACTCCCTGCAGCTCCCTTAAGCCGCCCAGACTCTGTCTTTGTTAATAAGCCCTCTGTGTCCCAATGTCCAGGCAGCCAGGACCATCTGGGTTCACCTTCTTGCAGGAGAGCTCTCCTTCAGGTCCTGCTTCCTCAGCAGTCTCTCCCCCACTGGGCTATGATTGTTATTATTTATATAGTACCAGCAATGTACTGGGCACGGTATAATCAATAGTTAGACAGATCCCTACCCTAAGGAGCATAAAATAAATCTAAGAGAGACAAGGGAGGGGGAGACAAGGGAAAGGTGAACATCAGGAGAGATAAGGATACATTCATGAGCTTGACAAGCTGCAGGTTCACTTGCTTAATTTAGTTACAGGGAAGAGATTCTGAGGGGGACTGAGGGTGTTTTTACATGAACATTGTTTCTCCCAGACTTTTGGGAGAAGCACCCAACAGGTCACCATGCT
Source organism: Sphenodon punctatus (assembly GCA_003113815.1). Lineage (NCBI taxonomy): Eukaryota > Metazoa > Chordata > Lepidosauria > Sphenodontia > Sphenodontidae > Sphenodon > Sphenodon punctatus. The sequence goes on from QEPC01000347.1 coordinate 1,634,682, forward strand.
ATCCCGCCCCCCCCCCCCCGCGCTCCGGTGACTGGAAGTGCGGGGAGAGAGTTAAAAGGACTGCCGGTGGCTGTTTGGGCTACAGCTCAGCAGCACTTACCATCTACTTGCCATCCACTGCTCCTGGAGGTTTGTCCCGCTGCCGCTGCTGTCCCGCTGGCTGGAGGGGGTCCCGAGGCATCTGTAAAGAAAGGGGGCTGTGAGTGGGGTTTGGACTGGTTCACCCTCCCCCCCCGCACTCCAGTGACCAGAAGTGTGGGGAGAGAGTTAAAAGGACTGCCGGTGGCTGCTTGGGCTACAGCTCAGCAGCACTTACCATCTACTTGCCATCCACTGCTCCTGGAGGTTTGTCCCGCTGCCGCTGCTGTCCCGCTGGCTGGAGGGGGTCCCGAGGCATCTGTAAAGAAAGGGGGCTGTGAGTGGGGTTTGGACTGGTTCACCCTCCCCCCCCGCACTCCAGTGACCAGAAGTGTGGGGAGAGAGTTAAAAGGACTGCC
>QEPC01000347.1:1635350-1649564 GCA_003113815.1 Sphenodon punctatus
TGCTCACTGATACAGGATTGGTGGGGCCAACTCCTCCCGGTGAGAGAGGGATTGAGGTGGTTAGAGTTTCCCTGGTGGCAGCAGGGAACGAGTGGCGAGAATGTGGGACCTTCCCCATGGTGATGGGGGAGGTCATAGAATGGGATATTGGTGAGGCATAAGGGGGGTGGATTTTTTGATGATTCTGATTGTTATATTTAAATTTGCTGTGCTTGATCTTTTTGGTATTTAAAATGTTGAATTTTGTATTGCTCTAGTTATTATGTTAAAATGTTTATTGACTTGGGGTTCCCTGTGTGGATTATGCCCCAGATTGTAGATTGTATTGTGTTGTAAGCCGCCTCGAGTCCTTCGGGAGAGAGGCGGGGTATAAATTTTAAAAATGGAAAAATCCTTGAGAAGCACCCAACAGGTCACCATACTATCCATTCCCTGTGGGTCATCCCCAGGCTCCCGACAGTAAAAGGTTTTGTTCTTCAGTCCTATCTGGCTAACAGCTGATAATGGAACTATCTTCCAGAAACTTGTCCAAACGTCTTTTAAACTCAGCTATACTGCTGGCCTTGACCACCTCCTCTGCCAGTAAATTCCACAACCTAATTGTACGCTGAGTGAAAAAAATACTTTCTTTTGTTTGTTTTTACTCTGCCACCTGTGAGTTTCATGGAGTGTCCCCTAGTTTTAGTACTAGTTGAGAGGGTAAATAACTGTTCCCTGTTTACAAGTTCCACATCACTCATGATTTTATAGCCCTCTATCATATCTCCTCTGAGTCGTCTCTTTTACAAGCTGAAGAGTCCCAACCTATCAAGCTTGTCCTCATATGGGTGCTGTTCCATACCCTGGATCATTTTTGTTGCCCTTCTCTGTACCTTTTCTAGTTCCACTATGTCTTTTTTGAGATGGGGCAACCAGAACTGCACACAATATTCAAGGTGCAGTTGCACCATTGATTTGTATAGAGGCATTACGACATCCTCAGTTTTATTCTCTATTCCTTTGCGAATAATTCCTAACATTGTATTTGCTTTTTCGACTGCTGTGGCACACTGGGCTGAGGATTTCAGTGTATTATCCACAGTCACTCCAAGATCCTTTTCCTGAGTGGTAACTCCTAGCTTAGTACCCAGCATTGTGTACTCAGAATTTGGATTATTTTTCCCAATGTGCATCACTTTGCACTTGTCCACATTAAATTTCATCTGCCATTTAGATGCCCATGCACCCATTCTTGTAAGATCTTGCTGCAGTGTTCTGACTACTCTGCAGTGTTATGTCACTCTATGTCACAGTCTGCTCGTGTTCTGACTACTCTGAATAACTTGGTGTCATCTGAAAATGTGATCACCTCACTCTTAACACCCTTTTCCAGATCATTAATGAATACATTGAAAAGAACTGGTCCCAGTATAGATCCTTGGGGCACACCACTTTTTACATCCCTCCATTGTGAAAACTGGCCATTTAGTCCCACTCTTTGCTTCCTATCCTTTAACCAGTTACCAATCCACAGCAAAACACTACCTCCTATAACATGACTTTTTAATTTTCTCAGGAGTCATTTATGTGGCACCTTATCAAAAGCTTTCTGGAAATCCAGGTACACTATATCTGCTGGGTCTCCCCTGTTCACATGCTTGTTTATGCCCTCAAAGAATTCCAAGGGAATTCTTTTATTGTCTCTGTCTGCTCTGTGAACAGTAACAAGAGAGATGCTTGATGCTCTATCCCCAAATTGTTAGAAAAGAAGCCTCCACTACTAATGAAAAAAAAAAAAAAAAAAAAGACTCTGGGGAATTTTCAGACAAGATTATATCACACTTGCCTTTTCAGAGCCTTCAGCGACTGATAGCACATAGGGGGAAATCAACCCTAATTTAAGCTGTTTTCTGACATGACGGTTCCCGCCGCCACCATGGACTGCTCCTGGCAGTGGCAGGAGTTGTCACTCTGGCCGGGACTCGGCCTGGCCACCAAACAAATGTTACAGCAGCTGACTGGGGAAGGGGCAGGGAGACACACAGTCGTGCATCAACCTGTCCCTGCACTGCGTGGAATGGCCCGCCCTTCAGCCATGGCTTCCCCGCTATTCTGGACTGCGGTAAGTACAGTGGACTATCAGACGTGATAGCCTGCTTTACTTTGAGTCTGGTGGCTGGCTCCTGACCTTGGTGGAGCATAGCCCGGGCTGTGACTCGGGGATTTCCCTGAAGGCACCCGACAGAGTTCTATGTGGTGGGTGCATATAGGCGTGATGGTGGCACCTGTGCTAATCCACGCTAAAGCAGATTAAACAGTGCCACTGTCACATCTGAAAACACCCTTACTTTGACGGAGTTATCAGTACAGCCCAACGTGTCTGACAGAAGCAGAGCCACCCTCCTCGGGGTGTTATAGCAAAGACAGATGTTTTAGACAGTATTCAGCTAGGTCTCTCCAGAAACCACTAGAATTATTGAATAGCTCCACTCTTGAGGATTACTTTTGCAATGAACATTTTAAATGTATTTCCTGAACTACTAGTATAAAATGCTATAGCACATAATATAAAACAGTTATAGTACATAATCAAGGGACAAGCTATCTATCAAGCTATTTATTTCAGGGGACAAATTATTTATCTAGCTGTGGGTGGAGTTTGGTATTAATCAGCTCTTGAGAGCTTGAGATAAGAGGAAGAATCCTGCCATGGATTGTTAGCTGGTTTAAAGATAGGAAACAAAACCAGTATAATGTTTAACCTATTCATTAATGATCTGGAAAAAGGGGTAGAGGGAGGTGACTACATTTGCAGCTGACACCAAATTATTCAAGATAGTTAAGACTAGAGTTGAACAGAATAGCAAAAACAAAAACAAAAAAAACCTCGCAAGGATTTCCAAGGTTCTGAGTACTGGGACCGAGTTTTCGGCTGTTCCAAGGACTTGGAAATTGGACCTCGGAACTTGGAAACACTCGGCGGCCAAGCTGGCACACGGCACCACATGTATCTGTTTAATTGCTTATCCAATCATGGTACACAACAGCACAGCCACCCCTTCCTGCCCTCTCCATTACATGCAAGTTCTGTGGTGGGTGGGGTACAAGCACTGGGGTGCTGTCGTGGATTTTCCTCTAGATCCACTGGGTTCGGGTGGGCTCACCAATTCGAGGCTGTACACAGAGTCTGGGTAACTATCATTAGTTTATTCAGCATACAACGTGTTGGGCAGACACTGCAAAGGAGTGCTGCCCCCTTGGGACAGTTCAGCAAGCTTTTGTACAAAAATGCAGGACCGTCCTTCGCGCATGCGCATATACAGTTATATAGCTGGGTTTTTCCACTTGCCAACTCATCATAACCTTTCCTCTAGTTAAGACAGTACATTTGGTTACGCCCCTAGTTGCTCAAGTTATCTGCTCCCTGCATTCCATTCTACTCCCAGGCCCATCCTGTTCATTCTTATCAGTAATGTTCCTTCTTGCTGACACATAGCACACTTTATAACTGTTCTAGCTGGCTTTCTGTATTTTTCCACCTCAAGTCCTCCCTTTTGATGCCCCTTTAGATCATCCTAAAGGGCATCACCACAACCTGGTCCTGAGTCCCCATGGGCCTCTGAGGGGTCCCTTGGCCGGGGGCCGCCGAGGGGCTGTAAGAGTGGCGTAAGCTGGGCTGGGGTTTATGCTGACCATCTGTGTCACCTTTTCGGGGGAGCTAGAGGAACAGCTCTTTGCAATGATCAGCCACAAGCATTTCCAAGCACACAGGCATATAACAATGATTACAAGCACAATAAAGACAGGTTGCAACATATGCAAAAGCCAAGAAGGGAGGCCCCAGCCACTAAACCATGAGTCAAAAGGGCTTGTTTCTTGTTTCATGCCCTCAACCAGGTCCCTAAGCTCCTTTAACCCTTGCTCATAGGTCTTAGTGTTGTCAGTGAGGTTAAAACAACACATGCCTTCAAATTCTTCACAGCCGTGGCCCAACTTAAGCAGGGCATAGTCTAAAGCCAGCCTGTTTTGGAGTACAGCTGTGCGGATGGAGGCCTGTTCAGTTATCAGGGCGGAAATCAAAGTTGAAGTGGCATTAATTGATTTGGCAAGTGCACAGGCAATAGTGGAGGTCTCAGCATGCATGGCAATGGTGAGGCCGGGAACCCCTACGAGGGAGGTAGCCAGTGCGACAACAGTGCCTTTAGATAGCAAATCTACCTTAGGATTACAGTCCTCCGGGAGACCGGTGGTGTCTCGTTTGATTTTATGGTTGTGATGTGAGGGGCGTAACATCTGAACTGCCACGGCTGATGTTACTCGGCCCAAAGTACAGGGCCCCAAGGACGTGTTCCCCAATAAGTATGTGTATGCCCGACGCCCACAAAGCAAGAACCACCCAGTGGGAAGGGCAGAATCCGTGCTGGGGAACAACGCGGTGCCCATACAACAACCCTTTTGTGCCGGGGTTAGGGTTCTATAGTGGGTAGCATTAAACCCTTTAGCTTTTCCCTCATTGGCACACTGCTGAAGGGGACGGGAGTCATTACAAAGGGCCGAACAGTTGGTGGAGCATGTATCAGGAACATGTACAACAGTGTGGTGGGTGCAGTTCAGGGGATCAGTGGCACCAATCCATGTGGTGGAGTCGGTCCTGTTGATGGAGAAACAGGTGTGGGCCGGGAGTGTAGTTTGTATCCAAATGGCGTGGGGGCTCGAAGGTAGTCCTGAGCCATGAGACGGGTCCCAAAACCCATACAGGGAAGTGTTGGCCGTAATGTTGAAGAACAAGGCACCTACCCATGGCCGGGGCAAGCATGGTTGATCAGCAGTATTACAAGTGACCGGGAGTCCTATCAAGCGGAGGTCCTCTCCCCCCCCACCATGGTGCCCCTGGGGACACAAAAATCAGAAGTATTCAAGGCAGTTTTAACCAATTCCACAAAGGAGTTACGGGGAGGGGGTGCTTGGCTCAGGGGCAGGAGGATCAGTACGACAGCAATGAGATGCATGGCACCAGCGGGGATCATTTTCCAATTTCACCGCTGTTTGTGTAGTCAGCAGGACAAGGTGGGGTCCTGTCCAGCGTGGAGAGAGGCAATTTTTCCTCTTGAACTCCTTTAGCAGCACCCAGTCTCCAGGCCTGAAGCTGTGGCACTGCTCAGTTGAGGGTGGTATATGGGCTGCCTCAGCTGCCAATCTGGCTGACCTAAGGAGGGAAGTGAGAGATAAAACATACTGAGAAAGTTCATCACTCAATTGAGCCAATGACTGAATTGCTGGGCGAGGCGGTGTGAGGCCTATGCGCATGGCACGGCCAAACACAAGTTCATGAGGGGAGAGTCCAGTATTCTTTGCTGGGGAGGCTCTGATAGCCATTAAGACTAAAGGCAGGGCCTCAGGCCATTTCAACCCCATCTCTTCGGACGTCTTGGCTAGTCGAGTTTTAATATCCAGGTTCTTTCGCTCCACTGCCCCACTACTTTGAGGGTGGTGTGGGGTGTGGAAAAACAATTTAATCCTAAGAGCCTTGCAAAGGGCCTGGGTTACTTTTGCAGTAAATTCAGGGCCTTGATCACAGTCCAGTGAAAGGGGAACCCCAAAACGGGGTATAAAGTCTCGAAGCAAATGCTTTGCAACCGTCAATGCGTCATTTCGTCGGCAGGGAAATGCTTCTGTCCAGCCTGAGAAAAGGCAAACAAGAACAAGAACAAAGTTAAAGCCTTGGGCTGGGGGAAGATGGGCAAAGTCAATCTGAAGATTTTCAAATGGGCCGTTGCTCCAAGGGCGAGATGACGAAGTGCAGGGTTCTGTTCTGTGCGGATTATGGTGGGCACAGATGTGGCACGATCGGGTCACTCGCCGGGCCTCCGTGGAGACAAAAGGAGCAAACCAACTGGCGGTGATCATGTGTGCTATTCCCCCCTTTCCAGAGTGCGTTAACTCGTGACACACTCTGGCTAGCAAGGGCAGCAGGGATCGTGGGGCCACGGGGCGGCCATCAGGGTGTCTCCAGACGCCCTCCGAGTCCTGGGTGCAGGAGGAGCGGTGCCACAGGTCAATCTCTCGAGCCGTTGCATCTTGTTGGTGATGTAGAAGGTCTTGGAGTGGAACGGCAGGCAGGGAATCTGAAAAGGAAACTGCCTGAACGCATACAGTGGGTCCTAGCTTTGCTGCGCGTTTGGCAGTAATATCAGCAAAGCGGTTGCCATTGGCCTCAAAAGTGTTGGCAGAAGTGTGCGCGCGAACGTGCACAATAGCCAAAGCAGAGGGCAAAAGCACGGCTTCCAGCAGGGCTGCAATCAAAGGCCCATGGGCTATGGGGGTGCCAGCCGAAGTGAGGAAGCCGCGCTCCCGCCAAATGGTGCCAAACGAGTGGCAAACTCCAAAAGCATAGCGGGAATCAGTATATAAAGTAGCAGAAAATCCAGCTGCTCCCCGGCAAGCCTGAGCAAGAGCAAAAAGTTCGGCTGGTTGGGCAGACCGAAGGGCAGGAAGAGATCCCGCCTCCAGCACTGTTTCTGGGGTACAAATGGCATAGCCCACGTACAAAGTGCCGTCCTCACGATAGCAACTGCCATCCACAAACAAGGTATAGTCAGGTGCCAGCAAGGGGACATCAGTCAAATCGGGGCGTGGCAAGAGTACTGTATCCAACACAGAACAGCAATCGTGGGACGGGACAGATGAGTCTTCCATCGGGGGTAAAAGAGTGGCCGGGTTAAGGGTGACAACCCATTGGAGGGTGATATTTTCAGGGGCCAAAAGTGCCAACTCATATCTGGTCAGGCGGGAGGGAGTAAGCCCTTGGCATTGCTTATGATTCAAAAGACTAGCCACTGCGTGAGGCACAGCCACCGTGAGGGGATGGCCCAAAATGAGGGGTGCTGATTTTTCAACCAGCAGAGCTGCGGCGGCCACTGAGCGAACACACACAGGGAGTCCGCGGGCCACCGGGTCCAGTCGGGAAGAAAAGTATGCCACTGGTCTAGGAAGGTTCTCAAAGGGCTGCGTGAGCACGCCCAAGGCAAATCCCCCGGATTCATGGCAAAACAGGGTAAAGGGCTTGGCATAATTTGGACGTGCCAAAGCGGGGGGACTTACCAGAGCTTCCTTTAAAAGGTGGAAAGCCTCCACGGCCTCTGATGGTAATGAAAATGGGGTCGGGGAGATTGCCGAGTACAAAGGTTGGGCCAACTGAGCGTACCCCAGAATCCATTGACGACAGTAATTTGCTGCACCCAAAAACTTTCGAAGCTGCCGTGAGGTTTGGGGCAGGGGTAACTGGGTAATGGCCTGACAGCGAACAGGGTCCAAGCATCTGGATGTGTGGGAGACAAGGTGTCCAAGATATTTTACAGTAGGCAAACAAAACTGAAGTTTAGCACGGGAGACCTTGTGACCCTTCAAAGCCAGGTGTTGAAGGAGGGCCAAAGAACCAGTAATGCAGTTGTCCTGATCTGGGGCGGCCACTAAGAGATCATCAGCATAAGTGACCAGTGTACAAGTAGGTGGAAGCTGAAAGTCCTGTAGCATTTGGCGAAGGGCCAACCCAAACAGGGATGGTGAATCTCTAAATCCTTGGGGCAAGCGGGTAAAAGTCAATTGGGACTGGGTGGCAGGATTGGTAAAAGCAAACAAATACTGTGAGTCAGGGTGCACAGGTACTGAAAAGAAAGCCTGTGACAAATCAATGACAGTAAACCATTGGGCTTCAGCTGGGATGGAACAAATTGTGACAGAGGGATCAGGGACAATGGGGTGCAATGGGACAACAAAGTTATTAACAGCACGGAGGTCTTGAACAAATCGGTAAACCGGGGATCCATCAGGGTGTGTTCGGTTTCCCTTCTTAACAGGTAAAATGGGGCTATTAACGGGGGAGACACAAGGAATAAGAATGCCTCCCTCAAGGAAAGTGTTAATAACAGCCTGTATTCCCCTAACGGCCTCAGCCGAAAGGGGGTACTGAGATACAGAAGGGTACGGGAGTCCTGGCTTGACAGCTATTTGCAATGGGGCAACACCCTGCAGCAACCCCACGTCTTCAGGGGAGGTTGCCCACAAAGAGGAAGGGAGGGAATCCAACCGCTGCTGGTGATCAGTCAGGAGCGGGGACCCAGAATCCTCTGTAGCAAGGGCCATTATAAGATTAGAAGCTGTCTTAGGATCAGGAAAGGTCAAATACATGCCATCCGGCGAGCAGTGAATTGAGGCTTTCAATTTACACAGGAGATCCCATCCCAAAAGATTAACTGGAGTGTGTCTACTAACAAGAAACGAGTGTCTCTCCGTGAGCGGGCCGATGGTTACAGTGGCAGGCTCAGACAGAGGCACACGCTGATAAGTACCCTCAACCCCTACACAGGAGATTTTAGCCGATGACAGGGGGAGCTGAGGGAAGGTAGAAGAATGCACCATGGAGCGGGTAGCCCCGGTGTCAATTAAAAAGGGGGCCTCTGCCCCATCCAAGGCTAGCTGAACAGTGCCATCCGGCTCCAGGTTCAGGAGGGTCAGGGCTGAGGCCGCGTCTCCTCATGAAAGGTCCTGATTTCCTTCCTGCCCCTGGTAGTACAGCCCTTGGGTTTGAGTGTTTGATAGGGGCGGGGCTGGCCATTGTTGTTGGTTCGTTGCTGCCGGGGAAAAGGGTTGAGCCCGGGGATCAAACTGGGGAGCAAACTGAGGAGCGCGGGGAAACCCGCGCTGTTGACCTCCCCTCCCCTGCGGGGGCAGCTGGCATTGGTTTTGCCAGTGACCCTGTTGGCCACAGTTCACACAAACATCGCGGGGGAGGCCTGGCCATTCGTTCCGCTGAGGGGCGGGGAACCCTTGGGACTGGGGGTTTCCATAGGGGAAGTATGAACCTGTTTGTTCTCGTCCCCTCCCCCTTCCCCGACCTCTCCAGCCTCCCCGTCCATTGTCTTGAACCACACAAATTTTTACCGGGGCCGCCGCCTTTTTGCTGTTCTCATCTGCCATTTGGTCCCAGATTTGGCTTGCGCTAGCCACAATTTGATCTGGATTCTTAGTTTTCCAATCGAGCACAGCGGTTTTAAGTCGTTGCTCGATGGGTTTTAACAATCCCTGTACTGTGAGGGAAGTTACAATAGTTGCATTGGCTGGATCATCAGGGTTTAGTCCAGAGTACGTGCGCAACGCTTCCCGGAGACGGGCCGCAAAATCTGCGGGGTGCTCATCTTTGCGCTGCGTGGTGGTGGACACTTTATCCCAATTAACATTGACCGGGGCCAGTAGGGGAATGCATTCAACCACGCGTGCCAAGACACGGGCAACAGCGTCCCTTTCAACTGGGGTGGTGAAGGGGAGGGTGTTAGCAACTGGCCAAGAGTCTAGATGGTTGTTTTCTCTAGTTTTGTTTACAAGGGCGTTTCTTTGCTCGGGGGTCATGATTGAGTCTAGTAGTGCGCCTGCGTCTTCGAGTGTGGGGCGGAACAAATTGAAAACGCTGCGGAGCTTTGTCTGAAATCTCACCGGGTCATCCCTGAGCTTGGGGAAGGTTTTGGCCCAATTCAGGATATCAGCCGGAGTCCAGGGGACATGGACAGTGGCAATCTGGCCGTTGGGCAATGGATAGTCTCTCAAAGGAAACTGCCCAAGCACCGGGCTTGATCTTTTGATTGGGGACGAGGAGCGGTGGCGCTTGAGTTTAGGGGGGCACGTTTTAAGTTTTATTCTAGGGCGACCACTGCGAAGCCCTTCTCTCTTGTCTGGTGGCGGGGTGATAGATCTGGTTTTAGAGGGATCAGGTTCGTCCTCACTACTGCTAGTGTCAGAAGCCAGAGCCAAAGTTTTGAGGAGCTTTCCCTGCTTCTCCATCTGGAGTTGCAGCTCCTGCAGTTTTTGGTTCTGCGCCTCGATAAGGGTTCGTGCCGCCTGGAGTTCAGGGTGGACCTGGGGCGGAGGCGATGGAGGAGGGGGCAATGGAATAGGCTGGGGTGGGGGAGCCTGGGGTGGGGGATTCAGGTGGGGGTTCGGAAGCAAGGGGACAGGTTCATTATAACATGGTGGCCTGAAATCAAGCAAGGAGTCCTCCGGTGGATCGGGCACAGGAACCGTGTCCGATGTCACCGGGGGAGCCTTACATACGGCTGTCAAGCAAGCTTGCGGGCAATAACGCTTCTGAACATCGGTTCGGTTTGCCTCGTCGTCCCATAGGAACCATACCCCCATTTGCTTGGGGTGGTTCACCTCGAGGTTTTGTCTTAAATGAGTTAGGACTGGGATGCAAAACGAGCCGGCAGAAGGAAACTGCAAGTCGGGCTGGTCCCGAGTATAAAAATTCCATTTCTCTACCCATTTTACTGCCGATTTACCGTACTGCCTAGCCATATATGTGGCTGGAGTATCAGCAGCGGTAGCCACCGTCGACTGGTCGCTTCCCATGGTAACTTGCTAGCTGTTTAATTCCTACCTAGGCACATACAACAATACAACCCAAAGCACTTGTGAGGGAAAGAGGAACAAGTCCGGTTTCCTACACCAGCGACCCGGCGAACGGCGTCCCGCCGCCGGATTGTGAACTCTGCAATAAAGTACACTTACCGCAGGTATCCACGAAGGATCCTGAGTTCCTCGAATCCCACTTCTGACACCAGAAATTGTCGTGGATTTTCCTCTAGATCCACTGGGTTCGGGTGGGCTCACCAATTCGAGGCTGTACACAGAGTCTGGGTAACTATCATTAGTTTATTCAGCATACAACGCGTTGGGCAGACACTGCAAAGGAGTGCTGCCCCCTCGGGACAGTTCAGCAAGCTTTTGTACAAAAATGCAGGACCGTGCTTCGCACATGCGCATATACAGTTATATAGCTGGGTTTTTCCACTTGCCAACTCATCATAACCTTTCCTCTAGTTAAGACAGTACATTTGGTTACGCCCCTAGTTGCTCAAGTTATCTGCTCCCTGCATTCCATTCTACTCCCAGGCCCATCCTGTTCATTCTTATCAGTAATGTTCCTTCTTGCTGACACATAGCACACTTTATAACTGTTCTAGCTGGCTTTCTGTATTTTTCCACCTCAGTGCCCCAAAGCATAGCATAACAAGTTTAAACAAGTTTGGCCACCAGTCAGCAGGCACAGCCACAAGAAACCAGACATGCAACCCTCCCCCACCAAAAAAGTATGCCTCCCTTGCTATATGCCCCCTATGTAAGGCAAGCCCCCTCCACACACCATAAATTAAGTATTCCCCAGAAAATCTCCCCTGTAGATGGACACATCTTGGCAAAATTGAACCCACAGCAAAAGTTACAGTTACAGTGCCAAAAAGCCACAGCAAAAGTGAGACAATCACAAGACAAACCCAAAGTGCAACTGCAAAAGCCACATGGCAAAACCAAACCCACAGCATGGCCTTCTATTGTGCCACAAGCAGTGCAAGGAGCACCCACTTCATTTTAAAAAAAAAAAAAAAGCAGGGTGGCTATTTGTAACCCCCAGACTTGCCCCTATGGACAGGACAGACTCTTGCTCTATGACCCCTATGCAAGGCAAGTGAGCCCCCTCCCCACACACTATAAATTAATTAACCAGAAAGTCTATGGTACCACTGCCAAGCAGGCAGAATAAACATACACATGCCAGCACAGAAACACACCACCATTTTAAATAATGTGATCAGCAAGTTTGCTCCCTCCTGCCCCAAGCATGCCCCATAATTACATGTGAGCTCTGTGGTGGGTGGCTTGCACAGGGTGCCTCAAAAGTCCATAGCATCTATTAACTTTCAACAAGTCTGGACCCCTGGCCCCATGTGTGCCACCAGCCAGCAGGCATAGCCACAAGAAACCAGACATGTACACCCTCCCCCTCCAGCCCCCCCCCCCATTTTTATCCTTTCCTCGCCTCCTTCGGGCTTTTCGCCACAAGAAACCAGACATGCCCCCCCCCAAACCCCCCCCCCCATATGCCTCCCTTGCTCTATGTCCACCTGCAAAAGCCACATTTGCCAAACCAGGCTGAAATACTTACAGATCAGCAGTGTAGTACACAGTCAAATTCACCAAAGAGAATGGAAAATGCCCAAATGGACACTTTTATTTTGCCCCTGCCACCCAATCAAAAAAACTGCCCTATGCTTGTCCATCACGCATCACTCTATTACCCCCTGCCTACCAAATATGGCACTAACTTTCTTTTCCTAGCTCAGAGAAGCTAGGATCAGGCCTTTATCACTCCAGCCACATGTGTATCCATCACTCAATCGAGGGTTCTGAACTTTGTGAATACCAGATCTTGATCCACAGAACTTGAACATTCGGAACTGAGTACCGTGATACTTGTTGTATTCCGAAAAACATTGAGTACTAAGTTTTAACACTACTTAAGACCCAGGCAGACTGTGATGAATTACAGAGGGATCTTGTATGACTAGGTGAATGGGCATTAAAATGACAAATGGAATTCAATGTTGACAAGTACAAGGTGATGCACATAGGGAAAAATAATCCTCACTGTACATACACAATGTTAGGTTCTAATTTGGGTGTATCCACTCAGGAGAAGGATCTTGCAGTCATTGTGCATAGTTCCTTGAAGATATCAGCTTAGTGCATGACAGCAGTCAAAAAGGCAAACTGAATGCTAGACATTATTGCAAATCAAAGGGAAAGTATCATAATGTAGGGGTGTGGATGTCGTTTTCGTTATTACAGTAAGGATAACAAAAAATGTCATTTTTGTTTTAGTTATTACAATAACAAAAATGACAACCGAGAATGATAATGAAAACAACAACCAAGAATAACGATATTGAAAATAAAAATGACAATACCATTATCGTTGTTATTATTAGTGCTGTGGCAGTTGGGTTTTGGAGGGAAAATGTGGAGAGGGGAGGAGGGAACTGACATCTCGGAGCCCTAAACAGGGTTGGACTCTTGAACTGCGCCTGTGTTGGGAGGGGCGAGCAGTTCAGCAGTATCTGATGGATGTATCGCTGGCCAATGAGCAGCGCAAGCAGGCCCCAGCAGTCTCATGGCACTCTGTGATTGCTCAATGCCTGCTGCCTCCCGCAACCAATCAGGGGGCTCTGAGGGAAGGCACTGCAACTCTTTATAATGGGAAGGCCAAGCTTTTTCTCTCCGTTCTGTGAGAGCTCTGCTTGTCAGGTTGGGTTTACAGAGCTGTGGTGCTTGCACAAAAAAAATCACCCCAGCCTTCAATGTTTTACCAATACCTTTCCTTCCTTATACCCTACATTTTACCTTCTCTCTTTTCCTGCCCTTCTCCCCCCCTGTACATTATATATAGATACAGGGCCGGCCTTAGAAATTGCGGGGCCCTGGGAGAACACAAAATGCAGGGTCCCCTCAGCTCCACGCACTTTCCCAGGGGCGGCTGGTGGGTTCTGATGTTGGAGGGGCACTGGGGCAGTAAGGCTGGACTGGCGGGCCTAGGGGCGGAGCCAGGGGGACGGTAGGTGGAGCCAGGGGGATGGTAGGTGGAGCCAGGGGGATGGTAGGCCAGTGGCATGGCATAACCCAGCAGCAAGGAGTTCCCAGGGTTAACATCGGCTGGAAGAAAACTCAGTCTACATGCACATCAAGCTTAAAATAAATAATTTATAAATCCAAAACACAGAAAACACTGGCAAAACACAGCAGCAAGGAGTTCCCAGGGTTAACATTGGCTGGCAGAAAACACAGTCTACATGCACATCAAGCTTAAAATAAATAATTTATAAACCCAAAACACTGACAAAACACAGCAGCAAGGAGTTCCCAGGGTTAACATCAGCTGGAAGAAAACACAGTGTACATGCACATCAAGCTTAAAATAAATAATTTATAAACCTAAAACACAGGGACCCATCCCTGTCCCTGAAGAAAGGGACAAGGATGGGTCCCTGTTCATTCTTGTCATATGAAGAAAGAGAAGGAAGAGGTATTGGCCGGGTGGCCCTTACCTCAGCTGCTTCTGGGCCTGGGTCTTCTTTCCCCCTCCAGGAGCCATGGGGGAGTGGGGGCAGCCATCAGGGGATGGAGGGGGACAGCCATGGGAGGGGGAGCGGGGTAGAGGGAGCAACTCCCCCTCGCGCAGACACACTCACACCCTTCTCTCTCTTACACACCTCTCACACACATTCTCTCAGATACACATTCATTCATTTGGTTTCTCACACATGCTCTCACCTCACACACACCCATTCAAGCTCACACACATGCTTTCACCTCTCTCTTTCACACACACACCCATTCAAGCTCACACCCACA
>QEPC01000347.1:1682446-1697433 GCA_003113815.1 Sphenodon punctatus
ATGCAGATGGTCAGGTTAGAGGGAGAGGAAGGGGAGGGAGGAAAAATGAGGAGTTCAGTCTTGGCCATGTTTAGCTTGAGTTGACGTCGGGACATCCAGGCGGAGATATCAGAAAGGCAGTCGACGAGGGGTGAGTGGATAGACGAGGAGCGAGAGGGGGTAGAGAGATAGAGTTGGGTGTCATCAGCGTAGAGATGGTATTGGAATACATGGGAGGCAATAATTTTGCCAAGGGACAGGGTGTAAATAGAGAAGAGGAGAGGGCCAAGGACATAACCTTGGGGGACCCCAACCGAAAGGGGAAGAGAGGGGGAGGTCGACTCAGGGAGGGAGACATTAAAGGAGCGGTCAGGGGGTTAAGATCAGAAGTCTACATATGACATGGGGAATGTATCAAGTCACTAAAAAGTATCATGGTATACAGTAAAAAGATTCCCCTTCTATAAGGACACAGTCCAAAATGTTCCCAACATGCAAAAAAAAGGAGAGAGCTGGGAGAAAGATGACCCACTCACAATACTAAATATTTATTAATAAACCAATGTAATATTGCTGGAATAAGTATTGAAACCATGAGTTTTGACCCCACCCCTGTCTTGTAAACACGTTAGATGTGTAAGTCCCTCTTGAGTTCAAAGCATTTACCTGTGCAAAAAAAGACGAAGCTACCTGCTCGGGGCCAACCTCTCAAGCTCGGGTATTTACACCAGGGCTAGCATCCTTGGGCACCAGCTGAAAGGCGCCAGCCGAAGGGCGACACCAAAGGAGGTCGGCGGTTGCTGGGGCTGTTGGTGGGGGCATGGCATGAATTAGCCACTCTGGTCACCTTCTGTTGGTTTGGCAGCCCCGTCAGCTGGGAGGAAAGTTGGTGCCGGAGCTGGGGGAAATCTGTTGTGGGTATTGGGGTGTCTGTGGATGCCACAGCCTGAAGCTATGAGCAGCAGGATGGCGCAGCAAGGAGAACCTGATGGCGGCGAGAGTAGCAGGGCCAGGCCCCAACAGAACTGTGAGTAGCTTCCCCCTTGTTCCATCTCCCCCCTCCCCTGGTTGGAGGTGGGGGCAGGGCTGGCACTCCAGCGGTGACTTCCAGCCCAACAGGGCAAAGGTCGCTCTGTCAAGTACAGGGAGCGGCCGGCGGCCGTGCCGGGGGCCCGTGCCGAAGGGACCCATCCAATGGGGCTTGCCCTTTGGCTGTGCCCTTCGGTTGGGTCCAGCAGTTGGTGCCGGCAGATGGAGCTGGCGTTGTCAGTATTTGGTAGAAGGGGGAGGGATATGTATTTGTAGCATGTGAAAGGACTCTCCCTCCTGGTGAGAGCAGGAGGTTAGAGGGAGGGTCTCTCCCTGGTGGCAGCAGGGTGGAGATAAAAAGTAGATATGGTTCTGATGTTGGGAGAGTGTAATGTGAAAAGACTGATAGAGGTATTTTTGTATATGTATTGGGGGTTGGATAGAATTTTTATATCTTCAATTGATTGATTTAGAGGGTTATATTGTTAATGATGATTTTGTATTAATTGGTGTATTGTGCACACTATGAGTTGTTATATATTATGTTGTACACTGCCTCGAGCCATTTTGAATGGGAGAGTGCGGGATATAAATTAAAAATGGAATGGAATGGAAAATAAACTAAAAAATACCGGTTATCATACAATACAAAAAACTGTAATATTTAAGAACAATAGACCAACCAGCACACAACAAATATCCAATGGAAATCTAAAAGCAATTATCCAGTGGGTTCACAATAATAGCAGATATCCAGACATGTTTTGGGGGTACATTTCTCTCCTTTCTCAATGGGTCATATAAAAATAATGGCATGTCAAATCATTTTATTTGTTTTTGTTAAAATTGTTGGCAAATTCTGGCTGTAAGACATCAAAGAGAAAGAAGGGGGACAAAATCAATATCTTCAAAATAACAATAGAAATCAAAATAATTATCAAAAAGAAAAATCCCCAAATAAATTCCAATTCCTCATACTCAATGAGAATAATATATCCATAATATTGGTTCTTACCCACTCTGACAGTTTGATATCAATTCTCTTGCCTTATCCAGAGAGAGAATTCTTAATGTAAAGCTATCTCCTTTTAAAGCTGGAGGTAAAGATCAAATCAAACAATTCCTGTATTCACTATAACAAATAACTTCCCCACAGGTCACAACCTCAAAATCTTTAAAGAAACTCCCCCTTCTCCTCCACAATCCACAGGTAGCACATACCTTACAATCATGAGCCCGGAGAAAAAGTTCATACACTGTTAATGCAGATGGTGTTAATCAATGTCCACCTCGAGCACTTAAAGGTGTTGCCCATAATATAACCAATCCAAATTCTGAATGAGGTCTTCTCATTCCTTTCAGTTCCCATAGGCATCCAGGTGAATGTAATACACATATCTAATGGGTTCTTGACAATCCTCACTGGTTGCCAAAAAGACAGCATGCTTCCACCAGTGACTTGCTCCACTCCCCAGTCCCAGTCAAGAAGCCAATCCTTTGTTGATTGAATGTGAATGTGCTTGATTTTCCCTCTTCAAAGCTCACAAGCCAAACAATCACATGGACAATTTGACAATAACCATTCTTAAAAACAAAGAACAAAGTATTCTAAAACATACACCACAATCATAAAGCACTCTTCTAGTATGTAATAGTTACACACATAACACATAGCGGGGACTGTCACATCACCAGTTTATTTGGGGATTTTCTTTTTGATAATTATTTTGATTTCTATTGCTATTTTGAAGATACTGATTGTGTCCCCCTTCTTTTTGATGTCTTACAGCCAACATTTGCCAACAATTTAAAAATATGATATGACATGCCATTATTTTTATATTACCCATTGAAAAACTGGTGGGAAGTGTAACCCCAAAACACATCTGGATATCTGTTATTATTGTGAACCCGCTGGCTCATTGCTTTTAGATTTACATTGAGTATTTGTTATTGTTGTGCGCCAGTTGGTTTATTGTTCTTAAATTTTACATAGGTTTTTGTATTGTATGATAAATGGTATTTTTTTTTTAGTTTATTTTCAATACTTATTTTTAAAAAATATTTATTTATATGTACATTTTTACCCAATCCTCTCGCTAGAAGAGACTCGGGGCAGCTTACAAAATTAATAATTAAAACACAATATAAATATAAAACATAAAACATTAAAACTCTAATCATGCGCAAAACAGTAAAACACCCACAGTGCAGGAAGAAAAGATCCCAGTTTTACTTTGACATACCCATCCCACCATCCCCTTCTCCCCCGCCAGACACCTGGTGGAAAAACCAGGTCTTATAATTTCGTCAGAAGGCAAAAAGATTCAGGCCAAGGGAAGGGAGTTCCAAAGTGACAGTGCAGCCACCGAGAATGCCCTCCTGTCCATCTGAACCCATCAGTAATGCAGGACTTCCAGGAGGTCAGCTTCGGATGACTGCAGGGGCTGACCAGGGGCCCAAGGGGTGAGGCAATCATGCAGATAAGTGGGGCCTAGATCATGAAGGGCATTAGAGGTCAATACCAGCACCTTGAATTTTATTTATTTATTTATATTAAATTTATATTAAAAAATTTTATGCCGCCCCCTCCTGCCTCAGGCATCTCAGGGCATATTAAAAACATTTTAAAACATTAAAACAAACAATAATCATTCAATTAAAAAACAATATAAAACCCCATTCCCCTCCTACCCTAACCCACCCCACCCACCCCATCTCCCTCGGGAAAGGTCTGACAGAACAGCCAGGTCTTACGTTGTCTGCAGAAAGAGGGGAGCCTGGCAGCCAAGCGGATCTCTGATGGGATGAAGTTCCACAGTCCCGACGCAGCCATGGAGAACACCCTCCTCATAGTGGACACCTGGGAAACCTGGGGGACCTCGAGGACAGTGCCCCCAGCTGACCGCAGGGGCTGCTCTAGGACCCGGAGGGCAATGTGGTCCTGCAGATAGGTGAGGCCCAAGCCATTTAGGGCTTTAAAGGTCAGCACCACTTTGAATTGGGGCCAGAAGCCTACCGGCAGCCAGTGCAGAAAGCAAAGCACCGGTGTGATATGCTCGCGTCGGCCCGTCACCGTCAAGAGACGGACTGCCACATTCTGCACCAGCGGCAGCTTCTGAACCAACATCAAGGGTAGCCCCATGTAGAGCGCGTTGCAGTAATCCAGTCTCGAGGTTATAAAAGCATGGATGATTGTGGCCAGATCTAAGTCCGAGACATATGGTCTAAGCCGATGCACCGGATATAAGTGACGAAATGCTCCCTTCAGGCCGGTCTTTTAGCGCGCCCCCTCCAGAAGGGGAAGGGACCAGTTAGGATGGTCCGCCCTCGGAGGCTGATGGAACCCCAGCGGTTCCAGGAGGTCCTGAGGGAGCTTACCCTGGATGTGGACGGTCACTCTGTGGATGAGCTGGTCCGGCATTGGAACATCTTGCTGGAGGAGGCCATTGACAGGGTGGCTCCGAGGCGCCTTCTGCCTCGGTCTCGTCACCGCAGGACCCCTTGGTTTACTGAGGGGCTGCGGTGTATGAAGCGTGTGGGCAGGAGGCTAGAGCGACGCTGGCGTCGGACTCGGTCTGTCTCCGATCGTCTTCTCCATAGGGCCCATTTGCGGTCCTATGTGGAGGCTGTGAGGACGGCGAGGAAGGAATTCCTCGCCGTCCTCATAGCGTCTGCGAAGTCGCGTCCAGCGGAGCTGTTTCGGGTGGTGCGGGGGCTGGTTAGTCCGGCCTCCCTCCGCCTGGATGGGGACTTGTCCCGGGCCCGCTGTGAGGAGTTTGTCATCTACTTCGCAGACAAGATTGCTCGGATTCAGGCCGATTTCGACGCTGGGTTGACAGCAGTAGGGGAAGAGCGCGGGGGGGCGGAGGGTCCGTCTGGTCCATCTTTATGGGGTGAGTTTCAGGAAGTGACGCCTGCCGATGTGGTGGATGTCCTGGGGTCTGTGAGGGCCACGTGTTGTCAACTAGATCCGTGCCCGTCCTGGTTAATAAAAGCTTCCGGGGAGACGTTGGGGACGGTGCTGGCGAGGGTGGTGAATGCGTCCCTTCGGCAGGGGAGGTTGTCGCCTTGCTTAAAAGAGGCTGTGGTGCGCCCCCTGCTGAAAAAACCATCGTTGGACGTAGACGCGCTCGCCAGCTACCGACCTGTCTCTAACCTTCCCTTTTTAGGGAAGGTTATTGAGCGGGCAGTGGCGCTCCAGCTCCAGGGTCATCTAGATAATATCGGGCTCCTTGACCCTTTTCAATCTGGGTTCCGCCCCGGCTATGGCACCGAGACGGCGTTGGTGGCCTTGGTGGACGACCTCCGCCGGGAGATGGATGCGGGATGTTCGACATTTCTCATCCTGCTCGATCTCTCGGCCGCTTTTGACACCGTGGACCATGGGCTGCTGTTGAGACGACTGCGTGACCGGGGGGGTCTGGACGGGACTGTTCTTGAATGGTTCCGTTCATTCCTCTCGGGGAGGAGCCAACGGGTGGTGTTGGGGGAAGAAACATCGAGCCCCCGCGCCTTACCGTGTGGCGTTCCGCAGGGATCGATCTTGTCTCCATTATTATTTAACATCTATATGCAGCCCTTGGGGGAGGTCGTGAGAGGGTTCGGGGTGCGATGTCACCAGTATGCTGATGATACTCAGCTGTACCTCTCGTTTTCTACCGACCCAGACCCTGCTGTCTCGGTGCTATCCCAATGTTTGGAGGCCGTGGCGGATTGGATGCGGCGGAGCAGACTGAAGCTCAACCCAGATAAGACGGAGGTGATGGTGGTGGGGAGGGCGAAGGGGGTGGTGGCCCCCCTGGTTGGGGGGGTTTGCCCCCCTGTAGCTCAGCAGGTCCGGAGTCTGGGGGTCATATTGGACGCAGACCTGCGGCTGGAGCGGCAGGTGGAGGCAGTCGCTAAGGCTGCCTTCCGCCAGCTTTATCTGGTACGTAGGCTGCGTCCGTATGTCTCTGGCCCGGACCTGGCCTCCCTCATCCATGCCTTCGTCACCTCGCGGCTCGACTACTGTAACGCGCTCTACGTGGGGCTTCCCTTGTTCTTGGCCCGGAGGCTGCAGCTGGTGCAGAATGCGGCGGCCCGTCTTCTTACGGGGACGGGTCGCCGGGAGCACATTACACCGGTGCTCCGAGCGCTGCACTGGCTGCCGATAGTGTGCCGGGCCAAGTTCAAGGTCCTAGTAATGATCTATAAAGCCCTATACGGCCTTGGCCCCTCTTACCTTAGGGACCGCCTCGCCCTTCGCGCCCCGGAACGGCTCCTGCGGTCTGCCGGGGGTGCCCTCCTGGAGGTCCCCCGTGTTAAGCGGGGGGCCACGATGGAGCGGGCATTCTCGGTGGTAGGGCCGCGGCTGTGGAACTCCCTTCCGGAGGAAGCTCGCCTGGCCCCAAGCCTTTTGACATTTCGGCGGAACTGTAAGACCTGGCTGTTTGCCCAGGCCTTTGGGAGGGAGGGTGTGGGGGTGAATTTTAATCCCCCGCCCATGTACTTATTTATTACTGTCTTTTAGCCCTGTTTTTATTGATGTATTTTATATTTGTATTTTAATTTTTTTTAAATTGTTTTTACTATTGTTGTCAGCCGCCCCGAGCTGCTTTGCAGGAGGGGGCGGGATAAAAATCTATAAAATAAAATAAATAAATAAAAATCTGCCACCTAGGCATCCAAAAGACAATAGGAAGTCAGTGCAGCGCTCAGAGCACAGGTGTTATGTGATCCCTGCGGTGTTATGTGATCCCAGTAAGGAGACGGACTGCTGCATTCTGCACTAGCTGAAGCTTCCGAACCATCATCATGGGCTCCATGTAGAGCTCATTGCAATAGTCTAGCCTTGAGGTGACGAACGCATGGATGATAGTGGCAAGATTGGAGTCGGAGACCATATGTGTGGAGCCTGTTCACTAGATGTAATTGGCAAAAGGCATCCCTGGCCACAGCCAACACAGAGAATCCAGGTGTAGCTGTGAATCCAGAGCACCTCTAGGCTCTGCACAGATGGAACCAAAGGAGGATGAACATCCCCAATAATCGGCGAGACCTCCTCACCCAGATCACCAGTCCTGCCAACTAGCATCACCTCTGTCTTATCTGGGTGAATTAATAAATTTATTACATGGCCATAGACCATTGTAACATACATAACAAAATACAATACAAACCACAAATACACAAGTCGTGAACAACACAACTAAAATAATCACGTGAAACTCACGTATAAAAGTGGAAATAAAATAAAATAAATATTAAAAATGTAACATCAGATTGAACTTTTCTGATGTAATATGCCCATGAATCCTAGCCATTATCCCATTCTTTACAGTTTAACAGACAAATTAATCTATAAAGGCCCAAGAAAATGCAAAAAAGATTTCCTATAATGAACTGCTTGCATAAGAAAAGGGGCAGTGCTTTTGGTTATTTTCGGGTCCGAACTATTAATTAAAATGGCCAACAGCGTATGTTCCAATCTGCCCGGATAGGCCTCCAGACTAGTTCCCAAAAAAGCCGATCGCAATTTATCATACAGATGATATTGGAGAAAAACATGCCCCATTGTTTCTACCTCCAGATTGTTGAACAGGCAAACTCGGTCCACATACGGAATACCACAAATCCGACCCTCGAGTACAGTGGAAGGGAAAGCATTTAATCTTGCTGTGCAAATCAACTGCTTTGCCCTTCCCAAAATTGGAGAAGTCAGATATTCGGCAACCTTCCCCATCGCCGGGACCCAATCAAGGTACTCCCTGATATGGGGGGACGATCTCAGTCCACCAATCTTCGCCTGCCACCCCATATCGTCCATCCGAGACAAAATCTCCCCTTTAAGTGAAGCCTGGCACTTGTGTTGTAAGTACTCGGGGGAGAGCCCCATTTGTCTAAGCTGCAGGACAATTTTCATGTCCCATAGGGTGGTAAAGGAATCCTCCCCCAACTCCTTCAGAAGTTGAGAGCCCTGACCAGAACGGATCTTAATCCAGAATTTTAAAGCCGTTGTGTTGGCCACCTGTGACCATGCCTTCTGGCCAAGTTCCAAATGAATAGCTGCTGATGGCGTGCTGCGCGGGGCATTAATAAGCTTCCTAAGAAACTTTAGTTGCATCCCATCAACCAGAGCAGAGTAGAATGGGGCCCATAATTCAGCACCGTAGAGAAGTCGAGACCGAATTTTTCTAGCGTGTACTTGCAGGGCTGGCAAAACTGCCGATCTCCCCTGTCTATGGAAGAGACCACTGATGGATTGAGCAGGTCCTTGTACCGCTCTCAAAGCCCTGTTCACATGCTCGGACCAAGTGGCCGATCTATGAAACAGGACTCCTAGATATCGAAAGGCAGACACCTGCTGAATTGGAGTGCCCTCGACAGACCACACATGAGATTTAGATTTGGATGAAAAAAACATTACCTTGGATTTCCCATGGTTAATGGTAAGTGAATTCTCCTGGCAAAAGGTCGCAAATGCCTGCAGTTGTCGCGACAATCCAATTCGAGTTTGAGAAAGTAGAGTTATGTCATTGGCATAGCAAAGGCAGCCTAATGGACGATTAGCTAGCTTTGGTGGGAAAAAAACGTGGTTCAGCCATTATATCTATAACATCATTAATGTAAAGATTAAAAAGGGCAGGTGCCAGGACACACCCCTGCCTCACCCCTACTGTAGTAGAAACTGGGGGAGTAAGATGACCTTGCTGGTCAATTTTAACCACTAAAGAAGAGTGCTCATATAAGGAGCATATTAAAGCCAACAGGCGCTTGTCTATGGTCGACGCCTGTAACTTGCCCCACAGGGCGGCCTGATCGACTGAGTCGAAGGCCTCCCTGAGGTCCAAAAAGGCCACAAACAGCGCTCCACCCCGAGCCCTATACTTAGCAGTCAGAAAATAAAGTAGATAACATTGCTCTATTGTCGAGCGACCCTGCTGAAACCTGGCCTGCTCTGATGAAATTGCCTTAGACTGTACCATCCACTCGGTCAATTTCTCCAAGAAATACTTAGCATAAACCTTGGAGATGACCGACAAAAGGCTTATAGGCCTATAATTGGATGGGTCAGTCTTAGTGCCCTTCTTATATATTGGGATGACAACCACCCTGCCCCAATCCTCAGGGACAACTCCACAACTGTTAATAGTGGTAAATAGAGTTGACAAAATTGGAATCCACCAGGCCTTATGAGTCTTCAAAAACTCTACCCGTACTAGATCCACGCCTGGGGCCCGATTATTACAGAATGAATCAATTAATCTCTCCACCTCTTTGCCTTGAACTGGAGGCCACAAAGGGGCCTCTTCCAGACTCTGGCTAACGGGGATCACGGGTCCAGCAACAGTGGTGACATTATATAATTCATGATACTGAGTTGTCCAGACAACAGGTGATATGACCACTGGAGATGTAAATTTCCGAGGCCCACCTAACGAGCTATTCATCAGCTGCCAAAATCTTCTAGTGTCCTTTGCCTCAACCACCTGGAGCAAAGTCTTCCAGAGGGTGTCCCCATAATCTCTTTTCTTTTTATTGATTAAATTTTGGTATCTAGTCCTGAGAGCAACATACTCAGGGGGCGGAATAACTGCTCCACTAGACCTATAACTGTGGTTTATGTCCTTCAAGGAGCATCAGTTCTCCCAACACTCTTTATCAAACCATGGCTGGTTTGGTCGAGTATTCTTAAGAAAAGCCATCCCCCGACTATGGGCCTGTAGATATGTATGCAGTCCTACCATGAGCTGAGCATAATTGTTCATAATGTCTGAATTACCGGCTGAGGAGAGAAGTCTATCCCTAAGGGAATTTATGTGCGGCTGCAGAATATAATCTTGAAGTGATATGGACAGAGTTTCTTCCTATCTTGGGGCCAGAAAAACCTCTAGGTGATCCAATGCCAACTCTTGGTTACCCTCCTGAGTACAGCTAGCAGCTGACTGAGCAACTGGGAGTGATAATATCAAAACCAATGGGAGATGATCACCCACCAAAGTAGAGCTCACAAAAAAATCTATAATAAGGGGAGGAACTCTTGAGGAAACAAAAATATAGTCGACCACACTGGCTCCTTGTGGGCCAATAAAGGTAAATTCCCCTTTAGGGTCACTAAAGCCTGAACCATTGAGGGTAAAAAGCTCCTGGGCAACAAGTATTTCCGCCAATCTAATCCCTGCAGAGTTTATGATGCTATCTTTGGATTTCCTATTATCTAATTGATCTATATGAGTAAGAACTCTCCCATCACAATATGGCTCCATCGCCTGATCATCTGTTCCCATTCTAGCATTGAAATCACCTGTGAGCATATAACTAACTCATTGACTCATTGACAGACCATGCATCCGCCAGTCATAATAAGGAACTCAGGTTACAGACCTCATCTCCTTGACCCGCAGCTCCAGCATGAGTAGCCCCCGTAGTGGCCGAATGTTGTGTGGTCTGCCTAGCAGTGGGGCAGACCAAAGTTCCACCCAAGCTGGCTTTTGGTCTTCCCCTGCAGCCCTCTTTAAAAGCAATATCCAGAGACTGGTTCTGCTGCAAAGTATCCATCGCCTGCAAGACCAATAGTGAATTGTCCACTTGCCTAAAAGGCTGGACGGAAACTTGCTCCTCGGTTGTTATAAGGCTGGGATGCAAGTTTCTTAACACAACAGGACTGGGGACACCACATATACACTCAATCCATTATCATCCTTCATCCCCCCTGGACCCACTATTGGTGGGGACCACCCAAATTGAATTCCACCTATGTCCGAATTAACCCTACTCTTGCTGGATTCCTCTGATAGACACTCCGCGGGCTGTCTCTGCTCAGGGATGTCATTCCCCAGGACTTCCGTAATTAATTTTCCATTTTGCTGGGAGTGCTGATCAGACACTTGTCCATCTGGTGTCATAGAAATAAGATTCACGTTCCCTAGGGTAGTAGAGACAAGGGCACAACTTTCACCCCTTCCATCCTTTTCCCTTGTTCTGATGACATCCTCCATAAGGAGAGAGGAGTGTTTCCCCACCTGATTGTTTGTGGTCAACTGACATGCCGGTGAAGACTTAAATGGCTGGCTCCTTGATCGGACAAATGTCCGCTTTGATGGACCTTTGGAATTATTAATAGAACTCCCTTTTCTCTGTGTACAAGGCGAAGGGGGGTTATTATAAAGTGACTCTCTATTGGCTGACAAAGGAAAAACCTCGGGATTTATATAAGCCCTAAAGAGATGAATCCCCCAAACTGACAATTTCTCAAATTGTGACCATAGCCTGCCCACTATTGACTCTGAAACAAAATTAATCAAAACTCGGTAAGAACCAGGGGGAGCCGGTAGGTAGGTGACCCGGGCAATGCATCTTGCATGAACTGGATTTCCCAGGATATGGGAAAGATGACATTGTATTAAATATTTGGCGGACCAGTCAGGTAGATATCCAGAAGGAAGAGGCAGAACATGGAAATATAATGCTGTGGGATCTAATATCAACCCATCCTGTCTAAATGGAAGGACAGACTTACTGCCTTTACAGCCCTCTGGAGACTGCTGCCAATTACTGTCCCATAAGACTTGAGTCCCTACCTTTATCCCTCACAGGGGCACCCCGCTCTGCCCTTTGTAATTTAATGGAGTCTGTAAGGATCTCGAGTTGCATCCTATGCAAATTGAACTGTATATTAATGCTCCCTAATTGGGCATATAGCTTGGAAATCAGGATTCCTACTGCCAAACAATGATTACCCACTGACTCTACAAACAGACTACTGGTCTCATTTGGGTCATCAAGTGGGGAGCCTCCTACTGCACCCACATTATCTGGTGATAACACTTAGGGTGAAAACAGACATGATGCTAACCACCCTTTAACCACCCTTGGTGTTCATTTATGCATGTTTCAGGGCTGCATAGGGCACCAATACAGCCCTGCAACATGCATAAATGTCCACCAAGGGTGGTTAAAGGGTGGTAGCGTCATGTCTGTTTTCATCCATAGTCCCTGACAAGCGTTTCTATATCTTTACAGTGTTTGTTACAATAATCCATAGAAGCGTCTTTACATATTGCCAGTGAGAGACCCTTAGGACTCTCAGCACACAAACTGGAGCCAGAGTTCCTGGCAGCCCCCAATGTCCCCGGGTCCTGTAAATGAGCATCTAACATCTCCATGTTGGACTGTGGTGTGGAAACTTGTGCAGCCGGTCCTGCCTTAGATGACACAAGAAAGTCCCGCAAGCTGGACTGTCTGGCATGGGCCTGAGAACGGGTCTCTACGTCCCCCCTCTTACCTCTCCTGCCCATCGCCTCTGACTCCACAACTCGAGAATGAAAAAACTCTGCCCAGCCACGCCAAACCGTGCCTAAGACTGCGCAAAAGGGTGCGGCACCCAGGCACGCGCCTACGGCACTGCCGTCGGCTGGGCAGTGCTTTTATGTCAGTGCCCTTCTGTTGTGCGCGTGTGCCAGGTCCCCAGGTGTAATAAAAGGTCCCGGCAACTCCTTAGCAAACAGGTGGTAGGCGGGGGATGATACTGGATGCAGGCACAAAGAGGTTGGTGCGGGCGTTGCTTATCTGGCCGAGCAGGGTAATGGGCACAACGCGTCTGGTCCCGATAGGCTCCCCAACAAGCTCCCAAGCCCCAAAGAGAAGAGCAAGATTCCACGAGTCAGTCTTCAGGGGGGCGGAATCCTTCTGCTCCTCTGTGCTGTCCGTCAGACCTCTTGTCAGGGGAGGGGCGCCCACGTCCACGCACAGCCTCACCAACGGCCCCACCAATGGGCAACACCCTTTGGTGTTGCCCTTCGGCTGCCACCCAAGGGCTGGCGCCCAAGGGCACTCAGACCTTGATTATGTACCTGATTAGAAGGGAGGGAACTCCAATGAGTGGCAGGCAGCTCCAGGTCCAGCAAGAAGCATCCCCTTCTCTCCTCCCAGCTCCCACCCCCTCCACAGCCTGTCTTATCTGAATTGAGCTTCAATCAACTTGACCCCATCCAATTCCCCACAATGGCCAGGCACCAAGACAGCAAGGAGACATCCGGGCCTGAGTCAGATTAAAATGACAGCTACAGCTGGGTGTCGTCCACATATTTATAACAGTGGACCCACCAGCTGTGCACAACCTCCCCAAGTGGCTTCATATACACGTTAAACAAGAGAGGGGACAGAATGAAACCCTGTGGGACTCCACACAGGAGGTCACATGGGGATGAAGTACAGTCTCCTAGCACCACCTGCTGGGATCTATCTGCGAGGTAGGAACGGAACCAATGTAAAATGGTGCCATCCACCCCCGCCAGGTCCTGCAGATGAGTCACCAACAAGTCATGGTTAACAGTGTCGAAGGTCGCTGATAGATCTAATATGACTAACAGCATCATACAACCCTTGTCCAATTCAATGAAGAGGTTGTCAACCACAGCCACAAGCGCTGTCTCCATGTTATAGCCCGTGTAAAAAACAGACTGTGTGGGATCAAGAAAATCAATACCATCCAAATGCGCCTGGAGCTAATGAGCCACTACCCATCCAATAACCTTTCCTAAAAAGGGAAGGTTAGAGACAGGTTGGTAGCTGGCCAGGGCATCAATGTCAAGTGATGGTTTTTTGAGCAGGGGCTGGACCACAGCCTCCTTCAGGCAACCTGGCACCCTCCCCTCCCAAAGGGAGATGTTGATAACCCCTGCCAGCACCACCCCGCTGTCTCCATTGTAGCTTTTTCCAACCAGGATGGGCAAGGATCTAGTTCACAAGTTGTGGCTAAAACAGATCCCAGCACATCAGCCACATTGGCAGGTGTCACCAATTGAAAACAATCCCGTAAAGTATGACCAGACAGGGCACTCCTAATCTCTGGCTCTACCACTGCCTCTAAAGTGGTGGAGTAAAAGGCGAGCTCAATGCAAGCAATTTTGTGTATTTTCAGATGTTATGAGATCACGCTCAACCACAGTGAACCACGGTCAATCCTGTGGCGGGGTCAAAGCACCCTGAACGTCTGTTCAGCGGGCGCCAGATGTTCACCACAGTCAATACCCACATGGGGTCAAAATCAACCATGCTTCCGGAACTCCCCACCGGACCATCTCCGAAAACATGGTCAAAGAGATTCCCAACGGGAACCAACAAAAAGTAACGTCTGGCCGGCAACCACCAGCCGGAATCAAAGGAAACGATTCCCAGCCGGGGGCAAAGCATGCAGCGTTGCTGCCAGACAACGAACAACAACACAGGCAGCGGAGGGAGATTTAAAGGGCACACAGCAGCAGGGGGATGGGGCGGGATGGAGTGAGGCAGAAGGAAGAGTCGAGCGGAGGGCGAGAGAGCAAGGGAGGAGAAGGAGGTGGAGGAGGCAGTGGTAGAAGCGCGGGCGGGGGAGGAGGCGGTCGTGCTGCACCTGGAGGCAGTGGAGGGACAGCAGCAGCAGCAGTAGGGATGGGTGAACAGATCGTGGTTCGGGTTTGGCCATTCGGTTCGGCTGCATTCGGTCCGTCCGTTCAGTTCGTCTGTTCGGATCAGCTGTGTTCGGTTCGTCTGTTCAGTTCGTCAGTTCAGTTAGTTCGCTGGGTTTGGCCGTTCAGTTCGGTCGTTCGGTTCGGCCATTTGGCCGTTCGGTTCGGCCGTTCGGGAAATGTTGTTATGGGTGTTTTTATTGTTTTTTGTATGTTTTTTGGTTTTTTATTGGGTTTTATATGGTTTTCTTTTGTTTTTTATTTGGTTTTTTTGTTTTTATATGGTTTTTTTAAATCTAATATTATACATATCTATCTACAGTAAATCTAACTGCTATTAACTAGTGGTGGGACCCCGGGCCCATTACCGGCTACCGGATTTACCGGTTACCGGTTCTAAGAAAACCGGATTCCCGGATTAAATCCGGTATGCCGGTACCGGATTTATTTCATTGGTTTCAATGGGGCGCTGTGTCCCCATTGAAACCAATGAAATATCCCTCCCCCTCCCCCTCCCAGGCTGCGCGGGTGGAAGGGGGGACACCCCCC
>QEPC01000347.1:1706264-1741250 GCA_003113815.1 Sphenodon punctatus
TTTTTTTTGGGGGGGTGGGAGTCAAGCACGCCCCAGCAGCTGGGGAGGGCAAGCCCCGGCAGCTGGGGAGTGGAGGCCCTGAGGGTTTACCAGTGCGGGGGGAGGAGGAGGCAAACCAAGCCCCCCCCCCGCATGGTAAATCGCGCCGACGCGCAGAATTGGCCCCTGACTCCCGCGGAATTTTTAAAAAAATTCCGCGGAAGAATCGGGGCCCTGCCTGCAGGTCATGGAAGGGGCATGGAGAAGGGGAAGAGGAAAGGGGACTGTGGGAGACATTGAAAGAGGCAAGGAAGTGGTCAGAGATGGGATGAGGATCGAAGGAGAGATCAGAGACAGAGCAGTTCCTAGAGAAGACTAGATCAAGAGAATGGCTGTTAGTGTGGGTGGGGGGAGTTGGTCCAAAGGTGGAGGTTGAAGGAGGAGGCTAGTAAGAGGAAGCGAGAGATGGAGGGCTGGGAAGGGACATCAACGTGAATGTTGAAGTCACCGAGGATGAAAGTGGGATCCTCACCGAGGATGAGGATGAAACTTACTTTAAATGTATTTCTCGCTGTAACATCTTTGTATTCCAGCCACGTTATATGGAATTTGGCAAAATTGTATCCCAGACCTTCAGGATCATCTCTGCAAAATATCAGAAATATTTGATAAAGGATTCCAATGTTATAAGTCTTCACAGCATCTGCAGAGAAGGAGCCTATGCCAGGGATTCTCTTGTTTGTCACTGTGGTACAAGATGTGTTTGTGATGCCAATTGGCCAGCAGAAATGTCACCCATATAACAATATGTGCTGTGACCACCCCAACCCCTCTCCCTCACTTGTTACTGGGAAGTTGGAAGCATCTGCTTAGGAAAGACCCAGTAAGGGACTCTTATGTCCTTTGTCACAGTGCTGCAGGATGTGATTGTGATGACAATTGGCCAGCCTGGATGTGTGAAGCATGTCTCCTGATTTCTGGGATGCTATCTCCCTGCCCTCTGCCTTGCTGCCTGAAGTCCCAGTTATGTCCCTTCTATGCTCACCTCAAAGCCACCCAGGATTGGTCCTGGAAAGCTGGAAGTTTGAAGTAAGGGACACCAATCACATCTCTGTCCCAGCCAGGGTGTCTTTGAAACATCAGGCCAATTGGCCAGAGGATGTATCTTTCATCTCTGTTTTTTTGGCACAGGCTTCAGTCTGGGCAGGGACCCCAGGTACATGGGGGTGTCCTTCAACTTGCAGAGAATGCCCCAGGAGGAGACAGGAAGATGTTGGGCAGTACACCAAGTGCATGGGGATTGGATTTATGTAGCTAGCTGAACTCTTGCAGTGAGATTTAGCACACACACACAAAGTAGGGGTCTTTTTTATTGCAATAATGATAACAAAAATCATCATTTTTGTTTTCATTATTGCAATAACAAAATCGACAACCAAGAATAACGATGATAACGAAAATTATAACTGAAAATACCAAAAACGACAACCGAGAATACTGGTAATGATAACAATAATGATAACAACAACAATACTGATACCAAAAATATACCAAAAACGATACCAAAAATAAGGTTACCAAAAATAAGATAACAAAAATGAGAATGAGAAACGAAAATGACAACATCGTTATCATTGTCGTTATAATTTGTGCTGTGGCAGTTGGGTATTGGAGGGGAAATGTGGAGAGGGAAGGAGGGAGCAGACATCTCGGAGTCTTAACAGGGTTGAACTCTTGAACTGTGACTGTGTTGGGAGGGGCGAGTAGCTCAGCAGTATTTGATGGATGTATCACTGGCCGATGAACAGCGCAAGCAGGCCCCAGCAGTCTCATGGGATCTGTGATTGCTCAATGTCTGTTGCCTCCCACAACCAATCGGGGGGCTCTGGGGGAGGGCACTGCAACCCTTTATAATGGGAGGGCCATGTTTTTTTTCTCCATTCTGTGAGAGCTCTGCTTGTCAGGTTGAGTTTACAGAACTGTGGTGCTTGCACATAAAAAAATTCAAGCCCTCGCATTATTTATTTATTAGGTATTACCACCAATACCTTTCCTTCCTCATACCCTATATTTTACCATCTCGCTTTCCCTGCCTTTCTCCCCCCTGTATATTATATATAGATAGGCAGTATAGATTAGCTGTAGATATATATTATAGACATTTAGATTAGAATAGTTATATAGATAATTGATTAGATAATAGATAGTTTTCCTTTTCCCTTCCCCTGTCTCCCTTAGATATAAATAAATATTAGTTGTACATGGAAATCAATAATACCAAAAATAAAATCTTCATTTGAAACAGTACCAATATAAAAAATGATATCACTAATGATATTGATAATGATATCGCTAATGATAACCAATATCAATACCGATACCAAAAATGATACCGACAATGATATCGATACTAACGAAAATGATAACAAAAATGATAACAAAAACAATAACGATAATGAAAATGAAAACATTGTCATTAATAACGATAACAAAAATGACATTTTTGAATAACGAAAATGAAAATGACATGGGGGCTTGGTGCACACTCCTAAAAAAGCCTGCCAGAAAAGTCTGAGAAAATGCTCTGACCAAAGCCAGAACTAACCACGGACAAAGACAGGCCCAAAGAACAGCAGCTTATATCTACCTTCTATGCCCACCTTGAAGACACCACCAATTGGTCCTGTACAGGTGGAAGCATGCAGTAATTGGCCAGTGAATGTATCTTTCAGTCTGTTAGGATGCTCCTCCTCCCTTCTACAGCCCCCTCCCCTCTGCCATGCCTGTCTCTGAATAGCACTGCATATGCTATTTACCTGAATAAGAAAAGTCTTCAAGAGGGAAAATTCAATTGCTTATATAATTTGGACCCTTTATC
The DNA here is from genome assembly GCA_003113815.1 of Sphenodon punctatus. Taxonomy (NCBI): domain Eukaryota; kingdom Metazoa; phylum Chordata; class Lepidosauria; order Sphenodontia; family Sphenodontidae; genus Sphenodon; species Sphenodon punctatus. The sequence continues at coordinate 1,709,122 of QEPC01000347.1, forward strand.
ATATCTTTCTAAAATTTGGCAGAGATGAGCCGAAAGGTCTGAGATACTGTCCTGCAAAATTTCATGTAAAATGGGTGGACAAAACAAATGTTTCAGCCAGAAATTCATTTACAAGTGCATTGCTTATACCATCAGGATCCTTTCTTCAATCCTTCTGAAATGTGTCAGAGATAGTAACCTTGCGGAGCAGTATAATATTACTAAGTTTAATCCAAATAGTATAGGAGAGAAAGTTGTTACAGCCAGGAATGTGTATGTAGATTTTTGTAAAATAAATTTCAACTGCTTATAAAATCCAGTCCTTCTGAAATTTAGCACACACAATACTCTCCATTGGGGGTACAGTCATGCCACGTTTCATCCAAATTGGATGAAAAACAAAAAAGCATCCAAAAATGTGTTTTTCAGTTTTTTCCTATTAGCTCATATTAACAAAAAATATTATTTTGTTCTTTCATTCTTATATCCTTTCATTTTCTTTTTTGTTATTCAATAACAAAAATTAAAGAGCCCTCTTCTATTTTCCTTGTTCTAATAAGAAAAACTAAATGCACACCACTAGTTCATTTCTTTTTTTACTCTTCCATAGGGCTTTGTACAGGACCAAGGATTCATTTCTAATAAGTATTCATGTAGCCATGTGTGTGCATGTGCGTGTGCATGCGCGTGTGTCTTCCAGGGCCATACGGAGCACTGGGATGTCTTTGGGGAATTAGCCAACCCTGCTGCCACGCCTGTTCAGTCCTCCAATCTAACTGTATCCCCAAGGGAGGTGCATTCTGTGGGGTACCCCTATAGGGTCCCACCCTTGGCTTCCTACCACAACTCACAGCCAAAGCCTATGCCTCCAAATAGTGCACCTTGTTATTCAGGGTTTAATACCCTCTAGTGTCCTTTGACCCCTCAGGGTTCAATATAGTCCTCCATGGTTGGGGTTCAGCTTCCAAAGACTAAGACCCTCAGGGTTCACTATGGGTTCTGGTGGCCAACCTAGGCAGATCCCACCTGGTCTCTGGATTGTCTCCTGTTCCTCCTCTCAGGTCCTTGCAGGCTAGGTCCAGGGGGGTTCACTGTCTGGGCTCCAGTGAAGGGAGAGGAGAGACCTCAAGCGGGAAGCTCCTTCCTTAATGACCACCACCCTTAGACTGAGCTCAGGTCTCTTTATAGGCCTGAGCATGCTCAGTTTCCAACTGAACATGTCACATGACTTAGAGCAAATCCAATTTTACAGCCTCACTGGGCATGCTCCAAGACTTAGAGTCAGAAAAGGGTTTTGGAGTCTAACTGAGCGTGCTCCACTGCTGCCGGTGTAGCCTAGGGTTGTTAAGCAGCTCAGTAACAGAGCCTTTCTGGCTGCAGGTAAGCCACCCTATCACACTTCACTATAATATTTGGGTCAACAATATACATCTACTATCGCAGTCACTGAGACGATTCCCTTTCTCAGTTCAAAACATCTCAGTTATTTGTTAATCAGGAAACAAATCTTGGCACTCTTGTCATAACAGCATTTATACAAGAGAAGTTCTCCAGCAGTATAGCAGATATGCAAATCTCGCCAGTAACACTTAGCAATTACACACAGTGCATTATCCCCCCAAAAACCTGAAAACCCTTTACAAAGATGTGAATAATACAACCGAGACTGTGTTCACAAACCCCTGGGTTTCTCTCAACTATTTATTCTTCATTTATATAGCATCAGCGATGGGCCTGGCACTTGGGGTTAGAGACAGGTCCCTGCCTCAAGGGGCTTACAATCTAAGATGGAGAAGGGAAGGAGACTAGTGGAAGGGGAACATAAGGAGAGACAAGGATACACTGAAGAAGTTGAGACGTTCCAGGTGTATGTGTTTACCTTAGTCACAGGGGAATCCAGAAGGAAACATGGTATAAAGAGAAGCATAAATGAGCAAATATGATGGTGAGAAGCTAGGGAAAGCCTGATGGAAGAGAAATGCTGTGTCCAGGGAAGTTGGGGCCCAGTGCAAAATGGAGGTGTGGACCCTGTCCTAACAGAGGGATGTTTGATGAGCACATGCTGTCTTACTCATGTCATTAGAAAAAGGAAAATGTTACCTGAATTGATTTTTGACGTTAAACATAACATTCCCTTCAAGGGCACTGGTTCCCTGCATTGTGGGGCAATATGTTACACACATGTTGCTATTTCTAGTTTACTCAATGGCCCCATATTCTGGGGTTCTCCTCCTGAATTGCTAGGGGCCCTTTACTGGTGAGGTCTCTCCACAATTGAGACTCTGTGGGCCTGTATTCACACCAGTGCTTTTCACACTCATGTTGACATTTCAAGTTTATTCATGGACTCTATGCACTGAGAGCTTCCCGTAACTCCCCCTCCCCCCCAAAACACACACATGGGGCCTGTGAGCACTATTCACTCAGTCTGTGCTATTCTGGATCTGGCCCTGCAGAAGAGGTAGGTTTTTAGGATGGTTTTAAAGGCCAGGAGGAAAAGAGCAGAGTGTATGTGATTGGGGCAGGAATTCTAGGCAGGGGGCAGCATGGGAGAAGGAGTGGCAAAGACAGTTATGGAGCAGGAAACTTTACAGTGGGTGAAGATTATGGCAGGAGTGAAGATTTTGGGTAGGAAATAAGGTTAGTGAACAATGTACAGTTAGTCTATGGAACTCACTGCCCCAGGATGTTTAGAAGACCAATTGTATATCTGGGTTCATAAGAGGATAGAACTTCTTCGTGGCTGTTAGCAAAGATGGCCAGGATGCAACCTCTGACAACCATTGGGTAGGAATAACAGTTGGTGGATCACTGCGTATATGCCCGGCTCTTGCACATTTCCCCCATTGCATCCGGTGCTGGCTCTGCTTGGAGATAGGATACTTAACTGGACTAGATGGACCATTGGTCTCATCCAATGGGTGAAAACAGACACAACGTGGGCCTGCTGTGACCTGCCTGGGCTGGGGACTTACTATCATGTGAGTTCCTGGGTCGCCAGATGTGGGCCCACTGCTGAACCAGCTCAGAGAGGCAGCTGGCCCAGATTTAGTCCCCTGGAAGATCCTGGGCCCACAGTCCGGGCCAACGGCTTCCCTGGCGGGCCAGTGAAAACCATAGTGGGCCCATGCATCTGTTCCTGCTACCATCCGCAGCCAGGGGCTAGGGACCACCATGGTCAGCAGCCATGGGGGGCAAGGTGCTGGGGAGCGCCGGGGGCAGGGTCCCTGCCATGGCTGGGGAAGGGGAAGGCTTGCCGGCCAGCCTGCTCTGGTGCACGTCTATTCAGTGCCCTGACCTGACCTGGCCGGGGCAGCTCCCCATCCCTGGGCTGTGTAGTGTTATGCCAACTGCGTGTCTGTTTTCACCCAATATGGCAGCTCTTATGTTCTTAGCCCAATAACAAATTAACTCCAATACAGTTCAGATTTTACTCTTTCTGCTTTTCAAATGGCATCCCTAATGATCAGAAAACCACTCCATGTCTGTACGTATTATAAGAATGTTTGTTGTTTTATTCTTTTTTGGTGGGTACAAAAACCACAGTTTCTTACACAGAACAAGATTATAAATAATATTGGTAACATGAGTGACCCGTAGTCTCTTTTGATTCTACACTGCAGACTGATGGTGTACTCTAAACATTTTGTACATTCTTGTAGGTTAGACAGATGTAAATCTGTGGAACACTGAATGATGTCATGGAATGAAGGTAACAGCAAACAAGAGGATGACCAACAACTTTTATAAAAAAAAGTCTCTGAATTTTATTACAGTGATGGCGTTTTATATCAATTATTGCAATGAATTGTTCCCTAAGATGGTTAGAAAAAACAATTGTGTTGTCCTCTACCGAATTTACATCAGTTAAAAAGCAAGCATGTTTCAATATTTCTCTTTTTATTTCAAAGAAAATGTAAATAATTTTTGAGTTTTTCACAGGATTTACATATTTATTATTTTCTTATCACAGTTTAGTGATTTGTTTCCATAGCTGGATATTCTTTCATTGTATATAGTGATGTTCTGGAGACACAGGTTAGCATGTTCTTTGACTTCTTGAGCTAGTTTTTCCTCTTCTTCGTCAAGACGAAGACCCACAAGGTTGTCTTTTTTCAGTGTGTTCTTCACAGTTGAATGCGCTAATTGGCAAGTCTTATTAGTTTTAAGTCCACTCAAGTGAAGTTTGTTGCTGTTAATACACCCAACCCGGTCCCCTCCCCCCAACAAAACTAAATTATGAATTTTCCTGATATAAAATCTGAGTTTGGGTTTTCGAGCTGAGCTCATGCACACGTTGTTGCTGATGATGTCTGGCGCATTTGGATGCACTTCCCATTCTCAGCCCGTTTGCGAGTTCATCAATGACACTCCCATGTCGTTTACAGTCTGTGCTGTGTTCCCATCAGTCACCAACACAGTTTAATTAAGGCACTCAATTATTTTTTTGGTTTTTATGGTAGGTCCGATGCAATTACAGCCAATCCTGAACTTTGTCTAATTGCTGTTCCAGTGTGTACGGCCTTCGGGCAGTCGGGAGTCAATACGCGGCCGTTTTCTCCTACACTCCCTGTGATGGATAATCTGGCTTTGTTTCGTATGGCTTCAGAAAAGGTCAGCTGGGAGGCAGGAAAAAAATGGAAAAGAGAAGAAAGTGTTACAATATTTCTATTCCTCAATAAATCAGGACACAGCAAACACTGAAATATCGATATTTAGACATCTGCATTTTCATGTTAACTTTGAAAAAATATTAAAGATACAGACAAAGTGCACTTAATTACATTGCAAAAGCATACAAACAAAAAAGAGAGAGATGAAACTGGAGATTCTAATGTTCAAATTTTGCAAACTCTGGGCAAACTATAAAATCTCAAACAGTTCTATTGATGACTCAAGGGCAACACTTCATCCTCTAATGCTTCAAACTACACTGATGTATCATAGGAAAAAGAGGAAATTAGGTTTTTATATGGGCTTGGTGCGACAGACACACGTGTGGGTGACGTGACACACATATATGCACAAGCCTTTGCAGAATTAGGCCTAAACTTTGTTAAGCAAGGCAAAACACAACCCTGAAATCCTTTCCTTTATGCATTATTAAATTTGTTTATAATTTGTGAATTGGGGCCTCTCATTTTGCAATGTTGTTATGGTGGTCGAACATCAAGAAATTCAGGGCTTCTAGTCACATGATAAAGATCTTCTCTTATGAAAACCACATAGCTCTCCACTTTCCTACACGCTAGGCTAGAATCTTGCCACCTGATCCACGTAGGGATAAAAGCAGACACATAGTGGAGAAAAACTGAGACAGAATGGGGCACTAACAATGGAGCCAAGGGAACAAAAGACAAGTAGACAATAAGAAAAAGACATGAACTATGGCATTTTCCTCCATTTTCTTTCTTCTTATTGTTGATTTTTGTGTTTGGAGAAAAGCCTTGTCCTTCTTAGCTCAGCATCTCCTTCTGACTGAGACAATCATGAAGACCTAAGCTCCCTTTACATGCTGTAGTCATACATTTTAGAGAATGTCTGCATCTACTCCTTGTGGGTGCACTTAAGCCAGTGAAAACACATGAGTGAAATTTGCCACCCTCCTTTCATTGTTTGTCTGCATCCAAGAGCAAGGCCTAAATGAGCACCCTCCACAGTCTCACAAAGAGCACATACAGCAAAAGTCACACCCTTGCTGGGTTACTGAAGTTTCCCCCCCTACCCCAAATGAAATTCTGATCAAACAAATTGCAAATTCAATTAACAGCCTTAGCAAACAAATGCTCCTTGTGCTATTCTTTAAAGGTTGACCAACTTTGGTGCCTCAATCCAGGGAGTGAATTCCAGAGTCCAGGACACCCTGATGAAAATTCCATGCTCTCCAGCTTCATAGCTCACATACACATTGTTCACAGGAGCAGCCTATGTCAGCTGCCAGGAGGCTGAAAATATAGAAAACTGGTTTTTTCCTTCCCTGTACCTGGGATACACACTAGACCTGGGTTTATAGATTAACATGAACAATGTGAGCCACGTTCAGAAGGAAAGAGCAAGCTGTGCAACATGTGGAGAACAGGTGTAATGGAATGGAGTTTAATTTAGCTCACAGTGCTAAATAAATGGGTTGTGTACTGAGCTGCCCCAAGCAAATCATGCTGCAGTACATAATTCAATCTAGCTATGTCAGGGGCATGGAGAAAAAAAACAGAGATCCCTGTCTAAGATGGAAATGGTCAACCTCTTAGCCAATTGCAAAGGAAAATTTTCTTGTAAGGAGAACACAAAGGTCAAGAATCATCTCTAATTGCAGATTTCCTTGGGAAAAGGAATGAATGCTTCCCCAGACAGGAAGATGGCACACTGTTGGTTAAGTATGCCAGTGGCATCACTTTATCTCCCAGAAGCATCTTTGCTGAGCTTCCGCCAATTTATCTATGACCCTCTACAAGACAGGCACTGGAGGGTAAGGGAATCAGAACTACCAACACCTGAGGCAAAAGAGACAAATGCTAGCACTGTACTGCAATCATGGGCCTGTGCCACTCTCTAGCCCCCCTTGAAAAGGTGAACTGAGAAGATGGGATCCAGTAGGCAGTATTTTACCTATGGCAAGAGAGGTGGCCACACTGTGCACCTTAGGGGTACAAATAGGGCCTGGAGTGGCCTAGTTCAGCTTAGAAGATCCTTGGCCCCGAAGCCCCAGTTTGATTATTATTATTATTAGTTGCACAGCACTTTTAGTATTCAAAGTGTTTTAAAATCTCCGTTTAGTTGACCCTCACAACAATCCCATGAGGTAGGTCATTATTCCAATTTTACAGATGGGGAACTGAGGTTGAGAGAGGGGCCATCCAGTAAGGTTGTTGGTAATATGGGCTTTGAATCCTGGTCTCCCTCAGGTCCAAGTACAACACCGTATCCATTAGGCTACATTCACTCTCACCCTGGTTCACTGTGATGCCTACTGGATGGTATGAACCATAGGGCTGAATCACTGGCTGCTGCGGGGTGGGTTCATGTGTGTTGCGTAGAGTGCCCATTCATGTTCAGTGAGTGGGAGTGGGGGGGAATCAAAATGTGCTGGGATGGGTGTGTGCTGGGTGTGTGCCTCTACTCATGCCCCCCCACTCCTGTCCCTGCATGGAGCATGCCGGATTTTCCCCCGATGATCTGTGCGTGGGCATGATTGGGCAGTGTGTGAGCCACAGGAGCTTGTGCCCACCCACGCCGCCTTCTGATTGGCGCTCGAGTGGGTGGAGAATAGATGGACCTGCATGGGCACAACCTGTTCAAAAATGGCCACTGTGATGGCCCCACTGTTCCACACCACTTGGTTCTGGTCTGATGCAACCAGCCAGTCCCAACTCAGAAATCCCCACTTCCTGATCTTGCCTGTTGGGGGTCAGAAAGTGAGGCCTCCTGGTGGAGATTTCATGCCCTGACACTGCTAGTGGGATCCAACGTAACAAACCTGTAAAGACAATGAACATTTGAAACATCACCCCCCATCAATGAAAGAGTGAAGTTCATGAGAAGTAAACTTCACAAAAGACCAAACATCTGCCAATTCCTCATAAGCAAGAGATGAACTAGTGAACAAAATCTGTATGGACAGTGTTCTTTGTCCATCATCGTGAGGATACTACCAACCAAAGAAACCAGGGCAGCATCTGCACCAGAACTCAGCCTACAATATAAGTAGTGTGAAATCCTAATCTTGTGCTTACACATTCAGCATTTTCGTTTGGCAGCAGAATCAAGTAGGAGATGCTGAGCTGCGAGGGAAGCTGCCCTAGTAATTACTGTAGCAAATGAGGTACAAGAAATGATAAACAAGATGTCATAAGTAATGCAGAAAGGGTGCACTGAAGTAAGACATTCTCAAGCTAGCCTAGACCTGTGTGTCTCCACTGACGTCAATGTAGCCACATTGATTTACAGCTGTTGTATGAGCTGACCCTGAATGTCTGAAAGTTTCCCTCAGGATGAAAAGTTCTCTTGAATAGCCTGGCCTGTGAGGAGCTGGAGGATCCTAACTGCAATTATTATGAGGATGATCAATGCCTTGCATCTTTGGACCTTTTAATACGCTACAGATATGAAGAAAATCTTTCTGTGGGTACTAAAGGGAGACTATGCATCCAAGTTACTAAAAGTTGTCTGTCCCTACTGCAGCAATTGCCCACTTGAAGAATGATTGCTTAGACTGATCAACAAGAGTGAAGGAAGAGAGGAAAAGAAGAGCAATACAAGGAAAGAGAAAGAGCGAAACTTGGAGCTGAGTCCAGCTCTTCAGGTCATTCACAGGTTGACAGTTCACCAAGGAAGAGATAAGGGGAGTGGGTAGATGGAATTATAACCTCCCCCTCCTCCACTACTTCTGTTTTGGAGAACAATGCCTTGGAATGCAAGACAGATCTTTTCCACCCCGTAGCCTCCTCATTTCTGCATTTTCTAATATCCTGGGTGTCATTAATCCTTTGGCACCTGATTTTGTTTTTTCTTTAAAAATTAGTATCAGGAAATAAGACTCCCTGCATCAAAGAATTAGTATTAAAATAAATCTGTAAAATGCTTTTTAAAATGAAACAAAGTTTGGGTTTTGTTGTTTTTTTAAAGGAAGCCTAGCAGCTCTGCTTTTGCTTAGACAGCATCAAAGAGAAGTAGCACCACTGAGGTTTCCCTGGTCAGGCTCCTGAGAATTTGGATCCACTGTAGGGCACTGTGTCCATGCTTACCCCATCTCCTTATTAGGTGGGGAGGGAAAGGGAATAGCCTGTGCTCCATTACCTCAATGCAGCTGCCAGAGAAGCTGAGCCAGCACACGGGGGACTGTGACTTCCTACTCTTAAAGGTCAGCAGACTCCCACTGACTACAGGGAGCACGTGGGAGAAGCTATGGGTCTCTACAGCACAATCCCATCCTGTCATGCTTCAGGAGCAGTACTGTAACCAGCTGCCCCTTAATAATGGCTATAGCTTGATCAAACCTTAAAAATATTCAGACTCATTGTTGAGTCTGGTTAAAGGACCAGAATTTAAAACCTGGCTGGTTTTAAATTCCACTTAAAATAGCAGCCACAGCCTAGATGTCTAGAAACACATTAAGCACGGAAATGTGCTTGATGCCAAACTAACTACCAAAGGGACTTTAGGGGCCAGTCATTAAACCACATGCATGGTTGCCACACACGTACATTCTGCGCGCATCCCTGACATGGGAAATATGATGTCCACACACAAACCTGCGTGCACGTATGCACACATGTGTGGGTTTAGGATCAGCCCATTGGTAATTGAAAAGTACACTGGTGAACAACAGTCCCATGTAGCCTGATTGACAAAGTGAGATCAAGTGAGGTATGGTAGTGCTGAAATGAATAGTGTGTTTTGAATTTGTGGGTCTCATTTGCGTTTTCAGATAGTCCTTTGAATATCCAAATGATAGATGCAACCAAAAGGGATATGGGCCTATCCATTTGGGTTTCAGATATCGTTTGGATTTACATATCCATTAAAAATTTTGGGGCTGTTCAGTGATTCACTTGTCTGGATCCTCAGGTATTTGTTTGTTCGGTTACTTCATTTTTGGTTACTGTGCATAAGCAAATAACCAAACTGAAGTAAATGAATAACCAAAAATATCAGGATAATAAAATAACTAAAAAACCCAACCCAGATTCTGAAATGGGAAAGATGGGCCTGAATAGTGTTCATTATCCATTTCAACAAGATGGAGTTCAAATTGGGAAAAATCAACAGATATGATACTTGCTGTGGATATTTGTTTCAGTACTAAGAGTGAAAACAAACAAGATGATAGCCCACATTAGCCCACACCAGGTGGGTTTCTGCCTGCCCATTTATTAGGCATTCATCAGACGTTGGCCCCCACATGCCTTGTGCCTGCCACCAACCACAACCCCCACTCATCGTGGGGTCTCAGAGAATGTGGAACCTGCCATGCAGGTGAATACTGGCAAATCCAGGCAAATGTGTGTCCATGTTTCCACCATACACTTAGGATGTGCTTGGCCTTGTGCACATACAGAACCAAAGAGGCAAAAGCCTAGAGCATCTGAGGAATGACAGCTTCTCATTGGTGGTGGTGGCAGTGGGGGTGTGGAGCACGATGGAGAACGCCTGCCCATCCACAAGGTTCATTACACTAAAAACTGTGAGTGGGAGCTGAGTGCAGCCTGCACGGACTGAACACAGACTGTAGCAAGCTACTGTCTCATTTGTTTTTACCCTAAGGTACAGTAATCATCTAAGGAGTGGGTATGTGTGATAGTGTGTAATTACATTACTAAATTCTTGAACAAATAGAAAACCTTCATGAAGAAATGAAGGTTCACTTGACTTGCACAGTATCCTAGATGGGTGTTAACAGATGTCACGATGACACCTGCCCCATCTGGGGGAGGCGGGAGGACTTCCCCCAGTTGGGTGAGCTTCGGCAATGGGAATATATGTTCCTGTGGCCTCCCCTGGCTGGGGAAGGGGATGGAGAGCAACGCGCGACTCCCAGCCACGTCCCTTCTTTGCTGCTGTTGCGCTGCCCCCTGCCATGGCAGCCATGGCTGGGCACCATGGCAACCCCTCAAGCCAGGAGGCGACGGTGCCGGGAACAAAGCCAGGAGGACCAGTTCACCTGCTCTGGCCCCACTGAATGGCAGTTGAGCACTTACTGTGGGCTCATTTTAAACTGGGTCCACACTTCTGACCTAACCGCTACCCCGGATCATTTTGTTTTCTGGGGCCACATCTGGCAGGTCCAGAACAAACGTTCAGACATCACATTGGCCCAGTTCGGCCAAAGTGAGCGAGCATGATGTCTGTTAACACCCTATAATGCCTCATCATATTAGTAGTTGCAAAGAGACTACAAGGGCTGTAAACTACTCTCAGTGGCCTTCTAGATATGAAATTCTGTTTCTTACTGTTTAAAAATACATACTAAACAAAAAAGGTCCCCTGGTTAAGGACTGTATTAAATATAAGGGCTAGAAATTGACATTTTTATTTTTTAAAAATCAAAAAAATACCCCAAACTGCTTCTATTTCACATGCCTCAAACTAGATCCATTTTGGTCTTTTGACATTTTTTTGCATACACAAAATTTAAATTCTTGTTGTAATAAAAAATTTCAATGAAAATTTCCACAAAAATCATAACAAAATATTCATATTAAGAATTGTACAAAAATGGTTTGGGGTAACATAGTCCAATTGGGTGAAAAAAGACCTTTTTGAATCAAAAGTTTTATTCAAAAATTTCAGGTAGCTTTAATCTATGTATATTTTAACAGGTTAGAAAAAAAGAAGAGGAAAGCCAGGTGTTAGATAAGAGTCCTGTCACGTCACCTTGAGTGTGATCCTCTGACATTTCACATGAGAGGCAGCAGTATTTGGAGTAGAATATTTCTATAAAAACACATTGAAGGTGGCATATTCCAGCCAGAAAGGTGGTAATGGCATAATAACGTACACATTATGAATTGTTGTGCTAAGCAACAACTCTAAAAGCATTATGTTAATGGTGTGTAACTTCACCTAACTCACAATGCAACAAATTTTCACTCTTTCTTCCCATTAAAAACCAAGCAAACTTGGCATTTCTGTACTCATACTGTGGCATAGTCCCTTCTCAACCTGTTTGACATGTACACCTTTGTTCCCTGTAGCAGCTTGGGAATGCTCTCAGCCTTCAGCAAACAGTGAAGGAATTGCATAAAGGAAAAAGCTTCTCATCTACATTTTGCCTAATTACATCTACAATGTGATTTCCTTTTCAAATATCTGCTTTGAGTATTGGCAGGGAGCCCTATGCAACATTCAGTATTAGCATCTGGAAATCTTTAGTGCCACAGGGTTAATGAGCATTACCCTAAACAGTTGCGGAGGGTCACCTTGGCATCTACTCAGTCCTGTGATCTAGTAGCAGCTGTTAATGTTGGGCATGGCATTCTGCCACATCTAAATATTCAGGAGAGCCAATTCCTGGGCTAGATTTTTTATTAGTATTCAGGTTTGGAATAAGTGGCTGTTCTCCTTTTCCCATTGATGGATTTATGTGCATGACTCACATTCTTGCTAATGAGAGTTAGGTGCATAAATCATTTTTATAATATTGTGAAGCTAGGCTCCGTTAGTGATTAAAGAATATAAAGGCAAGGTCTACTTGTAGAACGGACAACAATCAATGGGAGATCCACACAGGAAAACTACACACAAACAATAAGCTTGGAATAGCTTCCCAATCCGTGTACGCCAAGCCCCCTCCCTCACCTTCTTCCAAACACTCCTGAGAACCCACCTATTCCTTGAAGCGTTCCAGCTATAATGACCATACACCATTCTCTGTTCATTCTGTGTTTGTTCTGTATTGTATTGTTCTGTATTGTACCGGCTGGGCCTTTAGACTGTAAGCTCCTCGGGATAGGGACCTGTTATTTGTTTGGCACACTTCACCTATTGTACAGCGCCGTGCACTCCAGCGCTATACAAATAATAAATAAAAATAATAATAATTGTATCTACAGTTATTTCCTTCTTCGTTCTTTCTAGGTGGTTAAATAAGATTTCTGTTCCATGTCTAACTTTGACCCTCCCCCTCCCCATTCTTGAGTTATATTTTATTGTCACAGTTCTGTGATTCCAGACCACTGTCACTTAGAAACTTTTGTCAGGGAAGGATGATGTGTTTTGTGAAAGGAAGAGGAATCAACATTCTAGACTGTAAATTCTAGGAAGCAGAGAAGTTGCCTGCAGAAGCTTGGATGCTATATTGAGTGATCATAGCAATACTAATGAATATTACGTTTGCTCTTTTTGTGCAATTAAAATATGCTTAAGTGCTGGGCTCATTACTAATTAGATAGTAGGGATCCGATTTTTCTCTCTTAGTGAAACACCAAGTATGCCTATTCTGGATGTTAAAAACTCGTTATAACAGGTTAAATAAGCTTTGAACATTTCAGTCACTGAAATCACTACATTCATGCCCCAAAAGAACTGCTCCTGTGAAGGGTAAGATAAATTCAGCTAAATTTCCTTCAGACATCACTGATTAGATTGGTATGATTCATGGTTACTGTACTGGGTCAAGACAAGATGTGAGCCAGGACTTACTAAACAATGGTTCTACTTAAACCGCACAACACTTCAATTACATTAATTGAATTGGAGGGTAGGGAGATGATGAATCCCATTTAGTGCCTCACTATGGTGAACAGAACACTCTGTTTATATTTTGGCTATGGATAAATGATATGCTGCTTAACCTGATGGCAGTGTGCAGTAATACTTAACATGGGTACAGATCCCATTCGCTTCAGTGGAATGTGTGCTGGCACTAACTATTGGCATGCACACTGTCCTGCTGAAGGATCTTGCCCTAAACAGGGGTTATAATGAAAAATAAACAAAAATAGGCCATTCAATAAACCAAGCAGGCCCAGGGCCCCTCAAGAGAAGGACTCTATTTTTCACTTTGGTATCTAAAATTTCAAATTGCCTTAACATCCCATCTGATTCATACTGTTACCAAAAGAATGATCATTCTTTTTTAAATAAACCCCTTGCAATGCAGATGTCTATTTAGCCACATAGAGTAGGATACTGCACATCTGCAGCCAAAAAAAAAAACCGGAACCACTTTGCACTGAAGTTTTCCAAAATATAAAGCTCTTTTTCGAAGCAATCATTACCACCACTGGACAGACAGGTCACAACAAGATGCATCACCCACTCACTGTAGTAGGCCCTAAGTCCTACCCCTAAATTTTAACACTTTCGGTTCCATATACGTTGTAACCTTCTCTATAAGTTGCTAAATTCTGGGTATTCTGCGAGGAAGTTGGATTAAAAGTCTGTGCACTCTTTGCCACCTTCATTCTCTTCGCCTCTGCCCTGGACTTGTAACAGAACTCTATCAAAGCCACCAGCATAGCCAAGCCCAAGCCTCCAACCAGAATGTAGAAGACTCCAGCAACGTTGCTGAGACTCAAGGCACTGGTCTTGTCCTGAGGAAACAGAAGCAGCATAGTTAATCACAGAGGCAAGACAACCATGGGGCAAAACACAGACAGCGTACATTGAAAAAACATACATACAAAGGTTTAACTGAAATTAAACAACAGTCATCTACAAACGTCTTCACAAAAACTGGCCTGTTTGGATATGTAAAGAAATGAAATAAAGTAATTTTAGTGTCAATTCTTCCTGACAAACATGGTAAAATTTTAGGTGGCCTTTACCAATACTTTAGGATGTAATCAGTCACTTGATAACAGCTGTGAAATAGGCTACCAGTATTAACTGTAGTATTAAACATAAGGCATGTCTACCCTTTGCTCTTTAATGAAAAATTTAACACTGAATTGCAGCTAGTTTTAGTCGAGGCTCATTTAAAAGCTTCCTATAAGCCTGTGATTAAATTACAAAAGAAGGGACTCTGAATGAATTTTATTAAGACATATTTTCACTTTTTTGTTATACACTGCTATATACTTAAAGGCTCAAGCTGCCTTATTATCTGCTAGTTAAATAACAGACTTGGTAGTTGTGTGTTGATTATGTTTAAATTACCTTCTTTTTAAAATGCAAGCTAAAACCTTTTCATGGAATCTGACCCATAATGAGTACTGATCTGTTTTATTATATTTTTACATTACCGTGGTAGTGGATTATTACGTTTTTTGTCTAAAAAAACCATAATAATATTATTAACAATTGATAAAATAATTGTTAGAAGCTAGTTCTATGTTACAATACCATCCCCTTTAGTAAAGTATTTGAAAGGGGGCGCTATGTATTTTCTCCTCTTAGTAAGTCAATGTAGCAAATATTTCCCGTATATTTCCTTAAGATTAGTCGCTATATATCTGGCATTCCAGGATTACAAAATGAAGTGTAGAGTCCTATAAAGGTCTCTCTTTAATAGTAGACTATATGTCTTTTAAGCTGACATCTGAATAGGTAGGTGGTCTCTTGTTCTAAGCTAGGTAAAAATTGAATTCATGATGAACACTAGATACTGTTATTAGAAAGATTTAATTTAAAGATGCACTATTCAAGGCCCAGTGGCTCAGTGAGTGGCACCTGATATATTAGATAATGAGTCAAGGCAGATTTATTTAGTGTAGTCTGTTGCAGGTATGAGCTTGTAGCCTAAAGGTGTTTTAGGGACACAGAAACTGCCAGTCTCAATCAGACCCATGGTCCATCTAATATATAATATTTTATCTCTAACTCTGACCAACTAGGCCTGAAACAACAAATTGTGGTGAATGCTGTTTCCATCAGAAACAAGTAATTCACCTTCATTTGCATGACATGGAAACTTACCGGCTTTTCTGCTGTTTTTGCCGTTTATCGTTATTTTTTGCAAGTTGAACAGAGCTGCTATGGGGCCTATTCCAAGTCCCATGTGTGCCCTGTACACCCCTGGAGGCAGTGGAGATGCAAAAGTGCCAGCTAAGTGCCAGGGAAGTGCCAGAAATTGCTGTAAAAGTGCCGTAAAGGTCCTGAAAAGTCCCGGAAAATGATGAAAAATAATGAATAATGCCAGACAGTGATGAAAAATGTCAGAATTGACAAAATTGATGGGAAATTATGGAAAATCACAGGCACTGATCTCAGCAATGGCAGAAGCGTGGAATCACTGGAGACTGATGAAGTACTACTGAACACTCACAAGTGCTCCCCAAAGGCTGGTATTTCCCTGAAGATTGGGAACACTGGCTCTCATCTCAGCTGTATGGCCAACTATCAGTGCACCATAAGAGGTGACAACAGGTATGTGGAAAACACAGTATTAACATCTAATGTTTTGAGCCTTGTCTCCCTTTAGCTGGAGTAGAACAGCCTTGCCATATGCTCAGACTAGGTGTCATGTTCTTTGTGTACAAGAAGAAAGGGAAAATATTTTAATGAGGAAAAATGGAAAGCTAACATGAGTGGCTGGTGAAAGCCTCCTTGACTGTCACTGACAGTGATTGTGGTATTGGTGTTCCTACCCTTAGCAGAAGATGTGCTGCCTTAAGTGGTCTTAGCCACTTCCTCTTTCCTCCATGCACACATCCTCTTGGTAAGTAGTGTAAATAGACAAGCAAAACCTGATTTGCTATTTCAATTTTTCCTTCTGGCCATTAGGGACCACCATTGCTATCAATCACCTCCTCTTTTGCTTTGCATGCTCTTCTCTTTGCTTTGGGCAACATGCTGGGGTTTAGAAAGAGGAGAAATCCTGGAGATAGTCCAGGCAGATTCTAGAGATATCATAGGCAGATGTGGCGATGAATGATTGACAGATGAAGTGGGAATCAGAAGTTGCATCTGCTCTGAAACCCTTCTGCCCAGAGCAGTGGAAACCTGAAGAGGAATACCTGCTGCCTATGGACATATTCAGAAACATGCACTGCTCCATGCAAACTCAGTGCTGTGTCCTGGTGTCTGTGTTTCTATAGCCAGGGACCCACGTTCCGTATGTTATTCTGCTGTAACCCCTAGCTACACACTGTACACACTCTCTCTTCTTCCCTGTATACTGTATTCCCACAATATTGTAGGCAATGTCCTAAAAGTCCCAGTCCTCCTCTACTCTCTGGCCATTACTTTATGGTCAAGTGCTCTAGTGCTTCTCTACTATCTGGCCATACTTTGGGGTGTTAACACAGGGGCTGGAAGCCCACCGGACCCTGGAGCTGCTCTGTGGCCCACCACCACAGCTGACTTGTGTGGACTCCACGAGGACCCCAGCAGATGCGTCGGCAGTTGCTCCAGCTGCGGTCTGCCTGCGCACTATCCCCCTTCTAACATAGAGTTGCGATTCTTCCTGTGACTGCCTAGACGGCGACCACAACTTCTATAGTGGAGACCATGGCCTGCCCCGAGGCCTCCCCATCAGTTGGGAGATGGCTCCAGGGCAGCGTATTCAGGCCGGGTTAACCCACACAACATGTTCTGCCTTTTGGGGGATGACACTATGTGGAGCTACCCTAGCCCAAACTGGGGCAAATGGTCGCCTTTCACATGGGCGGGTAAATCCAGGGCAAAAGGGGGGGGGCGGAATGTGGGGTCCTGCCTCATGTGACAACACCCTTTATTGTCAATTGGAGGCTGGCAGTGAGTCAAAGGAAGTGAGACTGTCTATGGGGAGCCAAGCGATGGGGGGGGGGATGGACACATTTATACAACACCACTGCCACTTTAAACAACTCATCACATAAACAGAAAACCTTACAAATTGCAGAGAATGTCAGGACTAGCAGAGGACATGGGATCATCAAGGGGACAGATGTGTGGCAAGAGTTTTAAACAACATTCAGACTGTAGGTTTCGGCCAATACCTACTCCCAACGAATGTTGTCTGGAGGCAGTTCCCAGGACTCTTTTGGGAATATTGCATTTGGGGCTTGCAGGTGCTGAGAAAGTGATTGGGAGTGACACTCAGAGGTGACATAATGGAAGCTGTAGGGAGCAGGCTGGGAAAAGTATAAAACCTTTGTATCTTAAATTCATGTAAGTTCTAGCCCTCATCCTTAGAGGGGTGAAAGCATGTCTAAAAAACAGCCAAGAAAGGTGGTTGTGGAGAAGGCATCTCTCTTAATTTGGTACCCTGTGTGCCTCATCTTCACAGAGCACAACTAAGGTCATTTCACATGGCGTCGCTGGGTGGCGGGATGTGTGTGTGTTGGCAGCAGGTGGAGATGGGTGTGCTCCCTTTTCCACAGGCACACAACTATCTCCACCCACCTCCACCCATCTCCACGAATGGAGCCTCCTCTGTTTTGTCGGATGGCTCTGTGGGGAGGCGATGGGTGGAGATGGACAGACCTTCCCCCCTACCGCACACCCGGCCGCACACTCAGTGGGGGTGATGTGGGGGGGCGTCCGTGCAAAAACTGCCTAAAAGAGAAGCTAGTCATTTTCCTCAGTTGAAACAAATCAATGGAGAAAGGTTTCCATGCATGAATGAAAAATTTGGCCATGATCTACAAACCACTTACTACAAAGTAAGTGAGTTGTGGATTGTGGCCTAAATCTTTTGAATAATGGGAGAAGCAGACAATTCTAAATGGTCAGACACAAATATTTGGTGAAAAAGGAACATCAACACGTTTTTTTACATCAAATTCATTTGAACAGCTAGAAAAATAATAGTGCTTCTTTAAATTAAAGTAAATTAATTTGTGGTGTTTTTTTTGTGGAGGGGAGAGGAAATATACGTGCTTTCTAACTGATTCTCCGACAAGCGTTTAATAGCTATTTATTTTATTTCTGTGTGGTTTTGATCATTACTCCTTTGTGAACAGAATAGTAGGTCCCGAACTGAAGCGACTGACCTTACTTCCAGAGTCCTTGGGTCCACATTCACCTTTATCGTACCACCATTTGTTTTTCAGCTTGTCTAAGACGCCTGCCTCACTGAGTTTCAAAACGGCAAGGTTTACAGGAGTTCTTCACGTGGAAAATAACATAAATAACATTATATATGTTATTTTATGTTATTCAAGTAAAACTACATAGAATTGCATTGCAAAGTGACGGAGCAGAGGCCACAGACGGGTGCTATGTCATGTACTGTAGGCCCAGGTTTAGAAACAGACATACGACTGGGACCTGCTCCATCGCTTTAGGTAACAGGCACATACTGCTGGGGACAATTTGTAAACAAATAGTATGCAATTACTGTGAACACAAAACTATTGGCTTAAGAATACTGACAACGTAGTCTTCTGATAAACACAGTTTCCATGTAATTCAAAATGCTTGCCTGTATGCTCTTTGCATTTGTATTTATTTATTTATTTATTTTGTTCGTATTTTTGGGGTGTAAGCAAGTTTGGCCTTAGCTTTTTTACTTACTGGTCTCAAAATGATGCAGCTAACAGAAATTTTAATTTCATAGAGTTGGTGTACAATACTTTTTCATCAGGAATACTTGCTATTAGTGGCAGAAATGAAGAGGCTGGGTTCTATGCTTGTTTCCCTCAGATGTAATACAAATACAAAATGATGTCAAAAGTATGAAGCTACATTTCCAAAAGAACCCAGGGTAGGGTTTAGGGATCAAATCTGCATTTTGCTAGTGTTTAATGATCTAATTTGAGGATCAGTTCCAAGTATTTAGTATGGGTTGAATACAGAATAAATATCTATCAATTCTACTTTCTGATCACTTCTTAGTTGTATAAAGCAGCAGCAGATGTGCCTGGATATAAAGTCAGAGCAGATGTTACTGAACACAGCTCTCCTGTAATGATACAGTTCCATAAGGAAATCTGAGTTAGGAATGATCTAGTCTGGTTCTGTCTTTATTCTGATAACAAAAATCTGTTGCAAACAACATATTACAGCTGCTAACATTACACTTAGTGTAATGTTTGTCCACTATGGTATTTAGTATTATGGTTTTAGTATTTAATGTTTTAATGATATTTTATGTGTATGTTTTTTCTTGTTTTATGTGTCCATGTTGTAAGCCGCCCTGAGCTGCTCTGTGAGCAGAAGGGGGCGGGGTAGAAGAACAGTAAATAAATAAATAAATAAATAAATATGGCCCTCACCCGACACATCTGTTTCTGGGCTGCCAGATGTGGGCCCAGTACAGACCACGGCTGGGTAGGTGGCTGTCCTGAAATTGTGGGCCTGGAAGGAACCAGGCCCACAGTCCAGGCCCAAGAGCCACCCAGGTGGGCGATAGTGGGCTGGTGTGTCTGTTTCCATGTCAACTTGGCCTGGTGTGAGGGGTTGCCATGGCTGTCAGCCATGGCTGCCTTTTATTGGCAGCCATTGCTGCTGGTCATGGTGAGGGGCAGGGGGCTGGCCACAGCGGGGGGTTGACAGGCCACCAGTTGCTCCCTACTCCACTCCCCTGCCAGGTCTGGCTATGGAAAAGTTTATTCCATTCCCTGGCTTCAAAAAGACCGCATGAGCCATGATTCCTACGGTGGCCGACTACTTCTGGTGCATCTAAACACATCCCGCGGGGATTTTCGGGAAGCACATTCTTCAACGTACTGCATCCCACCACGCATGTAAAAGCGGCCTTAGAATCTGCAAATGGGCTGTATTTTCAAAAGAGTTCAGTTCCCATTTATGCGGAGTGCCTCCATCTTCTCAAAATCTGCCTGCAGGTATTGCAAGAGGGCTGTTGGCTGACCCTTGTTTTGGTGTTCAAATGGGAGCTGATGAGCTCTTTTGAAAATATGGGTACTGAGCACTTGAAAATCTAGTTCTGAGCATTCTAGAAAATTTGGTTTATGACAGATAATAGAAGGAGCAGCTGTTAAATATCAGAAAGGGAGAAGGTAGCAGGGTTCAAGTGACATCACAGAATGCAAAAATGTATGTGTAAGATGTCACCAGATTATGGAATGGAATTCACTTTAGGCAATGTGGTACAGTCATTTAAAAAAATGTGTACTCGTGTGTGTGTGTGTACTCCAATATTTAAAATTTCAGATTTTTTTTTTTTAAATGTGAAACATTAATTAGTGTAGGTCAGCTCTGCCAGAAGTGACTGAAACTATTAAAAGAGTTGCTTTAGTAAGGAAAATGAAAGGATCGCAGTTATGCTCAGATGATTTTTTTTTCAATCTAACTTTAACTCCACTGAGTGGCGTTCAAAAGATATAAACAAAATTATAATGTAATGTTTGCTACCAAGTCTATAGACAAAGAGATTCAGTCACTATGGATTGGTCTCCATAGCTTAGCATATACAGTAGATACTGGTTTTCAAAAATGAAATATATACTATGCTTTCTAAACCATGTCATTTATCTGGAATATACTGTTTCTAGTTCAGAGAATATCTGTATATTGCTCTTGTTTGAGATCTAAACTTACAGGTTTCCTGGCATCTGGCTGTGCAGGTTCTAAGTGTAGTCTCAGAATTCCACAGCTTATGAGTGGACCTTGGTTTGGAATGGTTGGCAAGCTGCCCAATAGAAGGATAACTTGGGATACAGATCTGAAATAATTTCATAATATCATATAGTTTAGATACTCATGGTCAGACCCATAGCTAGGTCATCAGTACGGGCCAGTCTGCATGTCAAAGGGGACAATTTCCTCAGACTGAGAAACTGAGAGTGAAAACCTGGAACACATCATCCCTACATAGGGGAAATAATTACTGGGGTGAGCACTGCCCCCCTCATATCTCTCTATACGTGCTGAATCTCACTGTCCTTTTTTGGGGTGTTTGTGTCAAATTTTCCCTTTTAGGAGAGACAAAAACCACAGGCACCTCTTTCCTGGTTTCCTCCCAGGGAAAGCACTTGATAAAACAGTGGGGAGATGGTGGGATGACAAGAAACTCAATGGGGTGAGAAGCAGGAGAGCTTCTGTCCCTCTTGATGTACTTGGAAAGTTGGGAGATGTGACTGCGCGTGTATAAATGTGTGGCAGAGTGGGGCTTATATGTGGAGGGTGGGAGGTATGGTATGTGTGATAGTTGGGAATTAGATTTCTTATAACTAGTACATTTTTTAGTCCTGTCACTCCAGTAGATGACACTGCTGTGAAGTGGCACAGCTCAGATGCTTCACACACTCCGAAAGCATATCAAGAGTGAAGTGAGTCCAATAATTAAGGTTTCTTCTGGTTCTGAGTTCTCTGCTGCCTTTACACTAGGCCTAACGTTCAGAAGGCCCTGTCCCTGTATTCTTGTAAGGTCTGTGAGTGTCATCGGTTTTGAAAGAAACCCAAGCTTCATGAGAACTTTCAAGAGAAATCATCACTTGAACTTGTTTTCTAATGAGTTGAGCTTACAGAACTTGACTGCAAAATGCAAATATTTTTGCTTTGACAGTAATTGCACACGTCTGGATTGTGATCTCAGTGACTATCAGTGCCGCAGTAGAGGCCGAGTTATTTAGTTTGCAGGAAAAACCCCAGCAGATGCACCAATTACTTTACATACTGTTTACCCGCTTTGGTGACATTGAGGCTAACCTTGGAGTCACCTCCCCCGCTGCCACATTCTCCTTTGTCGTACCACCATTTGTTTTTCAATTTGTCCAAGAGGCCTTGTTCATTCAGTTTTAAAACTGCGAGGTTAACAGCATTTCTTGAAACGATAAAACATATTTTGTAAGAAACTGCACAGCTGTTAAGATGTTAGAAGGAATGAGGACTTAAGCTCTTTTATAAGCTTGATCCCATGCTAAATAAACCTCTCATTTGCATATTACCAAACTCCTGACAGAAAATGTAATTTTTTGCTTACTTTCAAATGTGAAAAATGTGCTTCCAGCATGTGACTGACTTTTTTTTATGGCTAGGCTTTTAGCAAGATAATGTGATTCTATCAACCAAATCAAAACAGTTATGTGAGCATTTCTGCAAAACAATGATAAAAGTCAGACTGTATTTATAATTCAGATGGATAGGGTCCCCCACCCCCATGTCTTTAGAATAACATCAGTCACCAAAATAGTTCAATATGGGCCTGGATTCAATTTTCTTAGCAGACAGAGAATGTCTGTTCATTCTATGAAATAAGAACTTTAAATCAGCAATCATCTCGTGCTGATGCACACAGCTCTTATCTCAGAAAATGTATGTGCCAGCAGAAGGGAACCAGCACTGCATGCACACACATAAAGCAACTGTCCAGTCCTTGGACACTGCTTACATCTGTATAACTGTCCATGGTGCTGGCATCAAACAGAGCTGGTATTGTATACACACATACCTACTGAATCTGCACAACCCTTCTCAGTTCATGCCACTGCCCTTCCTATTCCAGAACAGTAACACCACCAGAGAGGTTTGCAGGCCCAGGTGAAGACCACATGTGCAACACTCACAGTTCTGAACCAGTTTAAAGGGTAGACGTGCTGGTAGAAGAGCTGTATGTGGACTACTCCGCTGCAGCCACTATTTAAAAGCCAGCTAATTATTAACCTATGAAGGCATTTATACTGTGCTCATCAACATGGTGTGTGTATGTGTGTGTGTGTGTGTGTTGGGGGGTAGGGTCAGGGGGGAGGGCTTATGTAATTAGAGAGGAGGATACATCCCCTGCAAATTTCCACCCCCTAGTCCTAGAGATATGGATGCAGAGCTTATGTAGGTCAGCCTCTACCTGCAAATTTTAGCCCAAAGAAACTCCCATGGGCAGGATTGATGGGTGTTTGGGATACACTGCCCCATACTGGAGCTAATCAGTAACTATGCTTTTAGTAATGGACTGGCATGTGCTACACAGTGCTCCTTTAGTCTGTGCTTCGCATGTTAGACCTTGCAGACATTAAGGACTCATCAATGTGTGTGAACACACAAATCCCTACATCCCTTCACGGGGTGCAACGTACTTCTCCCCCATACAACTCTCTCTCCGTGGCCCCTCTCCTCAGCATTTGGCTACAGGAGTGATACCTGTGATCACTCATTTTTTGGACCTGCTATCCGGTCAGCACTTACACAGCCTGTTCAAAAGGGTGAGGCCCCTTGCTCCCTCCTCTTACCTTTCCAGAATCTCCCCAAGTAATCCTCACCAGTCACCACAGTCCTTACTCACAGTAAGGAAGGTGAGCGTTGTTATCTCCCCTGTAGAGATGGGAAAAGCTTTTCCCTTCCCACGTGAAACTGCCCGGTTGGAGGCTTTACTACAGCTGAAATGATAGCCAAAAGATTATCTATGGGCAATATCTGGTATTACGCATAGTTTTGTAGTTATTTGGTAAGGATCTGTTAACCACAGGGTTTAACCAGATATTACCATTTACCGATTACTGTTTACTGCATTACAGCATAACTGGATGGAGGGAGGGATTTTTAAAAAAACAAAAAAACAAACGGCAATTAAACAGTAATGTGGTAAATGATATCTCAGTAAATGGTAATCTGGCTAATTGAATATCCACCAGACACAAAACAAATACTGTCTGACTGGATACCATGGAAATGGAAATATCCAGCTGGATACTGGATTCATTTCAGCTCTAGACTCTACAAGGACTGGAAAGGAGCTCTCTCCTCTGAACATTTTTTCACCACCCATCTTCTTGGCCTTCAGTCTCCATTAAGTGACCTCCTGTCCCCATCAGCAACATGGCACCCTTTGTAAGAAGAGCAGCCTAGAGAGAAACACCATAGCATCATCATGTCTCCTGGGACATGCTGGAACACAAAGGGGTGGAGGATAGGACATGCTCAGAGAAAGTAGGTGAGGAGGCAGGGCCTACCTGAGTGCCCCTCCTCTCCACGCAATGGGGTGTAGACTGGCTGGCCCGGTGGAATGCTCTGAAAATGGGCGGTGCAGAACTTGTCCATCTAGGCTAATCTGCTTGGTTCTACCTTCCCACCCCTAGTGCACCCTGCCACCCCATTCAGGTAGTTCCTGCCTTCTCAATGCCTTCCGTCCTAGTACATTCGACCCCCCTGCCCTGGTAACTCCAAAGTCCCCATACTGTGGCCCCATTGTGCCCCGTCTTCCTTGATTCCCAGATCACCCTTGGTCTAGGGTGGCAATACATCTAAAACTGCCCCTCCCAGCAACTCTAATTGCTTCTTCCTTTTGTGTTTTCCTCACAGCGTCTCTGCCTCATTGGTTGTCTGTAATTTTAGTTCTGGCTCTTCCCTGTAAGTTCCCAGGCAGGAAGATCAGAGAAAGGAAACTGCTGTTCAACCCCGACTCTCATGGCTTGTGGGAATCAAGGCAGTGGGAGCCATTGACTCCAAACTAACTCTTCTAGAATAAGCTTCTCTTACAAGAGAAAGTACTTAGAAGGAGCTGAAAGGCTCTCCAAGGAGAAGTCTCTGTATTTCCAGGGCATATTATTGGATTCCCCATGTTGTTGTGTTTTTGTAGGTAGGGGTGGGGTGGAGGACAGATCTTTTCTGACTAATTATAAAGTTTTGGAAATGCTTTCTAAGCAGTATTGACTTGAAGCCTATTTTCACTGTAGTTAAATTTACACTCGATTGTCAGATAATGTAATTGCTTGCTTGCACCTGAGACTGAAAAGAGAGCAATATAGGCTGTGTGGGGAGTGATAACAGTCTGCTCTTTGTGGATAAAGCCTCACAGGGACGTTTAGCAGCCAGTCTGACAAATGTAATTTTACATAAGTGCCCTAATACCAGTTCATGATCAAGAGGGAGAGGAGAAATAGCAAAATTGGATTGAAATTGTTCATTTGTCCCTTTTGTTCCTGGAAGCGATTGCTTCTGAACCAGAGATATTTACTATGGTTTTCTAATTAAGCGTTCTGACAGAAAGCCAGCCCTTTCAGCCTTTTCTCCACATTCATAAAGTTAACACAGCGTCCTGCCATCCTGAAACAACCAAACACATTAACATGAAGGGGAGTTTTAACCACATAATGACTTCAGGAAAGAGACCTCAATGAAAGATGATTCCAGGAATTGGTTGTTACTGTATTTGTTCTGAAAATACTTAACAGGTAAGGCCCAAGCCTTCCCCCTTTGATGTTAGTGATAAAGTTTTCATTCATTGCAATGGAAGGAGAAGATAACCTAGCTCTGGGTCTGGCAATCCTCAATCAGCACTTATGGGAGTAGTTCAGTTGAAATCAGGGGCCACAAAGTAGATAAGGTTGGTGGAAACAAAATCTATGCTACACAGCTATGATAGTATTATTACAGCCTGAATAGGAGTTGCATCTCAAAGAGTGCTTTTAGATGAACTGCAGTTCTTTATCCCTGGGTTGGTTGGTCCGTCTAAAGGCAGCCTGTCAGATGTGAAAGCGGAGGAGCCCCGCCAGCAGAGCTCCCCTGTCCTGGAGTGCCGCTGGCAGAGCAGGTCAGCCAGACCAGGGACACCAGCTGAAAGTGGAGCTGCTGTTCATCTGATGGGCAGACCCATGCTGCAGCTCTACTCCCAGCTGGCTGCTGCCCTGGACAACAACAGAGTTGCAGGTGCCAGCCTAGAATATTAGGCAATTGCCTGCAACTCTATGGTACGGGGGGGAGGGGGGGACGGGACTGTGCGGGTGGACCTCAGGCTGGGGAAACCACCACGTCCATCTAAAGTGGACCCAGGTGGGGCTGGAAGTGGGTGGACATAGGGGTGCACTCCCGGAGCAGCTCCAGGAGTGGGCAGCCTCCACATCCATATAAAAGCACTCAAAGTGTGTCATCTGTTCTTAGTCCCTGCTTCAAGGCAGACAACAGAAAGGTGTGTCTGTCATTGAACCAGGCTTAAGTACAGAAAAATCACACACTTCTCATATTTAAATCAGATTTGGGGGGCAATCCTTCAGCCATTAAAGTCAATGACAACTGAGTAATTGACTTCAATGATGGAGCATTGAATCCTTAGTTACATACCTGCCAAATCTCCCGCACCGAGTGGGAGAGTCATGCTTCTGCATTATGATTGTGACTTTCCTGCTGTGCAAGCTTACCTGTGTATGCCCTCAGGGTACTAAAAACAAAACAATCTGAACCATGTCTTCCAAAGGTGCTAACGGGCTTCTGGCTGACTAGATGTTTTAAGCAGCAGCAAGCAAAAAAAGTTCCTGTGACCAGTGGCAGGGGGCTTTCCTAAGCTCCTCGATCTACTCAGTTGAACACCATCCTCACCAAATACTAGCTGTTGAGAAT
The DNA here is from genome assembly GCA_003113815.1 of Sphenodon punctatus. Taxonomy (NCBI): domain Eukaryota; kingdom Metazoa; phylum Chordata; class Lepidosauria; order Sphenodontia; family Sphenodontidae; genus Sphenodon; species Sphenodon punctatus. Next base: position 1,735,693 of record QEPC01000347.1, read on the forward strand.
TCTGAGCTAAGAAACTAGGAGCTACTTCTTCAGTTTTCTTTAAAGAAGATGACAGAGAAGAGACACGAGTGTGCAGGGCAGACTAGTACCCAGAGCTCCAAGCATGACAGCAGCAAAGCGTTTTTCCAAATGAGATGCTACCCTGCATGGCCAACTAGGAGTCATGGAACCCACCGCCCATCTGAAGGTGGAGCGGCTGGATGCATGCTCCCATGAGCCATGGAGCACCCACTCCTGGAGCACTGCCAGAAACTCCAGAGTGCTCCATGCGGGGCAAACCAAATGGATGTGCAACAACGGGTGGCCACAGAGTCCCAGCCCATATGAATGGTGGCAGCCAGCCAGGCTAGCAGACAGGTCTGCCACTCATAGATGCTGTGGGTGGAGGAAGCGGTCACTGCAAGTCACAAGCCCTGACCAGGAGTCCACCCATTTGAACTGATCCCCATGCACTCCATCTGTGTGGGTGCTCTGCGGCAGACCCACGCTCCACCCCCCCATCAACTTGCTTGTTTAAAAACACCCAAAGCCCAGCCACGTAGACTACTGCTACAGCTGTTCTGGCATCCTTTCAAACAACTAGATAGCTTATAAAGCAATATGCAGAGTCCTTTCTAGTGGCTGAATTAAAAGCAGTAGCCACTACCAGCTCTAGCAGTGGTTGGTAGACCAACAATTCAAATCTGGCCTTTGCAATGAGCTAAAGTTGTGATTTCTTTCTTTTTCTTATTCAAACAATTTTTTTAAAAATCAGCCAAGCCTCAGTGTACTGGGTTATGAGAGAATCCACATAATCTCATCTATCAGAGAATCTACACAGGAAGTGAAGTGTCTGGAGTGTGGGGAAAACATTCCTGTTAGAGGAGTGATGTGTGCACAGGACAGCACCTTTTCATTTAGTGGGGTGGAGAGAGGCTGAGCAACTGGGGGTAGTGCCATGATAGGGCTTTGAAATAAAGGCTGGAAAGAGAGGGGTTCAATTCTAGATTATGAATGAAGTTATTATATGGATGTGTGATTCCTTCAATTTTTAGATGGCTTTCAAAACAAGTTTATTTGTTTCAGCCTAGTCTCAAAGTTAGGTAAGTACAGCTGAAATGGGTACCTGGATTGGTACCTGTGGGTAATACCTGCATTTTCAGCTACTGTTATGGGTACTGGAACCAAAATACCATTCAAGTTCTTGAAATACTGACAACTGGTATACCAAAATACCAAATTTCCACTCCAAATCCCCAAATTTGGGACAAATCAGGATTTCTGTATACTAGTTGTAGGTATTTTTGTATACTGGTTGTTGGTATTTCAGTATTTCACGTACCCAATTACAAATTGGTTCGGGTACCAAAAAGGACCCAAAATATTGGGCTCGATTTGAGTACTGAAACTTTGATGGATATACCTGTGTTGCGGGTACTTGTTTCCCCTCTAGGACTATTTTGAATTTGCATAAATTCACACAAGTTAACACATATAAATGTTATGCAAATAACACTCATCACAGTGGGTGATGAAAATCACCCTTTTGCCAATCCTTTCCCCTTAGCAGCTTTGTAGTTGTCATCTCTAAAAATGTAATAACGTAGCTCTTATTTTGGGTGTTTCTTATGCGTCCTCATAACATTTCATCTAAAATTTTCTGCATCCTCAGTACTATGTTTGCGTTAAGAACTCAGTCCAGCATCGACTGAAGACGATGGGAGTTTTCCCATCAATTTTGGGAGCCTAAACTTAGCCCCTAAATCCTAAAGTCCTTACTCAACTTTTACTTATTTGGCAAAATCCTCCATGGATTCCAATGAAAGTTTTGTCCAAGAACCAAGCAAAAACTGAATAAAAACTTCAGGCCTCAGGCCTTAGTATTGTGAGTATGTAAATGTTTCTGCCCGTTTTTCAATACTAATGTTAATCCCACTTTGAGCTTTCCTCTGATTGTTCCAGATCACTGTTATCATTTGGTCAGTAGGAAACTTGACAAATTTGTTTGCTAGACAATGAAAATCAAACCCCTTAATTTACATCTTTGCAGGGAGACTTGCCAAATGTTCTAATGTGTCCTTCCAAGCTGTAAAGATCAGAGAGGAAAAGTTTTCTACTTGATTTTAGTAGCCACAGCTGGTCGATAGTTGTCCCAAAATATATACCAACCCTATTCATGAGAGGGTTATTTAGCTGGGTTATTAGCCATATCCATAGACAGTTTCACAGCACAATAGAAAAATGGAAATTAAAAAAAAATGGAGAAGTAAATGAGGATTTAAGCTGCCATAATTGTTCTGAAATTAAGCATGATTGTTTATCATTCTATCACATTGTATTCATCATTACATCTAGTAGGCCATGTAAAAACAAGTTTAGTTTCACACCACTTTTTATGTTCCTTTGTAATTAGAGTGCAATCAAAAATAAGCTGCTGTCCCTCTTTGCAGTGAAATGATGTTAGGATTATGCCAGAAAGATACTGTCATACCAAGTATCTTGGGCACTAATGTGCCATTAAGCAGAAATCTCTCAGTAAGTTCAGTTATAGTCTCTTTGAGCTGAAAATTATCAAAATTTGTACTTGAAAATGCGGAGCCAGATTCCACCAGCTTTACTCACACTGAGTAGCACTTTACTCTTTTATGGAAGAAGGTACTATCCAGTGCCAGTCAGGGGATCAGAATCTGGCTCCGCATTAATTATTTTTAAAAGAGCCAAGTTGTTGCTTCAGGCGAAATCCTGAATCGATTGAAATTAATGGGAATTTAGTCATTGATGTGAATAAACTCAGGATTATGCTGTTCATCTTACCTCATGATCAAACACTGCAGAAAATGAGCATTTTTTAAATCGGTGAGGAGTAGATGGTAAAATTATAATAAAAACTAAGTAAGTACTTTTAGTTTTGGCCCCGAATATTTTCTATAGCTTTTCATAATTAGGAAATCTTCACAAGCAATCTGTTGCCCAAAAGAAAGCAAAACTCCGGTTAACCTAACAGCTCCTTGTAAAATGTTGTTAATTATTACATGCCTGAGGAAAAGCCCTGTGTGGCCAGGAAGCTTGGATACTCTCACCAACAGCTGTTGGCCCAGTAAAAGAGATCATCTGAATTCCTTTCTCTCCATCTATTGCTCTTGGGACCAACACAGCAACCAGTCCCAGGCACTCTCTGGACCTTGCAAATGCTATTTCCTCTGTTATCATTATGTGAGTACATGTACAGTGCTTTTAAATGCACAGATCCACTGTAAGGTTAAGAGAATAGAGTAAACAAACAAAGGTATAGGAGTATGGAAATCCAGGTGAGATTTGTTTCAATTATTATAAATCACCTCATGTGGCCAGAATGAGATAACAAATGCAGGCGCAGCTTCAAATGCGCCTCACTGTCACACTTATAAAAAGATCAGTCATTCAGGCATAATTTTTAAACAAGCTTCACAGGTGGTTTGCGAGATTATTACACTGGATTTGCTAGGAGCAGTTGGAGGCAGTTACTTGGCACTTATGGAAAAAACAATGACACGGACAAATAGAGTAACAGAGCAGAATACAAGCAGAATTTATGTAACTTTACAAAAATAAACCCTAGCCTGAGAAGGAACAAACAGAAGCATAGCTAGGTTGGAATGGGCCCTGGTAAAGATGATGGAATGGGAGTCCCCTACAACTGTCATCCCAATGGCAGAAGATGCAACTGCACTAAGGAGTGTAGGCCCCTATTATAGGGCATTTTCAGACAAGACACTCTCCACCCCACCCCCCACACTAGACATGATGCAGGACTGCAGTGTGCCCTATAGGTGCCCTGTAACATGTATAGTGGGTGGGTGGGGAGTGTCTTGTCTGGAAATGCTCATAGATATGCCCTTGCAAGTAATTTGTATGGCAGTGAAGAGAATCAACCAAAGCTTGACCTTAATGTGCTCTGGATACGGCTGAAACAAGAATTGTTCCGATACTCGCGAGAATTGAGAAACATTACCAAAATCTCAACAAGATCTCAGTAACGTTCCAAGATCTCATGAGCATTTCATGAAAATTTTTAAAATGCTCTGTGCAGGTGTAAAATGGCTGCTGCAGCCATTTTGGAAAAGGGAAGCTGATCTGCACATGTGTGGTGCTGTTCGGGCATGTGCAGACCGATTCCCCTTTTCCAAAATGGCACTGATGCTGCTGGCGACATCTTGGGAAAGGGCTGTGTATGTGGAGAATGGCTTTGCTGGCCATTTTGCACATGCACAGTGGTTTTTGTTTTTTTTAAATTGTTCACTGTGAGGCGACTGCCTACTCAGCAAACACGTCTCCTTGCCTGCCCCTGCAGAGAAGCGGAGAAGGTGGAGGGGAATCCTGGAGCAGTTCCGGACTTGGAGAAAGGCAGCCAGGTGAGTAAAAGGTTTTGCTTTGTTTTTTAAAAAAAACAAGTGGGAAAGGAGGGAAAGATACTCGCTTTTCTCAGCGAGAATCAGGGCAATTCTTGTCTTCTTCTCATTTGCAAGAATTTATTTATTTATTTATATTAAAACTTATATGCCGCCCCCTCCTGCCTCAGGCATCTCCGGGTGGCTAACAACATTTAAAAAACATATTAAAAATACACAATAATAAAACTACAATTAAAACAGCCTAAAATAACCCCATACTCAACCACCCTAACCCAACCCACCCACCCCATCTCTCTCGATAAAGGCCCAGCAGAACAGCCAGGTCTTACATTGTCTGCAGAAAGAGGGGAGGTCAGTAATCAGGCGGACCTCCAACTGGAGGGAGCTCCACAGCTGCGGCGCAGCCACAGAGAATGTCCTCCTTATGGTAGACACCCGGGAAACCTGGGGGACCCTGAGAGCCCCCATTCTCACTGAGAAAGGTGAAGCACGTTACAGCCCTAGTTGAAAGAGATTTCAGTAAGTAGCAGTTGGTGCTCTGGGCAAGATGTTGCCCCTGTGTTACACCCATTCAACACCACTAGTTGCATAGTTACAGATGAAGGTACAATTTTACACCAGGTGTTGTTACATAATGTGGTAATATTCTGAAGTATAATGTGTTATTCAAGCTTCTCCTCCAGCTGGGCATGCTACTTCACTTCCACTCCAGTATAGGGCATGCATGGAACACCCAACCACCTCCCTCTTTAGCACAGCACTTACCCAAACAGCTGAGGACATGCAGTTCCATTCCCACCCAATGTTCCCAGGTTCCAGCGATCTCCCCAAAAGCCTTACTAGGGGAGCTGCTTAAGGGGTCAGGGCTGGCAAGGAGCTGAGCCTTACTGGGATTAATTCTCAGTTGTGCCCCAGCTTTGAAGTAATAATGATAATACACAAATTTTACACAGTACTTTATATTACAGAGGCCCTGTGAAAACATGAATTAATTTGTTGGCCAACCTCCCATTGATTTCAATTTCTTTCACTTCAGCAGGAGTCTTGCCTGCCTGTGGAGTTCTGAGTAGGACTATAAATCAGTTGTTATAACTATTACATAACTAGTAAATGTCTCTGGGGACAAACACAGCAAAACGCTGCCCAAGGATAGAATAGTTTATGTAGGCTATGATGTCACAACACCAC
>QEPC01000347.1:1791740-1867496 GCA_003113815.1 Sphenodon punctatus
AAGCCCTAGGGGCAGGGACCGTGTCTATTTTATTACTTTGTAAAGTGCCAGGTACACTGCTGGCGCTATATAAATGTTTGTCAATAATAATAATACTACTCACGCAGTAGAGACGCCCAACGCACGTGTGTTGGGGAGCGGCGAGAGGAGCAACAAGAAGTCTCTGACCTGACCTGACGCACACACAGAGAGAAGATCATAATTGCAGGTCTGAATTGGGGCCCTGCGGGCCGGCCCACATAGGAGGAGGGGGCCCCAGAGTCTCTGAGCAAGGCAAGTGAGCGCGTGCGAGACAGAGGGCGATGATCTTAGAGCATTTTTTCTTAGGGAGGAGGCACTTGAGGATTCCTCCACATTTTGGGGCTCCACAGCTAATCGTCCTGGCCAATCTCTGGCCACAGAAAAACGCAGGGAGCCTGAGCGTGACTGCGCACTTGACTCAGAGGGCTGGGGATCTTCTCTGAGACTCTGTGTGTGTGAGTGACCGGGGGGGGGGCGGGATTCGGAGGAACTGGGAGCCAGCCAGGCCTCAGCAGGCTTGCAAGCAACTGGGAACTGGCCTGGATTCACTGGAACTTTTAGGAAGCAGAGTAGTAACCAAGAGAAGCCTTCCCAATCCTGGGGGAAACACAAGTGAGCTTCTGTTATTTCTTGAAGGAAAAATATGGTTATTCTACTTATTAATAGGTGGATTTCCCCGGGGGATTCCTCGAGGATTTGGGGCTTTTTAAAAGCTCAGTGTGAATGCAAACTGTGTTTTGTTCCAATCCTTGATCTGGTGTAAAAAGAACAGTGATTTGTGGGTTTCAATCTGTGGTTTTAATGGGACCAATCTTGCATGGTTGTTTAGAATGCATGTTGCAGGGCTGCACTGGTGTGCCATGTATTTTTCATAAGCATCCTCTTTTAAAGGGGAGGTATGGCCACCCGACTGATTCCTGAGCAGTGCCCCCCCCAAGGAAGCTGCGTGGCCTGGCTGGTCTCGCTGGGCCAGTTTTGCTTGCAGTGCCGGTCTGCAACAGGGCAAACCATTTTAAAAAGGTCTGTCTGCTTGGACAGGCGTTTGGCTGTCAGGGATAGGGGATAGCTAGTAGGGATGCTGGTCTCGCTGGGCCAGTTTTGCTTGCAGTGCCAGCCTTCAAAAGGGCAAATCATTTTAAAAAGGCCTGTGTGCTTGGACAGGCATTAGGCTGCTGGGGATAGGGTGTAGCTAATAGGGATGCTGGTCTGGATGGGCCTGGTTTGCTTACAATCCAGGCCTGCAACTGTTCTTGTGGACAGAGGAGAAAGTAGGTAGGAGCATGGCATAAGAGACCCCTTTCCCCTGTCCCCCACTGAACCCTTCCTCTTCTCGTGCACCAAAACCAAACCCTTTCCCTCCTACTTCTCCTCTGTCCTGTTCTTCTCTTTCCTTTCATTTGTTGCAAGACAGGGAGCTAACTCAGTCCTTCCAGTTCTCCAAGCGAGAAGGAAGGCTTGTCCCAAAGCCTACACCTTCAGAAGACTACAGGTTGCCAAGGATGCCATGAAAATTGAGGAGTCAAGGGTTCAGGATAAAGGCAGGCGATGGCAACGTGATCTATTTTTTTTAACCTAATATGGTTAATTTGGACCCAGTGGGAAAGAGTGAGTGGACGGGACTCCAGTAGGAGGGCTCTCTATCCCCCAGTAGCAGTGCTTCACGCAGCAGCATTCCCAGAGTTAACTAATGTAATGTCCATCCAATGTTAACCCTGGGAGCTCCTTGCTGCTGGGTTATGCCACGCCACTGACCTACCATTGCCCTGGCTCCGTTGCCCTAGACCAGGCTCCGCCCCTATGCCTGCAGGCTTGCCGGCGGCCACCAGCCTCCAAACCCACCAGCCGCCACTGGATCAGTCTGAAAGTCCACCTGCCCACAGAGATGCACAGGGATGCAGAGCAGGAAATCGAGCTCTGCATCCCTGCATGTCTCTGCTGGCAAAGTCGTGCGGGGGGCGACGGGCTTTCATATGCCAATCCCCGTGCATATCCTGGCTGCGCATTTCCCACCGCAGCCAGAATATGTGTGTGTGGGAGGCATGTCTGAAAGTGGTCATACACTGGATGCTTCATTTTTAGAGAAAGAGGTTTGAAAATGTTGTCCTTACTTACTAGAAACTAGGAGTGGGAATTCCGGTTCTCCCGAGATCTGATATTGCCGGTATTTGGGTGTATCGGTTTAATCCGATAAATCCAATATTTGTCTGTACCGGCATACCAGATTTTTAACATTGGCCATGGTACAGGATTTTTTACATTGAAGTCAATAGCTGCAATGTAAAAAATCCGGTACCACAGCCAGTGTTAAAAATCCGGTATGCCGATATCGGTAAACCAGGGAGATCCGATACCGGTACATCTGGTATTCTCCCCCGTGTCCCACCCCTAGAGTAGAAACATATAACAATCCATAGTGCAGAATTAGTGTAATGTGTAATTATGTACTTGGGATGCTTTGTTCTATAGATGACAGATGGGCTGTCAGCTGTTAATTCTCCTTTCACCTGCAGGCTTTGCATGTCCCTTGTTCTGGTAAAAAACATATATGGTGGAGCAGGACTTTCCTTCAAACAGATGGTAACCACTGCCAGTCAGTTTTGAAGGAAAATTCTGCCTTTTCTTGGTGATGGTTTCTTTGCCTTCCTCCTTCTCTTAGAATAGAAATAACTGAAGCCAAACAACATAACATGAATTTATAGCAGCTCACATTCTGTCCTGGCAACATCCCAACCCCCACTCAACAGAGCTGGCAGAAGAGAAAAGGTATTTTCCTAACCAAAAGTGGTCAGAGACCTAACATGCATGTAGCACTTTGGAGGTAGGTATCTGGGCAGTGCTTGTAGCCTCTTAGAATGAGCCTGTTTAATTTCCCTTCAGTAAATGGGGAGCAGGAGCACTCAGTGGGTGTAAACAGATGGACTGCAGCCCTGGTTCTGCTCTGCCTCACCCTCCGGGTGGCCCATCCCCACCATATGGTGAGGCAGAGCAGAAGCAGAGCAGGCACTGCTTGCTACAGACTAGCCCCTCTTATGGGGCTCTGGAACATACAGGAACTCCACCAATGGACCGGGCCAGCCAAACCCAAGGCACTGGCCCAAGGTGGAGCTGCAATTTGTCTGCTCAGCGGACAGTCACTGCAACTCCACTCTTGGTTGGAGGTTGCCCTGGGTAACACCATAGAGTTGTGGGTGGCAGCCTAGAGCATTAGTCGATCCCCTCACAACTCTATTATATAGGGGAGGGGAGTGCTGCATTGGTGTCTATTTAAAATGGACCCAGGTGGGGCTGCTGGATGCGGGTAGACATTGGGGTGCACTCCCGGAGCAGCTTTGCGGGTGGCCAGTCCATCTAAAGACATCCATTGAGATCAAGGATTGTGAGGAGGTTTGACTGGCAGCTGAAGCTAGGGGAGGCTGTCAAAGGGAGAGGATTATGTGAAGGGGAAACAGAGGTATGGTCGAGTCCTGCAAATGAGATACTGTCAAGTTCAGATACTTCAGAATTCCAGCTTGAACTGTGTGTCCATCAGAGGGACAATGTGAGGAGATGACTATGAAACACGTAGACTTTTGGGGTCCGGATTTAGGGGTGTGCATGTCATTTTCATTATTACAATAACAATAATGAAAATGTATTTCTGGCTATAACCTTTTTGTTTTTAATTCTATTCTGATGAAACTTGGGGAGATTATACCCTGAACAGAGGGCACTATGTGTACTAATCTTCAACATTTTTAGATAGACGGAACCGATTTTAGAAGCAATTGTATGTTGTGGTTTTAAGAAAAGCTCCATATGCATTCATGGCTACAACTTCTTTATCTTCCATCCAATTTGCATGACACGTGTGAATATTATGTCCTTCTACAAGCTTATCACTACTGCCAATTTTCAGAAAAAGTAGATAAAAGGTCCTGATGGTATAAGACATTAACTTGAAAATACATTTCCATCTGTAACATTTTTATATTCCATCCTGTTTACAGGAAATTTGGCAGACCTATATCACATACCTTTCCTGTCACGGCTACCAAACTGCAGGATAATTTGAAAAAGGGACCCAATTTTATAAGCAATTGAAGTTGTCTCCTTGAAGACTATTATTCAGATAAATAGTAGCATATGTAGTCCCAGTCAGATGCAGGCATCTGGAATGGCAGGAGGAGGGAGGATGTAGGAGGGAGGATGAAGAGCAACCCAAAAGACTGACAGACATGTTCACTGGCCAATTACTGCATGCTTCCAGCTTTACTGCTCTGGTCTTGTAAGCCGCCCTGAGATGCTGTAGGCATGAGGGGGGCGACTAATAAATACAAATAAATAAATAAATTTACAGGACCAATCGGTAGTGGCTTTGAGGCAGGCATAGGGGGCGGCCCTCAGGCGGGCACAGAAGGGACATAACTGGGACTTTGGGGATAGCATCCCAGAAATCAGGAGACATAGTTTAGAAATCCAGGCTGGTCAATTATCATCACAATCACATCCTGCAGCACTGTGACAGAGAGCATAAGAGAATCTCTATTGGCTCTTTCCTAAACAGATGCTTCTGACTTCCCAGTAACAAGTGTGGGCGAGATGATGGGATGGTCACAGCACAGAATGAGGATATTTGGTTGACATTTCTACTGGCCAATTGGCATCACAAACCGATCTTATACCACAGTGACACAGCAGAGAATCTCTGGCATAGGCTCCTTCTCTGAATATGCTGTGCAGGCATATACAATGGGACCTTTTATCATATCTTTTTGATATTAGGCAGAGATGATTTTGAGAGTGTAATATAGATCGCTGCCAAATTTCATGCACACTGGTTGGACTGCAAAGATGTTACAGTCAGACATACATTTATAAGTTAATTGCTTATACCACCAGGACCCTTTATCCAATCCTTCTGAAAGTTGTCAGAGATAGTAAATATGGGAAGGGGTATAAACTTTCTATGTTTCATCTACATTAAATGTGAGGCAAAAACGTTACAGCTAAGAATGTATATGAAGATGATTGCAAAATAATATAATTCAACTGCTTATAAAATTGGATTCCTTTATCCAATCTTTTGGAAATGTGGTACACTTAATTCGCCCTTTTCTCTCTGTCTCATCTGCCAAAACTCTTGTTCATGCTCTGGTCATCTCTCACCTCGATTACTGTAACCTCCTTCTCACTGGCCTTCCCCGGTCTCACCTTTCTCCCCTCATCTCTGTCCAAAACTCTGCTGCCAGGGTCATCTACCTCGCCAGTCGCTTCGACCATGTGCAGCCCCTCCTCTCTTCGCTTCACTGGCTTCCCCTTCCTGAACGAATCCTGCACAAGCTCCTAGTCTTCACCTATAAAGCTCTTCACAACCTTGCTCCCCCCTACCTCTCTGCACTTATCGCCCTCCATACTCCAGCCCGTGCACTTCGCTCCTCCTCTGTCCCCTCTCTCACCCTTCCACGCCTTCCCTGCTCCCCTAAGCGCCTTCGTCCCTTCTCACTTGCTGCCCCCCATGCCTGGAACTCCCTCCCTGTCCACATCCGCCTTGCCCCCTCCCTTCATACCTTCAAATCTCTCCTTAAAACTCACCTCTTTCGCTCTGCTCTGTCTGACTCTTTATCCTGCTGAGCCACTATTCCTATACCTACGATCGGTTTACCCTTATCCTTGCAACATGGACCTGCCTGCTGTCATTCTCATCGTAACCAAGCCAAGTACGTGCACTTGAGACCTCGCATCTTCATGAATGTTAGACCCCTTGTCTCTCCCTCTGTTCCCCTTCCTAAGTCTCTCCCCCAGCTCCTGTCTCTCAGATTGTAAGCCCTAGGGGCAGGGACCGTGTCTATTTTATTACTTTGTAAAGTGCCAGGTACACTGCTGGCGCTATATAAATGTTTGTTAATAATAATAATAATAACTTAATGCCATCCATTTGAGGTACAATACCTCAATGTTTCAGCCAAATATAATGAAAAACAAAAACGTTACAACTAAACATATGTTTTACATTGAAACAACAGAAAATGAAAACGAAAGCAAAAACCAAAACCAAAATTTGGTATTTATGAAAACGAAAATGACAGATTTAAATAATGAAAATGAAAAAGACATGGGCTTCTGGTGCACACCTGTAAAATATGGTCTGTTCATAGTCAGGGTGGCTGTTTAGTGTTAAATAGCTGATGACAGTTTACGTTCAATTAATTTCCATGCTGATTTTTTAAAAAGCTTTTTGAGCATGAGGTGGTTTTTTTTGGTTAGCTTGTCTACAGATATTGGTAAAAATAGGTTTGATTTTGCACTTGAGTGAATCAGCCCTAGTACTTCTGAGATGGCAAGAGGTAGTGCTGGGTAATTTCTCATACATTTCTTTGTTCCTTCCAGTTCGGCTTTCTTGGGATCTACTTGTTCCTGTGCTGGCAGCTACTTTGTCCAATATATTTGTGAAGCCACTGGAGGAACTTGGGTTATTATACTGCAAGTTTGGTGACAACACAGGATAAAAACAAATGTTACCGTGGCACAGTGGTAATCTGGCCTGGGTCAAGAAGCCGCGTCGGACATGATCCAGACCGAGGCGGGCTGCAGAACAAAGTGCCCATGGATGGGGCTCAGAAAGGTTGGGGAGAAACAGGAATGTTCAGCCGGCCGGTTCTGCTCCTATGCTGTGCCCAGAACCCTGTCCCCCACCATGACGGTCAGCCATGGCCACAAGCCATAATGGTCCTCAACCAGAGCCATGTCTGCCAGCCCAAACAGACATTATAGCCTGATGTGGCCCGCTTTGGTGGACCTTAACCCGGGCTGTATCCTCTGAGGTTTTCTGAGGTCAGAGCCCAGGCTAATCACCTCCGTGGAGCACAAATGGAGTGTGTTTGCCTCCATCTCGGTAAGAGTTGATGCATGTGGGCATCTAGAGAGGGGTGACCCACCAGCAGAGCCAGTCCATGCTGAGGCAAGACATTCTCAATTCTGAACGTTTTGTGCATCCCTCAAAGTTGCACAAAGTTGTGCACAAAGTTGTGTTCCTACAATGCTTTCTGCATCCCTCAATTCTGAATGTTTTGTGCATGTCTCAGTGTCAGGAATTTCACTGCAAATATTCAGGGTTCAAAAAGGAAAAAAGAAAATAATGAAAAGGGAGAAGAAATGTAAATTGCAAGGAAAAAAAAAAAAAAAAAAGGAAAAGGAAAATCCAGTATAAATTTAAATTGAAAATTATTTTTAAAATTTTGTCTCGTTTCAAAATATTCTGGGGGGGGGACTTTTTTGTCAAAACAACATGCCCCCGCAAAGAACTCTGTTTCTGACAAACCTCCATTTTTGCAGGGTAAATCTTTTCGTCATAAACTTGCATCTAGTTCTAATCTTAAAACCTCTGCCAATTGCTCCACAATCTACAAAACCCTGCTACTTATTATGGGAGTCTTAGGAGTCTTAAGAACAGATGATAAGCTGAGTCTGACTTGATACATGATCATATTCACTTATATATTATTGGGTAACCTCTTTTGATGAAGTGCTAAATTTAAGGTTCTTGTTGCTACTCAGAGGTACCAGTGGAATGGGATAGGCCACAGCAAAAACAACTGAGCAGTGACCTTAAGATTTTTCTTTAAAACTGGCAAAAAAGAAGGTGGTTTTTTAGCATTATTCCTATCAGGCAGGTTATAGAATAGAACAGTCCACAGGAACAACAGTCGTCGTCAAACATTCCATTGAATTGCATAATTCTCTGAGCACCTCACAGTAATTCATGTATTTTAGCCTCAAAACATTCCTGTCAGGTAGATAAGTATTATCCCTATTTTACAGAAAGGAAATTGAGGCAGAGGGCAGATTAAGCAACTTGCCCAAGATCACACAAAAAGCTTGAGGTTCAGCCCAGAATTAAACCCAGGTAGTTTCGGTCCAATGGCTGATTTACTAGACACTTTTCCCCGACTTTTCTACACCAGGCTCGTACCCTGTTATGCATAATGAATGCTGATCTCACACAATATCTTCAAGCTGTAACTGGACTCAGCAGGAAAGAAACTAAACATTTTGTTTTCTTCTTTGGAGTCTATGGTCACAGTACTGAAAACACTTACTCCAAAATAGTTTCATTGCTTATTCCAGAGCCAGTTGAATCATTAAGTTTCAGCACCAGCACAAGCCTATGCCCCAGGATAGTGATTAATTGCACCTTAAATGACTCAACAGCTACATAAGGTTTGCTGGCCTTTCTCTGGACTTTGGAGAGTCTGTGGAGCACTTTCAGTGGATTGGAAGCCGAGAGTTAATAGATGATTTCCAAAATGCGTTAGTCTCTTTATGACCTTTCCAAACATGATGGTTCTATAGGGGTGTTATTGTTGCTAACTGCTGGAGTGGCCTTTCTGCTAGCATTGTTTATTAAGCCTACCAGCTATTTAGATATTAGCTTAGCAGGACAGGGCAAGAACCAGCTTTCCAATGGAAATTTGTCCACTGATTGCAATGGCAGCAAGTTTGGGGGCCTAAAGGAACAAAACAGTAGTGAGGTGAGGTAATTTCCTGGGTATTCACCTCTAGACAGCTGGGAAGTATAATGAAAAGAAAAACATAAAAAAGAAAATAATTGGTGTCAATTTAAAAGAAACATAATGGGCTACATTCTGTCCTTTGCTGGGCTTGTGTATCAGGGGCTGGGGGAGGGCGGGACAAGATGTCATAGGTAAAGGGTTGCAGTTGATCCTGACAATCCCATGTTGACCCCATGGGTTAAGGTCAAAACCACATGAGGTGGCAATCCTAAACAGGTAGCTTATTTTATTTACCTGTGGAAATGAAAATACATTTGTGCTTCACAGAGTGTCCTGAGAACTAATTTTTGCATCTAGGATCCTTGGATAGGAGTTTGAATGGAAAAACATACAGGAAGGAGTACAGTATTTTTAAGGAGATTCTGGTTTTACAATCATAGACTGCGGCGGCCTGGCAGAGTGGTGGGTGGGCCACGCTCATCAGTGCAGGGAGCGGGGCCTAAGGACCCACGTCTGCACACCATCCTGCCCTCTCCCCGCCCTCTTCCAGGCTCGGGCCGCCAACACGTCTGTTTGGCAACCGGGCCAGATCCTGACTGGGGTGAAGGCCCTCACCCCAGCTAGGATCAAAGCGTGATAGTGCCATGCACCATCATGTTTGAAAATACCCATAGTCTTCACTTTATACTCTTAATTCAATAAATGGGTGCTTTCTATGAGGAAAAAACAGCATGATTGATCAGCAAGATCTGTCCTGTTTGAATTCTGTATTAAAAGTTTTAGCAATAGGTCATAAAAATGACATGAGTAATGCAGCAATAATTCTAATCTCTGATTTGCTATTATGCAGAAAGCCAAAGAAAACGCACCATGAAATGCTGCATAGTGTGAATTATTGCATCATTATGCAAGGTCATAGAGTTTGGGCTTCACTTTATAATAAAGGGTAGAAGTGATCCTCCAAAAGTTTTATAATTTATGTCAATGGCTTGGCACACTACTATATAATATCCTATGATGAGAGGATAATGAGAATCATAGGGTGTTTTCAGACGTGACAGGGCCAGTTGGCCCCGTCACGAAATCAATGTATTCATCCCCCGCCGGGACGACCCCGTCACGTCCTAACAGACGTGCCGGGGGATCCCGGTGGGAAATCGAGGAGGGGGTGGGGCCGCGCGGTGCAACATGCGGCCGCACGGCCCCGCCCTCTCCACACTCCCCGCCACCCGCCCTCTGGGGAGACAGGCGGCTGCCAGGGCCAATACGATAAATCAGCGCTCGCCTGATTTGGCCACAGGCCGGAATCCCTGCGGGGATTCCGGGCCATGGCCGCCGTCCAGAAGTGATGGCGGGGTTCACCCAGGCAGGGAATCGCCTTCGCCATGCGGTGGCCTCTGGCCCCGCTGCTTCGGCTGCTTGCGTGGCAAATGTGATTCCCCGCCGTGGTAACATCTGAGGGGGAACATCCGTTCCCCCCAACAGACGTGCCGTGATCACAGCCACCACAGGGAATTGACTGTGGTTGACTGTCATCTTGTAACGTCTGAAAACACCCATTGACTCAGAATGGAGACCTCAAGATCAACTAGTGCTCAAGAGGCATCTACTCCAAACCCCTGTCTGAGTCAGGATACCCTATGCTTAAAGTACCCCTGACAGAAGCCTGTCCAGTCTTTTCTTCAGAGCCTCCAGGGAAGGCTTTGTTCCTCTCAAGGCAACTTGTTCCTTCAGAAGAATTCTGTTCTTTGAATGAAACCCTTATCTTGCTGAAGATAAAATCTCACATCTTTTTCAAGGCTTAATCCTCTGCCCTGTATTATCCAACTTCTATATGAAGTGAGTGACACAGATAGTTAAACATGATGGGCTCAATTAAGCTACATATTTTTTTCTCTAAGCAGAAGAACTTTACACACAGAACACTCATTGTAACCAATGAGTACTGACCATTCCATACAATTACAGGGTAGTTATAAAATGGAGCAACTGATTTAATATATACCAATCCAGAGAGAGTGTGGTTTCCGTGTTGGTTCCAAATAACATGGATGAAGACCAAGTAATTTGAATGATATCTTTTACTGGACCAACTGTTGTTGGTAGATATGTGCAACCTTTCAGACCTCACGGGGTCCTTCCTCAGGTGTTCTGACTCCTACTTGTCTGAGGAAGGACCCTGTGAGGTCTGAAAGGTTGCACATTTCTACCAACAGTTGGTCCAGTAAAAGATATCATTCAAACTACGTTGTCTCCATTAATATATAGCAGAAAATGTGTATATTGAATATCTGCTCAATAAAGGGTAATTCAGTGCACAATGGATAAAAATAGACATCCAGCTGGTGTGGCAGTGACCCCAGGCTGGGTCCAATGCAGACCAATGCAGCCCTGCACCTTGTATTTTTCATAAACGTCCTCTTTTAATGAGGAGGGATGGCCACCCTAGACACGGTCCGGGTCATGTCAGGGTATTGACCATATGGGCCTGCGGCCAGGCTGCTACCGCACTGCTCACGCCACCCATGGAGGAGGAGGGCTGCAACAGATGTCTGGGGGCGGTCAGCCCTGCCCCCACACTGCTCCCAGTGCTCTGCCCCCCACCATGACAGTCAGCCATGGTGGCCATGATGGGCCACAACAGATGTGCTAGCCTGCTGTGGTGAACTTTGGCCCTGGTGGGCAGGCCTTAGCTCAGGCTAACTTTGGGAGTTTCCTGAGGTCAGAGCCTGGGCTAGCTGCTGACACGGCTTAGGGCAATTCCAGGCCAACACCTGGCAGCACAAAAACAGATGTGCTGGTAGACCACAGGCCACTGTCACAGCTGATTTTACCAAATGTTCATTTAACTTTGTCTTCCATTCTGTGGACAATCTAAAATGTGGGGCTTAATTTATAATCTTATAATTTATAATCTCCGAGGGTTGATCCAACTTCTATGGTGCCTATTAATGCTCCTATTGAAATGGACAGGAGTTCGGCCACTGATGTCTACATCAGTAAGTTCAGGCTCTTGCAGTGTGGGTGAAAAGAGACATGCACCTTAACTCTGCTTTAACACCACTTTCTTATTAACACTGCGTAAGGCACCAATACAGCCCAGCAACATGCATAAGAAACATTAAAGCAATGTTAAAGCAGTGTTAAAGCAGAGTTATGTGCCTGTCTGTTTTCACCCTGTATCTGAGAAAAACTTTTAGCATGCACGATGTTCAAGTGGAGACATGAGAAAATAGACTTAAGCCATTCATTCACACAGAATGAAAAGTTGCATATTCAGACATATCTGCCAGAGGACACTATTGGCTTTTGAGTTATTTTAAATTAGTGCAACATCAGAAGTACAGATAATGCAAAAATAAATCAGGAGAATTAATCCCTGCATTTACTCAGATGAATGAAATTCTTGGAAACTAGAAACACATTGATCTTGTAAAGCAGGGATGGGAAATCCTTTCCCTCCCATGAGCTACTTTGAAAATTAGTACAAGCTTTGAGGATTGCATAGAAGTTGGGGGTGGGAGTGGGAGTGCTTAAGGGAGAGAGTCAAGAAAAGAAGTGTCCAGTCATGAATCTGTTCCCTATCTTTGTGTGCATCTCTGCTCCCTTCCCTTGAGCTCAGTTGTTTAGTGTTTTTCATGGGCCAGATCCAGAAATTGGGAAATTGCCAAATTAAAACTAGTCATGGGACACATTTGGCCCCTGGACCTGAAATTCTTCACTCCTGTTGTAGAGAAAGCAATTGGTGTGGGCCACTGTGTTGTAAAATATAAGTGCTGTGTATAACGTGTGTTAAAAATAAAATGTGGATCGATTTGAGGTTATGGAAGTATAAACGTTAAAAAAAATTAGGGTTCCATTTTTTTCTGGTACCTCCATGTGGTACCTCCATATATTGACATCCTGTGATATTTTTTATGTCAGTCCCTCAGTTGCATGTATTGACCATAACTTGTGTATGCTTCCCCTGAAAGACAGTTTTGCAGCCTATTGCATTTTTTTGGTATGGGTGCATATGTAAATAATGACGAGTTGTGTCATCAATAAAAGAGAGGTGCAACCATCGTAAACGCCAACAGACCCAGCGCTGCAACCCCAGAATCCTCAAGGTAGCTGCAGTTGTAGCACTTAGGCATGGGTTTTGGGAGTGAAGGGTCTGTGGGTGTTGACAAGAGCAGTAGTGAGTGAGAACATTGCATGAGACATCATCAGCTGTACTAGTATTGGACAGAAAGCATTCACAACATTTGTTGCAGATCGCCTTGTGAGTGGAAAGGCTGCATTTGGGACAGACTGCCAAAATGTAAACTCGGAACTTTCAAACATACGAATATGTCAATGACACTTCGGATTCAAGACAAGCTTAAAGATAAAGAAGAAAGGTGGTTGCTACAAAGGTTTATAGTTATCCGTAGATCTCGTGACAACATGGATTTTGCTGAAACAACTGGAACATATGAATTTGGCGTTGTTCCACATTTGTTGTTCTCTTCTGATGGATCACCTCCTGTACTATCTCCCGTATCTCCAGAGGATCCACCACTACGTGAACTGAATGTGAGATACAGAGCTCTTATTGTGATGGGATGGTTGCTGTAAACGCTGTACAGAAAACACTACATATGCACACGTCAGGACTTTGCAACTGCATTTCTAACAACAGTTATATGCATGGCAGATGACTACGATCAGGTGAGGTTTGTCTTTGACAGATACATACATTTGTCATTGAAGACTCAAACCAGGGTGAAGAAAAAAAAGGAAAGTCAACGTACTATCACATCCATGACAGTGCTCTGATCAGGAATATTTCACTAACGGACTGGCTTTCTGATGTGACAAAGGCAACTAGTGGAATAACTAGCTACAAAAGCAGTCAACCAGAACAAGGGCCCACATAACTGCTTGAAGAGCTTTTTGGTGATGTTCAACACATGTATTGAGGGTAACATGGATGTGCGAACTACGTTTATGTTCCATACCCAGGAAGAGGCTGATACTTTAATTGTGCTTCATGCTCTAATGCTCAATAAAGATTATGAGGTAGATATTATTTCTGTTGATTCTGACATCTTTCTGCTGCTTATTAACATGTATCCTAAACTACCAGTGGCAACAACTTTCATAACAGGTAAGGGTACCCAAAAATGGAAACTCCAGGTGGAACATTTTTTACAAGACATTAGAAACAAAGTGTGCTGAACCACTTCTTGTGTTCCATGTGTTCACATGATTGGATATGAGTGGGCAACTTGCTGGACGAACAATGGAAAGTTGTTTCAAGCTATTCTTCCCGTGTGACGATAACATACTATATGCTCTGGCCTTAGGGTGTACCGAATCAGAATCATCAGTGGTGCAGCAGTTGGAACATATTGTACTGTATAAGTCCAAGACTACAAGGTAAAAGACCACCGCTGGTTTCTTTTTGCACACTGTGAGCAGAAGGAGAAAAACTATCCCCAACTATGGGATCTCCGAAGCCGCACATTCTTCGAGCTAAGTATGTAACCATGATCTGGCAGTGAAGTTGTGTCAGTCAATGTGTACCCTCTCCTGTAAACTATGGATGGCAATCAGAAGCAAATGGTACATTTTTTTCCAGTAAGATGTTAATTGGAACCAGCACCAGAGGTCGTACTAAACATTCTGAGATGGGGCTGTAAGACAGGTTGTACATTGCGGTGTTCCTGTTGCAAATACAGACGTCTGTGTGCCAAACTTTGCAAGTGTTTCAAGTATACCTGCAGAAAAACCCCACAAATCTGTCCGCAAGGTCTTATTGATGATTTTGACAATGATTCCACATAATCTGAACGGAACAAAAATGTGTGTGTGTTTTTGGCTGTCTTTTTTATACCTTCCCTGGCTATTGTCATGATTTTTCACTTACTTTTTGTGTGTGTATGTGTTCATCGAGTGATGATGAACATCAATGTTGTTCATATATGGTTTGTATTAGTAGTTTTTATTTGCTTCCTGGATTACCTTTTAAAGTACACCTTGTATATAATTTACAATTCTGGCTGTTTACATTGGTTAGTAGTGTCCTTTTGTTATGTGATTCGCTAAATATACAGTAATGGTTTACTTGTATTGATTATTAGTTGTTACTTTTTCTGCGCGATTCTGTGATTTCATTTATCTACTGTATTGCTGCCTTTTCTTACAACTGGTCACCAGACCTGCTTAAGGCAGAAGCACTTCGATAAAACAATTTAGTTATCACCTTCTGTGCAATGTCAATTTGTAAATGTAGTTTCTTATAAAAATCTACTTGAATTTGAATATGCAGAAAGTTCTGGTGGACATGCTTTGGGAGTTACACGTTTATTAAACTGCATGAAATTTAAGTTTGCCATGTAAATACCCTATCTGTTTCTAATTTCAAAGGAATGGCAATCCACGTATCTTGTCAGATAAATTTCCCATTGATTTCACACCTAAACTGTTCAAATAGGACGTTCATATGTTGACTTAAACCGATATACCACCCTTCCGAGATGGTAATCTTAGAACTGAGGAGATGGCCATCTTGGAATTGAAGAAAAAATTGGAACCCTATTATTTTTGTCTCTTTACTCTCTAAGAGACACACACAAGTCAAAGTTTGCTTTCCACCATCAAAAAACACAGAATTACACAGTGGCCCACACTAAATGGGGAACATTAAATTACTGGTCACTAGTATGCAATTTAATAGTGGGGAGAAATTTTAAAAAGGCAAAGGATAGCAACAATTTGGGGAGATCCCTAAGGTTTCAATCCTCAGACCAATTATTCCGGAGCAGCCCCATTGATTTCAATGGAGCTACTCTGGAGTAATTGGTCTGAGAAACAAAGTCTATAAATATAAACAGGTCCAAAGATTGAATGATATGAAGGGAAGGGAAACAAAGAGTGGCCTGTTTCACCAGAGCGGTTACTCTAATACTACCACATACTGAAGGTTAAAGAGTACTAAGACAAACTTTTCGCAGTAAGACATAACATTTGGGAAGGCACAAAGGGAGGGATGGTACAGGATGCTTTACCAAGGGACCTGTGTTCACTGCACTTTCCCTGTTGGAAATGCAGAGAGCACTGGTCCTACACCACATAAGACCAAGTATAACAGCAAGTCTTAGAATCTGAGGCTGCCTTGAATCCTAATACCACCTATTTGCAGTGAACCAAAGGTTTGAGGAGCTAATGAAAAATATAGTCTTTGCACTTTGGTTCATCTCCTAAATTTAGCATACTTGGGTGCTGACGTCAGTGTAAGATTATGGTCAGTGCATCCTGCTACTGTTACAGGATACATCCTGTATCCTGCTTACTGTTCGTGAATGTTACACTCGTCTCTCCCTCTGTTCTCCTTCCTTTGTCTCCTCCCTGCCCCTGTCTCTCAGATTGGAAGCCCTAGGGCAGGGACCATGTCTATTCCATGACTGTGTAAAGCTCCAGGTACATTGCTAGCGCTATATAAATGTTTGCTAATAATAATAATAATAGTCCAAAGTCATTTTGCTATCCATCAGAAATTGTAGATACTCAGATTTGCAGGGCCTCTATTATTGCAACGTAGGATTTTTAAACTGGCGTATTGTTTGGCCCCTAACTGTCATTTTTAACAGAAAACTTGCATTAAGATATTCAGTATCAGAAACAATCAGAATGCCATGCTGCTGTAGTTAATGACTTACTATATACGTAAATATTTTAAAGAATAAAAAAGGCTTGGAAACTAGGAAAGTGGGCTTAAATCAGCATAAATAGGTCTGGCAACTTTTTATTTTTCAGAGTAAGAGCTCCCAGGTCCCTGCGGAACCAGTTGGGAACTGAGAGCACTTTCTACCCCAACCTGCAATGCAAGCCCTGGGTTTGCGCTGCAAGCTGGGTAAGGATCATTCCGGTGTTCTTACAGATCAGCTGATGAGTATCAGTGATATGGGAGAATATCTGACCAGTGGGGATTCAGAAATAGAGGTTACTTACCAGTAACTCTGTTCTTCGAGAGAGCTCCGCGTAGTCTCACTCTTGGGATTCACTTCCTGCTCTGCAGGCACCGGAAAACCTCTCGTCAGCAGTATCCAGGCAGATTACGCCTGGAAAAGACTATAACATGGTGAGGGCTCCGCCCCCTCCATCCCCCCCATCCCGAGAAAAGCGCGGGCCTGCATCACGAGGGATGGTAGAATAAATAGGGGGAGGAGCCCTCACCGCCTCAGTTCCTTCCAACCCAGTCCGGAAGACCCCAGCAATGTCCATCCGAGACTGAGGGGAAGGAGGGCGGGATGTGAGAATATGCGGAGCTCTCTCGAAGAACAGAGTTACTGGTAAGTAACCTCTATTTCTTCTTCGAGGATCTCCGCGATTCTCACTCTTGGGAGAGTGATAAGCAGTTCCAAACACCTACCTCAAGGAGGAGGGAGTCGAGGATGACCATTCAAGAATGAGTCGAGCACTGCTCTTCCCACTTGGGAATCTGTTCTGGCTGCAAGATCCAAAGAGTAATGCTTTGTAAACGTATGGACAGACGCCCATGTGGCAGCTTTACAGATGTCGGATAAATTTATCCCTTGAAAGTTCGCCAACGATGCAGCCGTAGCTCGAGTGGAGTGTGCTTTCAATCCTGCAGGTGGGACCTTGTCCGCTAAGGCATAGCACTTTTGTATGCATAGCATAATCCATTTAGAAAGTCTCTGTGTGGAAATCTTAACTCCAATCCTTTGACCTCCGTATGAAATAAACAGAGAGTCACACGCTCTAATAGGTTTAGTTCTGTCAATGTAGAATGCTAGTGCTCTCTTGACATCTAGAGTGTGTAGCATTTGCTCCGCAACTGAAGTATGAGGTTTAGGGAAGAAAACTGGTAGCGATATTGTTTGGTTAAGGTGAAAACTGGATGCCACCTTGGGAATAAACGAGGGATCAATCCTTAAATCAACTTTGTCTCTATGGAACAACGTATAAGGAGGAGAAGTTCTAAGAGCTGTGAGCTCACTCACCCTCCTTGCTGAAGTAATGGCTACTAGAAACGCAGTTTTAATAGATAAGTCCTCCATGCTGCAAGAAGCTAAAGGTTCGAAAGGAGGAGACATCAATTTTGATAAAACAAGGTTTAAATCCCACTGAGGGGCCGGGCGTGACCTCTGAGGGAAAGTGTTCATCAGCCCCTTCCAAAACGACTTCATCAGACCGTGGGAAAAAAGTGTTTCATTACCATCAGGTTGCAATCGTGATGATAAAGCCGCCAGGTGGACCTTTATGGATGTCAGAGATAAGTGTAACTTCTGAAGATTCAGAAGATAAAGGAAAACATGGTTCATATCCAAGGTTTGTAAAGAGATAGATTGTGCTACACACCACCTACAGAATCGTCTCCACTTCATCTCGTAACATTTGCGAGTCGAAGGTCTTCGAGAATTTAGTAATATTTCTGAAACCTCCAGAGGAGCGTTCCTCATTGGGGTAGGATCAACCAAGCGGAGAGGTGGAGCATCTGTAAATCGTGGTGCAGAATTTTCCCCTGATCTCGAGACAGGAGGTCGCATGTCACTGGAAGATTTCTGACTTGTGACGCCATTCCCTGTAAGGTTTGGAACCAGATTTGGCGGGGCCAAAAGGGAGCGATCAGAATGAGGTGGGCCCTGTCTGTCCTGACCTTGCACAGAACTCTGTGAATGAGGGGAAACGGTGGAAAGGCATAAAGGAATGTCCCGTGCCAAGAGATGGCAAAGGCGTCCGATATCGATCCTGGTACTATTCCTGCTCGGCTGCAGAATTCCGGAAGCTTGGTGTTCTCCTGTGAGGCGAACAGGTCTATCGTTGGAGTCCCCCACTCCTGAAAAATATTTGCCAAGACATCCTCCTTCAGTGACCATTCGTGCTGATCCGTTGTCTTGCGACTGAGACAGTCCGCTTCCGAGTTGTCTTGGCCTGCCAAGTGAATGGCGTGTGCATGTATGTCGTGTTCTATGCACCAATGCCAAATGGTCTCTGCCTCTTTGGAGAGACGAGTGGATCGCGCTCCCCCCTGTTTGTTTATGTACCACATGGCTGTGGTATTGTCTGTGACGATCTGAATGTTTTTTCCCTTGATGTGGGGTAGTAGGGCTTTTAGAGCCCATCGTATGGCCCGCAGCTCCAACATGTTGATGTGTAGGTATGTCTCCTCCTGAGACCAAAGCCCGTGAACTTGGATGTTCTCCATGTGTGCGCCCCATCCAGTCAAGGATGCGTCTGACATGATAGTTGTCTGAATGCTGGGGGGATCGAAAGGTACCCCTTTTAGAACTTGTTCCGCATTTGTCCACCATTGCAGATTTCGTAGAAGTCCCTTTGTTATGGACAGCTTCATGTTGAGGGGGTGGATGGTAGGGGTGTAATTGTGGGCGAACCATTGTTGCAGTGGTCTTATGTGTAGGCGGGCATGTGGTGGAAGCCATTAGCCCCTGAAGGTGGAGAAAAAATCGAACTGACTTGGTAGGGTGGGTTCGCAGAGTGTTCAGTGCCTGCCGTATGGCGAGAAGTCTCTCTGTGGGGAGGTACGCTTTTGCGTGTCTGGTGTCCAGGATCGCCCCTATGAACGGCAAGTGTTGTGAAGGTTGTAGGTGTGACTTTGCCAGGTTGATGACAAAGCCCAGGTCCTTGAGTAGTGACATCGTCAACTCTAAGTGTTGCAGGAGTTCTTGTTGCGATGTTGCTGCGATCAGCCAATTGTCTAGGTACGGGAAGATTCTGACCTTTTGCCATCTGAGATAGGCCGCCACCACTGCTATGCATTTGGTGAAAACACGTGGTGCTATGGATAGTCCAAATGGAAGGACCGGTACTGGAATAGGAGGTCTCCTGCAATGAATTGTAAGAATTTTCGGTGAGATGGTCGTATCGAGATGTGAAAATAGGCATCCTTTAGATCAAGGGAGGCTAGCCAGTCGCCTTGTTGTAACCCCATGAAAATGATGGGTAGGGAGGTCATACGAAATTTAAATTTTCAAATGAATTGATTGAGATGTCTCAGGTCCAAAATAGGGCGAGAGCCTTTGTCCTTTTTAGGAACTACAAAGAACCTCGAGTAGACCCCAGCGTTAAGTTCGTTTCTGGGGACCTGCTCAATAGTCCCCTTTTGTAGGAGTTTTTGAATTTCAACTAGTACTTGAGTGGAGGGCGGGAACCCCTGGGGGGGCAGGAGGAGAGGGGAGGTGGATTGTGGAACTGTATGACATAACCCAGTTGTACTATCTCTCTGACCCAGTGATCAGTAGAGATGGTTTCCCATACAGGTAAGTAAGGCAATAGGCGGTCTTGGAATGAGGGATCATCCTAGTGATCTCCCTTGATCAACGTTTTGTTAAAAACGTGATTTCGTCTGCTGCCCACACGACGAATTAGAGGATGGTTTGCCTCTGCCCCTTTGTCTATTAAACGTTTTACGTTATTGGGTGCCCTGTGGTTGGTGATATGGGAATGGGGTCTGCTGCTGGAATCTCTTTCCTGCCTAGTAATTGTAGTGCTGGTAGGGTGACCTTCTTGAAGAAAAGGTATAACCCTGTGTAGCGAAAGGCTTTTTTCGTATAGCCCTAATGACCCCCGTGGATCTTGCCATTTGATTCATTTCCTTAATCTTTTTTAACGTGTCATCGGTAGAGGCAGAAAACAGTCTTTCACAATCAAACGGCAGATCTTCTATTCTCGTTTTATTTTCTTGGGTCAGAGCCATGGAACGAAGCCAAGCATGCCTACGGAGGGTGATGGCAGATGCCATCCCTCTGGCATTGGCATCCGCCATATGCATGTTTGCTGTTAACTGGAATTGGGCCATCTGCATGCCTTCCTTTTGAAGTGCTGCTAACTGGTTCGGGTCTGAGGTAGTGCCAATTTTAGACCATAGCCAATGCTGATAGCCACACATGGCTGATGCGTAGTTCGCAATTCTAAAGGATAGGGAGTTCGAGGAGAACACTTTTCTTCCAAGGACGTTCAGCCTTCTTCCCTCCCTGTCTGCTGGGGATGTTTGTACTCCTCCCACCCTGGATCTTACAGAGGCAGCAGCAATCACTAATGAGTTGTGAGGGGGGTGGTTGTGGAATAATTGCACCCCTTCCTTGGGTACCGCATATAGGGAATCTGCCAATTTGTTGGTAGGAGACACCGAGGCCGGTTTCCCCCATAAGGTAGTGGCTGATTCCAGTAATTGTTCTAAAAGGGGGAGCATCACATGCCCTGATTCCCCCGCCCCTAGGATACCAAAGATGGGTCCTGTTTGAGCTTTTTTAACGACCCTTGTGGGGAGTTTAGGGAGGGAGGATGCCATCCTCCTCAGCATAGATTGAAAAGCCTTAGAGTCCTCTGTGGCTAACGATATATTGGGTTCCAATATGGTGTCTGGAGGTGGTGGGGAGATGGTCTCATCCTCCTCGAGGGATGGGGATGACGATGAGGATGATTGTGACGCTGATCTCCCTGGGGAAGCGGTTCTGACTGTAGCCGGTACTGACAGTACCGGTTCCTCTCTATGGGTCCCCAGTAGAGAGGTCAAGAGCTGCGTAGCCCCCGATGGAGCTAACCTCTCACGTGGTTGTGTGCCCGCTATTTCGGGTCCCGAATCGCGTCCCAGTGCCGACGGTGCCGAGGTTCCAGCGTGCCTGTATCGAGCCCGTCTCTGATGGTGGGGGGCATGACATCGTTGCCGTTGGTGCCGCCCTTGGCAGAGCCGGTGGGACATAGTGGTGTTCCCTCCGTGTCGTATATTCAAAGTCCTGTCTGAATGGAGATGGACTGCGTGAGCGGTACCGATAGTCATGGGCGTAACCATAGTCCTGGCACCTGTCCCTTGGTGAACAACAGGAGCACAGTGAGCGAGATCTGCACTCTATGTGGTACCGGAGGGGTCCGCGTTCGTCCCAGTACCGCGGTGATCGGGACCGTGAGTGGTAGTGGGGAGACCGTGAGCGGGACTCTCTCTGCACCGCTGGTAAGGTAAGCAGTAGGGGCGGTACTGACCGTGTCAGTGGGGTCGGCGGTGCGGTCACCTTCGTCGGTCCCGACATCGGTGCAGGCGCTTGCAGGGGTTGTGTAGACACAGCTGTTGGTCCCAACAGTGATCCCTGTCTCTGGGGTATTGTGCCCGTCTCAGGGCGTTCCGTCGTCTCCCGTGAGGAGCTTTTCTTTTTCTTTTTCTCCCCACTCTTCGATCCCCGCTCCAGTGAGTGTGTGGAGCCATTTATGCGAGGTGCATCGGCACCGGCTTCCGTAGGGCGCCTAGGACTGGGCACATGTGCATTGGCCCCACCTTCCGTGGAGCGGACGGTACCGGTATTTGTGTGAGTGGAGCTGCGTGGTACCTCGATCCTGGCCTCCACGGAGCGGGCAGTACCGGTGGTGTGGGGACTGGCCCTCAGAGGTGGTACCGTCAGAGCTGGTGCCTCTGGAGCCATTTGCGAAGTTTCCATCAGTGTAGATTGCCGTGCGGGGAGCCTCAGAGGCCCCTCTTCTGCACCTTCTAATGCCCTTTTTGTCAGAATGTCCTGTAGCCAAAGCACTCTGGCTCGTTTTGCTCTGTTTGATAGAACCGAGCAAGCTCCACAGGTCCGCGTATTGTGATCCTCTCCCAGGCAGGCTAGGCAGCGGTCGTGCTGGTCACTGATTGAGAGGGTGGCCGGACAGGAGCTTCATCGTTTGAAGCCCGGCTGCTTGGGCATTGCCGTTCGCCCCGAGGGCGTAAAGGCCCGGGGAACGTCCCCGTGGGCTAGGGAGGCACTCCTACTTACGAAAAATCTCTTCTTCTTTCTCTATATTTTCTAGTTTGCTGACCAAACGCTGAAAAGCGCTGAGAAGTCTTCCAACGCCACGCGGTTGGAAGGAACTGAGGTGGTGAGGGCTCCTTCCCCTATTTATTCTACCATCCCTCGTGATGCGGGCCCGCGCTTTTCTCGGGATATGGGGGGGGGATGGAGGGGGCAGAGCCCTCACCATGTTCTAGTCTTTTCCAGGCGTAATCTGCCTGGATACTGCTGACGAGAGGTTTTCCGGTGCCCGCAGAGCAGAAAGTGAATCCCAAGAGTGAGAATCGCGGAGATCCTCGAAGAAGAACTGCTCCTTCCCTCTATTTGCAATGCCTGAGAGCACTCCTTTCTCATGATTGCAAAGGGAAAGGTGTGCTCTCCAGAGGTTCAGGCAGAGATAAGGAGAACCCCTCGCTCCCCTCCTCCCCGCTAGCATAGGGAAAAGATCACAAAGAATTTCCCTAGGAAAATATTTCACAGCATAAATGTTTACATACATGATATAATGGTATTTGGAACTATTCACTAATACTCTTGAATGCCCTCATATTTATGTGTACACACACACACACTCTTTACAAATGGGCTGGCAGTGCGGGGGAGGCTGGGTGAGTGGGCAGTGCATGGGCAGTTCATTACACAGACACCCACCCGCCTCCACCCATCTCCATGCATGGAGCATCCACCATTGGCATCTGTTGCTCCATGTGTAGGCAATGGGTGGAGGTGGGTGGAGCATGGGAGCATGCACGCCCCCCCTGCCACGGTGATCACATGAATGCCCCACCCCACCCATGCACCTGCACACGTGGGCAAGGGGAGGGCTGTCCATGCAGAGTGCCAAAGACATCCAAAAATATAAGAGAACAGTTCCAAAGTAAGTCATATCATGCATGTAAATATTTATGCTGTGAAATATTTTGGAAACCCAAGACAGCAAATGGATAGTTCCAAAATCAGCTATACCATGTATGTAAATATATAAAAATTAAATAAGTTCCAAATAGAACACCTAAGACTCTGAGCCATGATGTGAATTTATGATCCACATGGCAGGACTGGAGTTCCATAAGCTAACAGATGGATTGCACTAATTGATAAATATAGGCCCTTTTTACACAGGCCACGAGGGCTTGTGTGTCGGTGTGCGCAGCGGTGCGTGTGCACACCCATCTCGACCCACCTCCACCCATCTACACGCATGGAGCACTCACTGTTTTCCCTGGTTGCTCCATGTGTGTGCGATGGGTGGAGGTGGGGGTGCATGCGTGTTCACGGCAGTGCGCATGCACACATCCACACCCCCCCACCAGCCTGCCACAGCATGTTCAAGAGACTCACCCAGGCATGAACACCCAGATTTCTGGGTGGTCATGTGTGGATGCTGCCTGTGTAAAAAGGGCCAAAGATATTTCCTTTATGATATAGAGACTTTGGTAGGAGCAGGCTGAGGTCTATTATTCCGGTAATGTTTTTAATTGTGGGTATCAGATTCTGAAGGCAATATGCAAGTCTGTGACAGAATGGAAATTGCTTATTAAAAAGCATAGTGGTAGCATGAAAGTAAAAAACATACCACAAACCCATTTCTTAGCTGTGCTGTGGCTTCTCTGCATCACCTTGGGTAACAACGGATGCTTTGGTGGGAAGGCAGCTCCCCAGTCAGTCCCGGGGTACAACAGCACAGCTGCCACTCTCTGGGTCGGCGAGAGGCATGGAACAGATATGTCTGTGAGCCCTGGTAGCTGAAGAGCAGTCCCACCACCCCAGTCTCTGCAACAAACGTATTGGCGGGCACCCCGCCATGCCGTGCAGTCAGCCATAAGTAGGGTCAAACAGACACAACGGTCTGCACTGGCCCATATAGGTAGCCCTTGTTCCAAGATGGTTGTCCAGGATCTTCTGGAGGATGCATCCCAGGCGAGCCGCCTTCCCACCCTGGGGCAGTCACGGCCTAACATCTGGCAATGGGTGAGTCATGGTAGCAGGCCAATGCGGACCATCATCTCATCTATTGTCACTTCTTGTTAAAATAGGAATGACATGATGTTACAGCTGAAATGCTAGAGTGCTTTCCATTTCACTGGCAGGAATTCAAGATGGCAGAATATCAGGCAGTGCAGATTTTTCTGCTATGTTGTATACCTGGACTAGGCTTGCTTTGTGGTTGTAAAAATACGGAAAATGAGGTGGGGAAGCTATTGCCATTTGACAACAGCCTAACCACTTGTATTCTTGCATGCAGGTCTTAGGATAAGAAACCCTTTTTCTAGATTAGTCCAAGCTAGGAATATCATACCCTCGATATCACTTAAGTACAGACAATGCCCTCATTTTCTCTCTTGTGTACTGGAGTAAATGGAAAATCACTCCACTGAATAAAAAAAAAATTGCAAGGAGAATCAGATACCACAAAACGTATAGGTCTGGGTTGAACAATGATCAAGAGTGCAAAACCTGTCTTCACTGAAATCAATAGCTGAGCTGAGCTCCCATTGACTTCAGTGGGTGAGGATTGGACCCCAAGTTTCATACTGAGAAAGAATCTGATCCTGTCACTCAGAGACCTGTAAAAATCAAAGGGCAGAATCTGGTGGAAGCTCCAGTGTGCAAAAATGAGAAAATGCACCATGAGACTTGCTGTAACTTATTTCCCTGTTTTAGTATCAATGGGAAACATGTGTCGAGCCATACGATTACAAGATACTTATAAAACTCCCACCCAGGAGCTTTGCTCCTCCTCTGCCACTACCCAGGAATCCCCTGCTCCTTGAAAGATACTTGCCCCTTCATTCATGCTGCCCCCTATGCCTGGAACACGCTCCCTGGATGCATTCGCTCTGCTTCCTCCCTCCCAACCTTCAAATCCCTCCTGAAACGTACTTTTTCCATCAGATTTTCCCTAGCTCCTCATCCCTATAGACTCTTCCATCTTTCTTTTGGGATCCCCATCTCCCCTGTAACTAAGCTAAGCATGTGCACCTGAGACGTCTCATCTTTGTGAATGTATCCCTCTCTCTTCCTTTGTCCTCCTCTACCTTGTCTCTCGTCCCTTGTTTTCCTAAATCGTAAGCCCCTTGCTGTTTCTAATTAATGCTTGTACAGTGTTAGGTAGGTTGCTAGCGCTAACTACATAAATAAATAAATAAATAAATAGCATTAGTAGCAACAATTCAATAAACGTAAGGCACTGTGTCAGATTGCTTTACAAAGCGGAGGTACAGTTCCTTCAACTCAACTCATTCAACATTCTAGCTACTGGGGTTTATCACTTATGGTACATTATGGCATGTCAGTCTATAGCTCTTAATAGTGGGAACAAAGGTGTATCAGCTGATGCTCATACCTGTCAGATATGCACTCAGTAGGACTCCAGCTTTGAAGGCTACAGCTCTGGGCAAGTTGATCATTCTTTAGAAAACAATCTATGATAAACAAAAGCAAAATTCCTTTCCTCATTAACCTTTCACTAGGCTCAAGCTCCTCAGATTGCCATAGCGCCACAAAAATCAAAGGAGCTATTCTGATTTACACCCATGCGTAATCTGTGGACAGAAACCATTACATTCATTTTAAGTCATCAGTTCTTTACAGGCTGAAGAACCGTACTGGGCGCACCCTTCTAGTGTTTGTTTGCAGTGCCTAAAATTTGGGAAGGAGAGCACAGGTGAGGTATTACTTAACATATGAACAGGACAGAGTTTCTGTTTGGTTGCGAAATGTAAAACCATAATACAAATTTCATAAGAAGGTTCCTTTTTTAAATGGATAAATATGAACTCGTCCCATGAGAGCAATTGGGCAACAAGTGGCAAAATTGGCAGTTTGTGTCTTCAGTCATTCAGAAATGTTGCTTCTCTTGATGCTGCCTGTCCAAAAATAGAGAACAGAGCAACCTCCAAACCAGATCAGCATTGGTTACAGTAGCTGTTCAAAAATGTACCAACTCTCTTGTCATGAGACCACCAAGCCTTGCACACACTTCAGTGTCAACATGCTATTTACTATCAATGAACAACCCTCGCATGGGTAAAAAAGATAGTGGCTGCCATTAAAAAGTTCTTCTTTTTCAATCATTACCACACAGCAGTATCTAAGATACTGCAGTTTCCCACTATGTGTAGAATAAGATATCATCGTGGCGATGGCATGGTATTGGTTAGCAAAGGTTGACAATTTGATGGCAGCCTTCCTTTGCCCTTAGTTCCAAGATGACATTTTCTAACCATACTTTTGATCAACATACCATGAATATCAGTGAAAAGGAAGGATGGAGAAACACCTGATCTGTAGCATGGCACATTGTTTGTTGCCATCGACCAAACACACACCTGGTGTTTCCTGTTCTTTTCACATCACTGATATGCATGAACACACCCTTACGTGCCACTACAACCAAGACCAAACGTAAAATTAGATACTTACAGGACAAGCCTCCATCATTATAGTCAATGGGAGTTTTGCCACTGACTTTAATGGTGGAGGACTGCTCTGGAATACTGGTTGAACACTACTACATATATAATATGACCACTGGGAACCTTCTCCTGCAGGCAAAGAGAAGGTTTCCAATTGAAATCCACTGCCTTATTCCTGTGAAGAGATCCATTAGATCCATAAATAATCCATTAACATTCCAATGATCTCCTTGGCAGGAAGATTTACTCATTATAGGGAAGGCGATGAATATGTATGCTGTATCTATAATGAATACCTGATTCCATTAATATGATAGTTGAGCCAATAAATTTCCAGCCTTCTAAATTCTCTAAGTAACAGTGAGGCAACCTCTTTTACGGAAACAGAGTTTTCCCCATTACCTACTGTGCTTCTCTAGTGGAGTCAGTTGACCTGGCACAGCTTAAAGTTACAACTGTGATTACTGTTTTTCTGGTGGAGTAACTACTGCTTCACACCTTTGTAAGGAAGAGATGAATTGGAAACAGCATAAATGTGTTTAATTAAACTTAAATATTTTGTAGTCAATAAATTATTAGATTAAATTCACCTTTCCTCCTAATCTTGAATTGCAGGAAATGGTGTGAAACTCTCCAATGTGTTCATTATTCAGAAATATCTGCAGATTGGTTCATCAAGCATTTCTTGATCTGCAGATCACTGATAGTGTGAACAGTGTTGTATACAATTTTCAAGTCCTACTGCAATTTATTTCCTGAAAATTAACGTAACTAACCAATTTAACAATGTAACTGATTGACAGTTACACAGTCCATCAAATCAGCCACCAGAAGGAACATCACATGACATGAAACTAGCCAACAGAACGAGAGCTGTATAGTTTACAATTCAAATATTTCTTCTGACAAATATGCATGCAGGTTAAGAATTTATGCTAATGATGACTGAGTGCTGGAATATTAAGAGAAAATGAACATTCAGTGACTGATCCAAAATTCACCTCTGAATCATAAATGGTAAATACAGTGCTTACACAAGAAATACCGACAAGTGTGTGATGAATATGACATATTCTTTGTTATCTAATATTTTTTTCATAACTTTTAGGGAAGGGCACTGGTCTGCGAGTGCTGAGAAGGAAAGGAGATCACTTGTTGTAGCAGCTTAGCATGTGGGAAAGTAATCCAAAAGCATTGATTTTCAGATTGCTGGCAAAGCAGCTTGAAATAAAGTTTCCAAGAGAGACTAGAGAAAACAAAGGCCATTGACTCCAGCACTCTATTTCACAATTGCTGCTATGCAACTGATTTTTACATGCATGCTCTCTTTAGTAGTCTCTTCATTTCCATCTCTTGCTACTTTGCATCCTCCTTTGCTTCTGTCACTTATGTCTAACTACTCCATGCTTGTTCCCCTTCCTTCTAACTGCCTCTAACTTCCTCTGACTAAGTCTGTTTTAAACGACAGTCCCTTGTTATTCATGCTAGATGCTGACGCCCCCCAGCAACAATGGGTAATAACAGATGTGATGGTAGCCTGCTGTGGCCTGGGAGCCACTGGAATGTCTGTTTTGGTGCCACCAGGTGTTAGCCCAGGACTGCTCCGGGGCAGGTAGGTGGCTAGCCCGGGCTTTGTGCTAGGCAAATCTCCGAGATGGCAACCCAGGTTAAGGGCCATCACATCTGTATTGGCCTGCCTTACCTGCCGTGGGCTGCCATGGCTGCCCATATTGACCTCCATGGCTGTCCATTGTGGTGGAAGGCAGGGTGCTGGGAGCAGGGCGTAGGTGAGGCCAGCCACCTGTATGTTTGTTATACTCCCTGCCCTACCTGGGCTGTGCAGGCAGTGGGACGGCTCTGAAGCCATGGGCACATCAGTTCTGTGGCCCAATCTGGCCAGGGCCATCTCAGTTGTGGTTTCCTGCCCCAGAATGGGCAGCCGCTATGCTGGCCACATGTCTGTTTTTACCCAGTGACCCAACAACACTCCAAGGCAAGCTCAGAGCAAACAATCAACTTCTCACAGCAGCTAAAGTACTTTATTGCAAGTTTGTTATGGTGGTGAGAAGCACACGTACGATTCCATCAATGATGGACTATTTGTGATACAGGAGGAACAGCTGCAATTGTAAGTGCAGCACTTTTAGCAGCTGTAGTATGTCTAATCATTTAATGTATATGGTTGGTTCTGGTTAGTGACGGTGCTAGCAATTACCACTGGCATGAGTCCTGTTCACTTCAATGGGATGCCCCCTGGGGCTAAGTGGTAGTATTGGCATTGAACAGCTGAAGTGTCCGGTTGTCTGGCCCTTAAGGAATTGGTCTATTTTTCCCATGTGTATTCCTGCATGCTGACTCCCCACCTCCCGTCCATATCCAGCTGGCTACATATTTCTCTTCTTCTAGTATGCACAAAATGGGCTTACTTCTTCCGCTTCCATTTGTGTAAACTAAAAGTAACTCCACAGAAGGCAGTGGTTTTGCACTAAAACTAGTCTGAATGGGGAATCAGCCTCACTATCTTTACACCACTGTTGATGATCGTTTTTGTAGCTGTGATATTTATGTATTTAGATGAATGTCTCCTTTCTACATTCACTCCCCACTAGTATCAATGTTTGCACACACTTTTCATTCTAATATTCCATTCCTCTTCACTGCACATGCTACAGAGAGCGGTAAACAAAAGCAATTTCTGAATTCTGAAAGCTGATCTTTTCCTAGAGATAAAATTGGCAACTTTGGCCCTTTTTACACAGCCCCCCCCCTCCGCAGGTGTGGGGGGAAGCGTCCGTGCAAACACCACGGTGGCTGGGTGGGCGTCCGTTTGAACGCTGCAGCTGGTGGGTGGGTGTGTGTGCGCACTCCTGCGCTTCACCCACCTCCACTCCACTGCCCACGCATAGAGCAACAGGCATCAATGCCGGATGCTCCATGTGTGGAGATGGGTGGTGTATGGGTGTCCGTGGGAACACCCACCCACCGCGCTGCCCATCCATCCCCCATGCACAGCAGCCCATTTGAAAAGGGCATTTGTCAAAGGTTTAAAAAGCTCATTTTCTATGCAATGCAATGACAATTTTTGCCAATTTTAACACTAACCTGGCACCTTCATTTTTTATCAAAGTTTTAACTAAGAAACAATATTCTGGCTGTGAAGCCCATCTCCCCACCCATAAAAAATTGTCATCTTTGACTGAATAAGCCTGATATCACTTTTTAAATCATTTAGGTATAATTTTACCTTCTAATTTAAGATGGTTCATGTTAATGTAGAAACAAGCGGGTGTGAAGGCAGCACCAAAATGCCTAATGCTGTCAATACAAATCGTAAAGTTTTTTTTTTTTTTAAAAAGTCTAAACAAGAAGCAAGAAGTCTCTTATCCAGTCAGTGGCACTAACCGAATCATACAAAGTAGGCTAATTGCTGATACATTATGGAAGGCAGAGCTGAATTTGGTGAAAAATCAAGCTAATGACATTGAACAACTGATCTTATCTTTGGTTTTGTACATTTGAAGCAGCTAGTGTTCAACCAGTTTGCTTTTTATATGGCCTTGAAAAGGATACATTAACTATAGCTATTCAGTGAATATCATTATCAGAAACTGTTACCTCCTTGTCGATCAAAAATATGAAATGGAGAAAAAAAAATAAACATACCATGTTTATACACAACACGCACAAAAAAAAAAGAAAAGAAAGAACTATATCAGGGTCATCAGGGAAGGTGGAATACTATAACAACACATGTTATATTGTTATACTATTCCACCCACCTTAATGGAGAACCCTTGGGTGTGGCCACGCCATAGCCTTTCGAATCCAGGTTTCCTCCCACTTTCATGGTGTCACATGGTTTTCGTTGCTCTATGTATTCATTCATGGTGGACTCCAGGAGGAAGGCAAACTTGCCCTTGGATTTTCGGACTCGGGCTACTCCCTCAGCTGTAGTCCTAGTGAACACAGATGGCTCTGCTGATTTCATGTAGGTCCACATCTTTTCATACACTGCTATTTTTGATCTCTGGAGGAATTAAGAGAAGATTAGATATAGCAAAGATGTGACATAATCAGACATGTCACAACATACAGTTGATCAAATCTGATCCTTCCGACCAGACGACCAACAGACAATAGGCCATTATGCCTTGGGAAAAGACATCCTTTGATTTAAAAAATAAAATAAATCTTAGGATACATATAACAATATTCAGGCAATAAGAGCAAACATTCATTTTAGTCCTCCAGTTAGCTCTGGATTCCTATGTAAAAATAATTGGGAGAAATGGACTGAGTTCTCAGTTAAACTGAGATGCTTTACACTCCTAGAATTGCACACAACAGCTTTAGGGGAAGATGAGAATTCATTTAATAAATGGGCAGTAATGAAGTCAAAAGAGAATAGGAACGCCATACTCATATATAGAGTCAAATACTGAAATAATTGCTCGGTTTTAGCTTCCTATTCCAGTAAGAATTTTGCCTGAGTAAAAGATGAGCAAGTAATTCAGGATCTGGTCTGCAATCAATAACGTAAACAACAAATGATCAAACAGATAACAAAATGCTTTTTGAACCTTAATCTCAGAGATATGCCTGGATGGTCCATGATCTATGTTGTGTGTGGGAGAAAACTAGTATTAGCCACTCTGAGCTTTAATTAGCCCACAACCTATCATCTGTAGATTACAACAACCCCACAGAGCTAAGATGATAAATTCACTGCTCAGACTATGAATTACTTGGAAACGTGTACTGTAATGATTAAAAATGCGAATGCAATATAGTTGGAAATGTGGTATTGCTTCATACCACAACAACTATGTAGAACTTTATTATTTCTTGAAAGGGCAAAAAATGGAAGAGAAAGCTTTTGACTTGAAGACTATTGTGTTGAGGCTGTTTTCAATAATAAAACTTTAGAGACTTGCTGTTACGTTAAACATGTATCATTAAAATGGAAAGCTCCATCCCTTTAACCTTTCTTAGCTTCTCTGCTCCCATAACAGTATGGACAGATATATTCAAATGTAGTTAATGAATAACCCATATAACATTAGCAAAACAGCATTATTATTTAACATGTCCACCTGCAGGCTGCATTTCAATTAGAAGATAGTTTTTCTCCCTGAAAAGTTTATATTTGGCCACACATTGCTCTCTCAATAGCTGTTTTAGCTGAAGCAAGAGTGGGTTTCGGATTTTGATTCTCAACGTACTGAGCATACTCAGGAGGTACTGATTTCCCTAAGGCCCTAATTCAGCAAAGCATGTATGCACTTGCTTAATTTTGAGCCAATATGACTTAAAATAAATGTATGAATAATGGTGACAACTGAATCTGGACTAAAGTTCCACTGACGTCAATCGGAGTTCAAGAGTGCTCAGCATTTTGTAGAACAGAGCGGCATGCTAATCCTGTGCTATGATGAAATTTAGATGGAGAACAGTATGTAGGTGAACTGACAATCGGAGATTTATGTACTTATTTAAATTGAGTTACTTTAAAAGATCTCGTATGGAACTTCTGCAAAAAGTGAGGAAAACTCCCTGAAGTACTTGTCTGTACCAGTTATTGAATAAACAGCTAGAAAACAGCTTGCAAATGGCATCAGATGGTGGGGCTAATCCCATGATGCACACCCAAACTGCATGGCCCTCCATTGTGGGCACATTGTGCCACGTGGAAACTGCATGCATGCAGACGCGCGGAATCCACAGGGGATAGGATTGGCCCCAGTGACTGTGTTCTGTTGGGGTACACTGAAAGGGAACATCTTCAAGGTCAGAACATTTAACATTTGCCAGTGAATAATATTACATCACAGTGGCCTAATGAAAATACCACGCCATCAGTGGGACATTTCTTTCAGGTATACATTATTTGACTTGTAAGTGGAAAATTCTAGCATCTAAGAAAATCAAATAATGAAGAATACCTTTACCTACACACCAAATCATGTTCTCACATCCAGTTTCTGCTTCAGGTGACCCTGGCATAAATCTGCACTAATTCAATGGAGTAATTCTGCTTTATAACTGCATAAGAGTCATCTTGAGTCCCAGTACAACTTGTGTCAATGCAAATGGCTAGTACTAGTGCCAAATTACTTCAGATTGGGCCCTAAATCCTGCTACGTATCTTTAGAAATAGATGCTGTTGTATATATCAAAGACCATCTCTTCTCAAGATATGCTTTCTGATACACCCTTTAAGCAAAGTGATCCAGATCACCAAGTGAACACTTACAATCAATATTTATATTGTCAATCGGGGGTGTCGTTATGACACCATTGTCGTGGTTGGACCATTACCTTCCGAAGGCCCAGATCCCTCCCCACCCTCCTTTGCCCCCATCGGGTGTGAGGGGCAGGGGAGGTGGACCAGTTTGGATGGCCTGCCCCCAGAGACTAATAGATCCAATCAGATTCCAGAACGCTCTGGGGGATTTACCCGCTGACCTCAATGGCCTCTCTGTTGATGCCTTGGTTGATCGACCTGGGCTATTGACAAGGTGGCACCCAGGTGTCCATTTCCTCCATGGTGGCAGCACAGGTCTCCCTGGTATACGGAGAAGTGAGAGGGTAGGCAGTTAGAGTGCAGGTGGCACTCAACCCATGCCAAGTTCATAGCATAGACTGAAGTCCATTACGAAGACATTGTGCCGCACCGCACGGAATTCATGGAGATCCCTCACGGACAGGGTTTGGGGTTGCAGCTGTTCTCTGCCCACGGTGAGGAGTTTGCGACCTACTTTGCAAAGTCGCTCATATTTGGCTCAACTTGGCTGCTGCTAGTTTGAGTGTGGAGTCAGAGTTTGGGGTTGAGGAGGCCTGGTCTTGTCCAGATTTCTAAGATCAGCTTCATTTAATCTCATCCTCTGATGTGGAGGATGTGCTTGGAGGGATGTGGGCGATCAGTTGTGAATTATATCCGTGCCATTTGGCAGGCAGGAATAGGGTTGGGTGGGATTGGGTAAGGGGGCTTGGGGCCGAGGAATGATGGTTGGTAGGTGGTGATAAAGGATGGGGTGAGTGGGTAATGGGGGTTATGTTGGTGTTCTAAGAGATTTTAATGTGTTTTGTTTTATTTTATATTTTTAATGTTGTAAGCTATGAAGAAGGGTAGGGTAATAATGTGAAAAATAAATAAATAAAATAAATATTGACAATTAGATTGAATGTTTGCAGATGATCTTTTGCTTGGTTGTTTTTATATAAGTAGAGGAAAAGATGTTTAGACTCAGTTGATTTGGCTATTTTTCTTTGAATTCCCTAAGCAAGTACACAAATGTAGCCAAAAGTTACTGTGATCTTACACATGCAAACATGTTCTGCTCTCAGCATATATGATGATTTTCATTGCCATTGCTTGCCTCCTATGTACTACACCCTGGTTCTGCACATGTGCAGAAAAATAAATGGATGAGACTACATCTACAGAATCAGGGGCCTTGACTATGGGAGCAGTCACATGAGGCTTCAGGGGAAGGTTAGGCTGCCATGCCTTGGGTACTCTTAACCAACTCTGGGCAGCTGGGTCACGTGATGCAGTGCATTGTGTGGCTGGGGGCAGAGCTGGCTGCTACGCGATGCGTCCTTGGAAAAAGTCCGAGGACGTGTTGCATAGCAGCCTTACCCCAAATGAGGTAAGGATGCCCAAGGCAGGGCAACTCATGTGCCCGGGGCTACATATGTCCCACTGTGTGGCGAGGTCCATGGTGGGGCTTCGAACGGCAGGTGCTGTTGCCCATTGCTCACTGTCACATCACGGCAGGGGCAGGAATTTGGTTGGGCTAGGGGGAGAAGGCATGTAGCTGGTGCCTTGGCTCACCCCGAATGGGACAGGATCTCCGGCAGTGGTCTGGCTGCCCTGTAAGGGGAGAGATGCTCGTCTGCCTAGCTCCCCGTGTTGGCCCTGAAGTCTGGCAAACTGTCCTTGCCCACCATGGGGCTGTGCGATCACCAGGCCCCAGCTGCACCCTATAAGTTACCTGAGACAGTGATAAGATTGCCACCTTTCATGAAGAGTTGACCTGCGAAGGGGTAGGGCCTCCCGAGAAATGGGCAGGGCAAAAACACATGACATGGCCATTCCCTCTCTGGAGTGTCACATCATGATGATGCTCTGCAGGTGGATTTGGCCGCGTTGGGAAGGGAAAACCAGGGCTTCCCCAGAGCCCAAAAATGACACATGAAAACCCAGAGTCTCTGGGTGAGTCCTGGAGAGGTGGTAACTTTGGCCAGTGGCCTTTCTTGCCCTATGCTCTGCCAGGTGATGGGCATGCTGACTTGTACCAGAGAATTAGTACAAATTCTACCATGGTATCTGTCTACTTTTCCTAAAGCTAAAAGAAAATTTAGACTAGCCCCATTTCAAGAATGTTATAGAATGCAGCTCAAACTATGGAGCCGCTACCATAATACTGGGCTCCAAAAAAATTCCCCAAGTGGAAACCAGCTCAAATGACAGGAGTTAATGACATGTCATTCCACTTTGGGTAATGTTAACATGTAATGCACTGGCTCATATGCCCGGTGGCCACCAGATATTCACCCCGCCCTGTGGTGGGGTGGGCAGTCAGTTACTATGCAATGCATCCTCTGAAATGTGCAGTAACATTGTCTAGTGGGATAATGTGGGGGAAGGCTGCCCAAAGTGGGTTAATGGGCTGCTTCCCGTGTCCGCCAGCACCACAGAGCGCCAGGTGCAGTCACCATTCCCATGTAGCCACATCACAGCAGGGGGTGGGATAGTGCATGGGGGGGGGAGGGGCAGGGCTAGGCTGGGCACCTGCCCAGTTTCCCCACAGGGGTGGGATGTCTGNCCATGTAGCCACATCACAGCAGGGGGTGGGATAGTGCATGGGGGGGGGAGGGGCAGGGCTAGGCTGGGCACCTGCCCAGTTTCCCCACATTGGGGCAGATCATGTGTCCTGCTCGCCCCACTGAACCAAAGTGTGGCAGCTGCAATGTCCTGCCATAGGGCGTGCAGGGATTGGGCCTGCCCCAGCTTGTGTGGCTGCACCCCAACAGGACCTGTCTCACATTTATAGCAAGGCTTCTTTGTATTGCTCTTGCTACATAATGGGGCTCAACATGATAGTCAGTTACACATGAAGCTGTTTTACATGACCAAGATGGTGTAAGGAGTCTTTTTGTAGCTCAAGGTGCAAGCCTCTACTGTTAAAGTCAAGGGCAAAACTCCGATTGACTTGATTATCCTGTGTGAATCAGTCCCAAGGGCTCTTTGATTGACTAAGGAACTGGACTTTGCTTACCTTTGCTTGACACAGAAACCTAAGCAGTAGGGGGAATGGTGTTCTTATGCACTCTAGCTAATGACAATGCTTTTTGCCTTAAAGCTGCTGGAAGAAGAGAACTGTATATTCCTATCTGTGCTGAGAGCTGAGAGCAAAGGAAAATAAAGTAATCAGTGCAGATAGCCCAGAACAAATTCATATGGATGGTCAAGCCACACAAATGTTACCCCTTCCATGTTGGATGTGTTTATAAATCAGGGATTTTCTTTCTTTTTCCAGTCCTCAGGCTTCACATGTATCTCCTTTGCAGAAAAGTCCACCGCAAAACTCAGAAGTGGGAGCATACCTGCAAGACTCCTTATAATCATCATACATCTGTCAAAGCTGGATATTATTTCAGCAGTGCAGCTTGAGATGATTCAGTAGAGCAATGCTGCTCTAATTAACTCTGCTTCCCCTGCCCCTCAGGGCACTTCCTTGGCCTGGTGTGTCAAGATCAATACATTTACCACAAATTAAAATGATTGCAAATTCCAACAAGTGCTACTGGAGTGAAAAATTGTAACCATGCTATTGTAGGAGTTACAGACAACAATCGGATTTATCTGCAAAGGAACAATTAAACATTTCCTTACAGATGTTTCTTTAAGGAGATGGGACCCCCAGAAGGCATGCCAACTTACTCTGAAGAATTCTTTTGTTGACCCCGAGTCCAGCGTTCCATATGCAATTTCAGTTTGTTTGGCAAGGTCTTCTGCACTTTCTATGGGCGAGACCATTCGCTCAACAGTCAAGAAAGCAGCGAGGTTAGCAGTGTATGAAGAAATAATGATGAGTGTGAAGAACCACCATACACCTCCAACAATGCGACCTGAGAGGGATCTAAACATGAATAAGATAATGCACATTTTCCTATCTCTTATGCCGAGAAGAGAGAGAGAGAGAGAGAAAGAGAATGAGAGATACCATTATTACTGGATATTTAGTGCAAGTAAAAGTCAGTGGGAGTGAGATTTGATAGGTTTAATTTGCTTCACAACTTTCAGATGTCAACAAGGGTAATGTGTTCACAGAACAATTTTAATGATATTTCCTAATACGGGAAACGATGCTTAGCTCAAATTCTTCAGTAGGAAGTAGGGTGTGTCTTGTTTTGGGAACTCAAAATAAAGCAAGGTGAATTTTTAGCAGCACAGTGGAGGACACTTTTTTACCTTAAAAGTTTTTTAAGCCAAACCAAAATCCCTTTTACTTTGAGTATGCAATACATAATTGCTCTATTTGAACCTGCCACTTGCTTAGATATAATTTACTTCTGTTCAGCATTCCACTGCCAAGATCATCCATATTGCAAACAGCTTTGATTGTGGGTGTTAACATCACTAGGACGTCTGTTCCACCTGGGGGAGGGGAGAGGACTTCCCCTGGCCAGGAACGCTCCAGCTGGGGAGGGAGAGCAGGGGGCAGGGAGCAACACTTGGACGTGTTCCTGACGTTACATCACCCCCTGCCATGACGGACAACCATTGCTGCCTATTACAAGCAGCCATGGCAACCCCCCATGCCAGGACAAGCCTGGACTGGGACCAGGAACACACATTCCCCCTCGGCTTGCTTGCTATGGCCTGGCTAGGTGGCAGCCAGGCACAGATGTGGGCCCGGCTCATACCGGGCCCACATTTCCCGCCTGGCTCCTACCTGGCTGGGGTAGGAACCGGGCCCACATCTGGCAGGAAGCAAACATATGCTGGTCCATCTGGGATGAACCAGACCTAACTGGGCCAGCATCATGTATGTTTTTATCCTAAGTCTGACCTCTCCACTGGCTTCTTCTTCCATTTTGCATCCAGAAGAAACTCCTTTTTCAAATCTTCAAGCCCTTGTTCCACCCTACCTTCCTGTCCATGTTTACTACTATGTTCCTTTCTAAGAACTTCACTCTTTCTTTACCACCACCTTGTCTGCCTCAGAGTCTCCGCCCCCCGCCCCCTTCATATCCTATTCCCATATCTTTGCCCCTTATCCTGTTCTGTCCCTTATGCTGGGAGCCCCAAACATTCGGTTCCCCTCTCCTGGTCTTAAAATCCTTCCTAAAAACCTATCAGGCTTTAGCTGTTCACCCTCACTGATTGCTCTCTGATGGTTCTCCTTATACTGTCTTATCATTCAGGATTCCTCCCCTTTTCTTGTACCTAGACGAAGCAGATGCACTTGCAACTTCTCAGCTTCAGGAATATTTACAGCTCTATATTTACATCAAGATGCCTGACATGTAATTTAATTTTAGTACCACAGAAAAAAACAGTAAACATTAAAAAAAATAAAAAAACCCTTTTATTTCTGTATCACCTTCCAGTTGAGAAAAAAATTGTATGAAATTAATGAATATTTAGCCTTACATATTTAGTCCCTGTGAAGTAAATATCTTCTCTATTT
Organism: Sphenodon punctatus; assembly: GCA_003113815.1. Lineage (NCBI taxonomy): Eukaryota > Metazoa > Chordata > Lepidosauria > Sphenodontia > Sphenodontidae > Sphenodon > Sphenodon punctatus. The sequence continues at coordinate 1,830,140 of QEPC01000347.1, forward strand.
TATGAATGGGAAAGCAGAGAGCTTGCTCTTGCTGCCATTCTGTTGCCTAAGTGATTTTCTCAGGGCTCTCCAGGGCTTTGGTGCTGGAGTCAAGGTGAGAATGCACACATTTCTTATTCCAAATCCTATGTTTTAACTACCAGTTTGTCCACATTATAAAACCTACCACCCGCTTTTTATCTCATTTGCTTTCCTGGAAGCTGGTTCAAGGAAGATCCAAGAAGCTGAATAAAAAGTCTCAGACAACAAGTGAGGTGCACTGGGCAGAGCGTTGGATGGCAATGTTTTTCATACTGGGTAAAAACCCATGTGATGGTGGCCCTCTTTGCCCAGGACCCACCGACACGTGTGTTTATGCACCACCAGATATTAACCTGGGACTGCCCCAGGGCAGAACATTTCTGAGGATGCAGCCTGGGCTATGGGCCTCCTGCACGGGCCAACATGGGCTAGCATATTAGCCCCACCATCCCCACCTTGGGGCAGGGGCCACCATGGCCAAGCACCATGGCTAGTCGCCACGGCTGCCCATCATGGTGTGTGTGTGGGGTGAGGTGCTGGGAGCAGGGTGGCTGCCTGTACATTTTATTTATCTCCCCACCCTACCCGGGATATGCAGGTGGTGGGATGGCTCTCTCGCTGTGGGCATGTTAGTTCAGCCCCTCCCCAGCCCAGGCCATGTTGGCTGTGGTTTCGTGCCCCAGGCTGGGAAGCCGTCATGCTGCTCGCACATCTGTTTTTACTCATTGTCTGTTTACAAAGTGGTATTTTCTGGGGTCTAATTCTAGCCATTTGTTTGTTCTTTACATTCAGAGCAGCACATTCATACAACACTTTTAAAACAACTCCAGAGTATTTGAAATGTAGAGAGATACAGCGTTAATTTAAGTTGGACACCCCCCTTAAATTGCAACCAAAAGACACTCAACAAACAGAAAACGTTTGACTTACCAAGAACCCAGTCTCTGCAAGTGATTCTGAAATAACCTTTTGGAGAGGTATTTAGGAGGCTGCAGGTTATAACTTAATTGGGTAGCTACTTAGGCCAAAATAATTAAAATTAGAAGTCTAAAGTTAGGATGCCAAATGTTAACTTTAGGCAACAAACTGTGAAATATTAGTCCTGACACATTTTATCACCTTTCCTTTAAAACGTTTCAGTAATAAAGTTTGGTGTGAGGGTATGTATTCCAATGGACACTCTTTTCTAGAGCAGCAGTTTCCAAACTTATTGCTTTTGTGACTCCATTATGAGACTTATAATTTGGTAACTCAAGATACCAACGAAGACACACAAGGTATATCCGATATCAGTCAAGAGCATGACCTCATCAGCATATGGTATGACCTCACTTAAAATGCTGACCTGCAATTTGGGAGCTTGTTCTAAAAGCTTCTGTTGGTCCAGGCTGCATCAGCACTTCCTATTAGTGAAAGTGTACTGACACCTCTCAATCGGGAAACTTTTGTTTATTTAGGCTCAAATAACTATGCATTACACAGCTCTGTCACAATGGGCCAAATTGAGCTCTACTACAATTCCAGTGAAGTCAATGGAATTGCAAAGATCTATACAAATTATTCTAACTATAATAGTTGGCTTAAGGTTATCCACTATGATGCTGAGATAATATTAAAGATATTCTCAGCAGTTTCTCAAGTGTTCTTACCACTGTTTGTAAACAAAAAATCAGAAATATTTACAAATAAATTCAATAACATGACTGGATTACAAAGAGAAGGAAGATTATATGCATGGGAGCACATATTCTCTACTCTATCATATCATATTATATCATATATATAACATATCATATCATATATGAGAGTTAAAGAAAAGAATGCAAGGATTTGATACCAACCTGGGTGAAATATCACATCCTTGTTGCATAAAGGCACCCAGGGAAAACCAAAGGCTGTTAAAGATGCCAAATTCATTAGGAGGCTGATCACTAGGTCCTTCTTTCCCATCCTCTGGCTCTTCTGTGTGCCACTCATATGGGCTAAACCTGCTAACTAGGAACAGGACCACACTGACCCCAATGTAGGCAAAGACTATGCACATCCAGATCTCATATGCCAACGGGTCCAAGAAGGAAAACACTCCTGGTTTAGATTTCTGGGGCTTTTTGATCATAATGGATATCCCCAAACTCATAAAAGGCTTGGAAAAATCTATGACCTCCTCGCGTACCAAAGTGATGGTCAGAGGGGCGACAGCAATCTCTGCTTTCTATAGGAAAACAAACAAACAAACAAATACAGGCATACAATTAATCACATTTGTCTTCTAAACCCATCAAATCAGTGCATTGTAAGATATGGGTGAAATACTGTCCTGATTGAAACTAATGACCAAAAACTTAAGAGATTCCAATTAGGCAAGATTTTCACCTTGTGTATTTAAGGTCGATGGATATTTAGATTTATTTAAAAGTTCTTTGTATTCATTTCAGCGATTTAAAACTAAAAAGTGTAGCCTGCAGATTTTTATTTTTAAAGCGAGATCGAAGTAACACACATGATTACATATCACTCATGTTGCTAAATAAAAATATAGGCAAGAGTGCAGCATAGCTAGAATACGTCAATCTCTAACCAAGGCTACAATCAATGAGCTACTTGCTTTGGAGTAGTTCTATTGAAAGAAAACCCTGTGGCTATTCCAGAGTGAGTGGTTTGTGGCTTGAAGCCCAAATCTCTACTCTACGAATACTGCTTACAAATATCCCAGAAATAGTAGCACTAATCCACTGTAAGTAATTTTCATGACAGAATCTGAAATACTAATACCTAATAAATAATCTCAATGTACATTCAAAGAGGTGGGGAAAAATCTGGAATTGGGGCATGGGTCATCTGTTGGTTTGAGTTTGCATAATCTATTACTAAGATTCTCAGGTATGACAGTAGAAGTATTAGCAGCGGGATATTATTTATATCAAACCAATTAATCATTTTTATTGTATAAAGTTTAAGCTAGTACTATCCCTATGTAACTTCACTGCCTTCACAGGAATTACATAAAAGATGGACTAGATCCCATTTATCTATCCACAGACATGGGCATGTATATATAGGCGAGTATGGGATAATATAAATGTGATGGGTTGTCCACTAATGGCTACCATATAGTTGTAATTTAACCTGTCAGAAGAATGAACAAATACAGTGAGAATCAGAAACTTGAGCACAACCATAAAAATGCTGGGTGGGCCTATTTCAGAGAAATGAAATATTTCCAATATGGCCCTTTTTACATGGGCAGCGGTGGGCGGGGGGATGGGTCTGCTGGCGTAGTGAGTGTGCACCCATTCCCACAGGCGAACACCCATCTCCATTCACCTCCACTCATCTCCATCCACAGAACCTCCTCCGTTTTTCCAGATGGCTCCATGGGTGGGTGATGGGTGGAGATGCGTGGAGATGGGGGGGTGTCAGGCGTGCGAACGCACCCCCCACCCATGCTGTTCACACGGATGACACCCATCGCACACCGATCCCCCCACCCACTGACACGCCATTTACACAGGTGCCCCCATGCTTCAAACACCCAGTTGGGGTGGGGTGGGTGGGGTGGAGCAGGCGTCCGTGTAAAAACAGCCTATGTATTATGGAGGCAAAGTCGTTGACTCCCTCTCTGTCACTTATGACCAACATGGCAACCACACACTTTCTCTGGATTATAAATCTTGCATACACTCCAGACATTATAACAAGACCTGCATTTTGACAAAAATAATATTTGGGTGCTTAGGATGCTTTCTGACATAACAGGAATTCAACAAACATCTTTGTAGGGTTGTCACAGGGTTGCCTCGAAGTTACAGTGTGACATCTAGATGGAAACTTTAGGCATTCCACAGTATGCTAGATATGTTCTGAGGGGTTACCATGGAGTAGGGTCCATTCGGAAGGCACAGTCTTTCAGATAATCATCTAGAGCCTGCAAATAACTTGGTGTATCTATTAACCCTCATTGTAGTGTACATGGTAGGCTTGTTAATTGTTTTCCAGAATCCTCAGTTAACTTTTGTCTGTAGTCAAATAGATACTGGGATTATAGCAGAGCTCTTTGTCATCATCTTATTATGATCCAGTGCTACAGTATTAACTAAAGTGGTGAGGAAAATGCTTTTTAATGTTGGATCTGCATGTTTTGAGACATAATTCAACATTATCATATCTCTTTGAGTAGAAGCTGTGAGTAGAAGTTATTTCAACTATTAGTCTGTGGCTAATAATCAAGGGTGGCTACAATAAAAGGGCAGTGATAATTAGCTCAAGCACTTGTGACAGACCATGAGCAAACAAGTTAGAATGAATCTTTAGTTTCTCTTCCCATTAGACTATGACGCATGGGAAACAGTTGAGGTTTTAGGAAATTTTTTTTAGACTAGGTGGATTATTTAATTTCACTTTAATCTATCCTTCCTTTCTAGCAGATTTTCCTGTGGGGCTGAAAAGGACCAAAAGCATTTGGGTATTTGTAGTCTCTCTTTAATTCTGCAAGGGGAAGACTGTGAAAAATAAAAGTAATGGCATTTAATGTGGGGCAGCTGTAAATGTTGGTGGTATGCTGCCCCCTCCTGCACATGAAGCTCAGGGCAGTTAACAAATTTTAAAACATAATATTATAAAATTAACCTCACATGAAAATAACCCTACAATAAACCCCCCACCCTAACCCAACCCACCCATCCTGTCTCCCTTGGAAAAGGCCCAGTGGAATAGCCACGTCTTACACTGTCTATGAAAGGAGGGGAGGTCTATGGCCAGGTGGACCTCCAACGGGAAGGAGTTCCACAGCTGCGGAGTGGCCACTGAGAACACCCTGTTCATGGTCGACACCCGGGAAACCTGGGGACCCCCAAGGAGGGTGCCCCTGGCTGACCATAGAGGCTGATCCAGAATCCGGAGGCCGATCCAGAATCTGGGCAGATTCACTCTAGCGAGTTGGACATGCCTACTGTACTAATCTGGTGTTGGGGGCAAATAGACCCCAATTAAGCCATAAATTAAAACAACAACAACAGGGGGGTTAATTTGAAAAGGAGAACCGCTGTCTAGAAAAAGATTCACACTGTATCAAGATTTTGTGAGGGGAGGACAGGAATAGTAATAACACAAAAGGCAGCAAGGGTCAGTAAGACCCCACGATGGCCACAATGTTAACACTAGCAACTACACAGGAATAGCAGCTGAGTTTTCCACTTAGGTGTCAAGTGTTTACCAAGCAATTAGTGATTCTATCTAATTATCTTTGTATTTCTCTGCGATGGCTCCATGAAGTCTGATTTCTGTCTTTAGATAGCAACCTTACTGCAAAAAGTTCAATTTAATGTTAATGTTGACTCTTACTGACAAAAGGGTCACTTAGCAAGTAAATGGAGGGGTAATTAGCAAACTCTGTATTCCTCTGAGATGGCTCCATGAAGTCTCCTGATCTGCCTTTAGATTAAAACCTGTTTGCAGTAAGGTGGTTATGTTAACCCTTACTGACCAAAAGGGTCACTTAGCAAGTAAATGTAGGGGTCCAAACAACTCCATATGACTAATTGGTAAGTATTTTTCAAAATAAACTCTGCAAACAGCTATGATGAAAAAAATAGTGTTGAAGGTTCACACCAGTAACATTATCACTGCAAAAAAATATACAACTCAATATATGTTTGTAAAGTAGTTCTTTAGCTTGGGGAATAAGAGACCCCCCAAAAGCATTTGTAGTGATATTTTTGAACACATGAAAATGTCATTAATGAAAACAGACACAATGCTATATTTCTTTCTATTTCCATTTGTTGTGAGAAAAGAAGGAAAGAACAGGCTCTGGTTTAAGCATTTAAAAAAACAATAAACATGTATTTATTTTAAACAGTATTTTGGGGGTTTATATTACCCCCAGCACACCTAGGCGCATAGTACTTTCAGTTTCCCATGCACTTCAATTGGGGTCAAACTGACCCCCCAGCAGCGTCAGAATAAAAACCTTAAATAAAAAAACAACACAAGGGGGTGGGAGGGGTCATGAAACACCATGGGGCAATTGAGCCCATTATGGTTGACAAAGTCTTAGAGTATGGAGTAGTAGAAGCTTGGTAAAAAGTTTTAACTCTTTTGTACTCCTCTGAGATCAGTTAGACCCCACCTATCAGCCTAGGGTTGAGTGCCTTGTAATCAAAACACCCTGGGGCACAAATATCTGAAAGACTGCCTCCCTCTCATGTCCCATCGTGGCCTCTGAGGTCATCTGGGAGCGCCCTCTTGTGGGTACCATCTGCCCATCAGGTGTGTACAACAAGGGCATGCAGAGAAGTGTTCTCGGTGGCTGTCCCATAATTATGGAACTCCCATCCCTTGGAAGTGCTTCTAAATCCCCCCCGCCCCCAAATCTTCTGGAAGCAATATAACACCTTTTTGTTTGGCATGCAGGGGTAGGGTTTGGGAAAGTGTGGTTTAGGGGATTTTACCCATTATTATTTGGTTTTATTTGTGTATCGTAATATACTAGGGTTAGAGGATTTTGTTTTATTTCACGAATTTGTAATATGTTTTTATAATTCGTAACCTGCCCTGAACCTTAATGGGAAAGGTGGGATAAAATGTGAACAAAAAACCAAAGAAAGAAAGAAAGATAGTATTTTAAGTTTCAGCAGTCTAACTGCACAACGTGACTGTATTTGGTGTGGTTTTCTCAAGTATATTGTATTTAATATTAAAATAGGCACAAATCTTTATTTTGGTGAAGAATGACTTTAATTTTGGAGACAAAGTAATTCAGATGATGTCTTCTATTGGACCAACTTCTAGTGGTGAGCATCTGCATGTTTTAAGGCCACATGGGGCCCTCCCTCAGGTATGTAAAAAGAACTGTAGACATAGCAAAATGAAGATCAAATGCATATATATCAAAGAAATCATGATACCCATCCTGCAGATTGTTTGTCTTCTTACATGCTATTGTTCTGACTTCTTACATGGCCCCAAAAGGGTTTTGCATGGCCTGAAAGCTTACTCACTTTCACCTGCACAAATTTGTCCAATAAAACATGCCACTATACATGTTACAGGGTAACACTGCAACACTGCAACCCTGCAAAATGTATCATGGGTAGATGGTGGGTGGAGAGTGTCTTGTGTGAAAATGGCCCAAGTCCCCATTTCCTACTTTTGAGACCAACAGAGAACAGAAGAAGAACCTCCCATGACTTTTAATTTTGTTAATTAGTGAAGACACTTTTAGTGTTTTTTCCCAACATAAACTGGGTTTGCCAAAATTATAAACATTAGAAGTTGTGGTTTGCCCACAAAATTCTGGTTTGGCCAGAAAAATGAAGGACTGTGCATTTAGGAATATAACAGTCAAATCCTCTAAGTACTTTGCTGATACAAGACCCATTTTTGGCCCCCCTAGTTGGGGGGGGGTTCGCCCTCCCTATAGCTCAGCAGGTCCGGAGTCTGGGGGTGATATTGGACGCAGACCTCCGACTGGAGCGGCAGGTGGAGGCAGTCGCTAAGGCTGCCTTCCACCAGCTGTATCTGGTGCATAGGCTGCATCCGTTCGTCTCTGGCCCGGACCTGGCCTCCTTCATCCATGCCTTTGTCACCTCGAGGCTAGACTACTGTAACGAGCTCTACGTGGGGCTTCCCTTGTTCCTGGTCCGGAGGCTGCAGCTAGTGCAGAATGCGGCGGCTCATCTCCTTACGGGGACGGGCCGTCGGGAGCATATTACACCTGTGCTCCGAGCTCTGCACTGGCTGCCGATAGCGTGCCGAGCCAGGTTCAAGGTGTTGGTGTTGATCTATAGAGTCCTGCACGGTCTGGGCCCCTCATACCTCAGGGACTGCCTCGGCCTCCGCGCCCCAGGGCGGCTCCTTCGGTCTGCCGGGGGTGCCTTCTTGGAGGTCCCCCGCGTTAAGCGGGGGGCCACAATGGAGAGGGCATTCTCGGTGGCCGGGCTGCGTCTTTGGAACTCCCTTCCGGAGGAAATGACCTGGCCCCTAGCCTGTTGACATTCTGGCGAAGTTGTAAAACCTGGCTGTTCGCCCAGGCCTTTGGGGAGGGTGGGAGGGGAGGGTGAGGGTTTTTTAGCTCCCCCACTGATCTATTATTTATTATCTTATTTGTTATTTTAGCCCTGTTTTAATATTGTTACATTGTATGTTTTAAATTGTTTTTATCATGCTTTTAGTGTTGTAAGCCGCCCCGGGCTGCTTTTGCAGGAGGGGCGGGGTATAAATCTTCGAAATAAATAAATAAATAAATAAAATTTGAGGATCAGTGTCTAAATAATTAGCAGCTTGAAGAAACCCACCATAGAAATACTTGCCTGAAAATAATAATAATTAAAAAAACTTGCCTTGACTAAGTATTTAACTCCTACTGAGTGTTGAAACGAATATTCTTTGCAAATACCATATCTGTTTAATTAATCCACTTAGATTTAAGTCTGACAAAGTGGGTACGAAACATTATTCATACTAATTTTGTTCAGGTATTTGATTTGGGCTTTTGGTTGTTCTCCCCCCTGCCCCCCCCCACGAGTTTTTTTCAATCATTTAAGTTCAGATATTTGGGTTTTGAAAGAATAACCAACAGTCCAATTCTAAATCCTGTGTACTGCGCAAAAGAGTGCAACAGCTATGTACGTGCAACTTGCGTGCAACCTGGGTAGGAAATGCAGAGCAACCTGCTTACAATATGCACCCAACCTGTGTGCAACATGCATGAGCATGTACACACAAGCTTAGAATAGGACCTCAATTGAAATTGACTGAAACACCCCAAAAGAAGGACTTTTAACGAATGATCTTTGGCGTGAATATTCATTAGCTTTTCAGTGTACTATCCAAAAATGCAAATAATATTTACAAATATGGAGGCTGTTATTTGTTTTAGCACTATGCATTACTAGCAACTTTGAAGAAATTGTGGATTGTTCAGATTTTAGAGACTATGACAAAGACATGGCCCCAATATTTAAAACACTTAGAACTGTCCCACTGGCCACAATGGGAGTATGCCAGAGTAAAAGATTGTAAGAGTGCAGCCTAGGCACAATGTTAAGAAGGTATTTGCCTACTGGAAAATTCTATTCCTATGTATGGAACAGAGTATTGTAGAACAAAAGTATTGTATCACTTTTCCAGGCATTTTGTGCTAACTTGAAAAAGCAAGCAGAAATTATTTGAATGCTAGGGGTGAAAACCCTAGAGTTTTTATTGGACCAACTATAGTTACCCCAGTAAAAGATGTCACTTTACTACTTTGTCTCTGTAGCCCGCAAGTCAGCTGTTCATCATCTGTTCAATGGAAGCCAGATATTTGCTCACTTCTACCTTGGGGTGGGTGGCCGACAGCTATGGGAATTGTTGTCCAGAGAAGGTCAGTGATGTGGTGCAGGCTAAGGCTTGCCCAGCCGAGCTAATGTGTGCCCTCCTGTCTTTAGGTCCTGCCCAGCCCCACTGTGAGGCGAGGTCTGAGGATTGGGCCCGGAGGAGCATGTTCACCATGGCCATCAGCTGATCGGGAGGAGGGACACAGGAGCACACTCAACTGGCCCACCAAACAGCTCCTCTGGGCCCTCCCGATCAGCTGTTTGACAGTCCGGATGAGCTCACTCCTCCGGGCTCCTCTGTTCAGCTGTTTGGTGGCCCGGTGAGCATGCTTCTCCACCCCCCATCAGCTGTTGAGTGACCTGGGTGAGCATGCTCCTTTGAATCTCTCTGGTCAGTTGCTTGGCGGTCCAGGTGAGCACACTCCTCTGGGCCCCCAATCAGCTGTTTGGAGGCAATTCCTCCCGGGTGTGTGTGTGTGTCATCTTGCTGTGCAACAAGGGTCCAGGAGTCCTGCCCCATGTGGATGGGACCTAAGCTGACCCAAGGCCCGGAGGGACTTCTGATGGCAGCCTCCCCTGCCCAGATTCCCTGGGGTGTGTGTGTTCTCTTTTGGACTGCCCTCTCCACTGGACCAAAGTGTAGCAGCTGCAGTGGCCTTCCCTGCAGTGGGCAGGGGTTCCAGCTCCCGCCTGTCCCATTTGTTTTTAACCCTAGGTTCACAGCACTTCTCAGACTTTGACAGAAATGGGCAATGACCTCCTTACTCACTGCACAGTGAAGGAGTAACATTCTGTGTCATGAGTATGAATATTTAATTGGGGTTGACTGCTAGTGCCTTTGGAAACACCTGCTGTGGATGGCTATCGGTATTCATCACCAGAAGGGGGTTTTGTGAATAAGCTAGTCATCAGGAGCTGTAGTGTTCTGTTTAGAGCATTTTGCTCATCCAGATACATCAGGACAATCAGCTTGTGTTTCCCGATGGCTTTTAAGAATTCTGTTTCTTTAACACCACAGGCAATATTAATTCTGAACAAAATGGTTCTGAACTGCCAGCTCTTGATACTTCCTTGAGAGAAGAACCTTCCTGCTGTGGAATGGCCGAGGTTTCTCTGAATGTGGTGGCAGGATTTGGGGCCTTAAGAGATACAGAGCTTCCCTCAGAGGAAATACTCCCCCATTAAAGTCAGTGGGAGCCAAGCCATTGACTTCAATGAGGACAGGATTGAACCTTGGAACAGTGACCACAAAGAAATTCTACCACCGCTTTGCAGGCTAAAGCTGGTGTGGTGAAAGAAGCAGTATCTCTCTGTAGAGATCCTCAAGAACCTGAGATTCCAAGTCCTCCAATTATGACTGGACAATATGAACAAGTCTTGCTCATTAATACAGCCTTTTACTACTATGGATGTTGTTAGATGCACACATTTTTTTACCTGGACTTAAGAGTCTGGATTCTGCAAACTCCCACATGGGGAGTTTAGACATTCCCCTCCCACCCCCGACCAGAGGTCACCCAGGTGCCGTTGCAAACAGCGGTGCCAGTGATGTCCACGTTTTGAGAAGCGGACTTGGGAAGTCCTCTGAAATTGGGGACTTATCAAGTCCGCTTCTCAAAACATGTAGGAGTCGCCGGTGCCACTGTTTGCAACAGTGCTCAGGTGAGTTTCAGTCAGGGTGTGTGGGAGGGGAGCATCTAAACTCCCTGTGCAGGAGTTTGCAGAGCCCAGACTCTTACATCTGGGGGGAAAGAATGTGTGTGTCTAAAAACGTCCTCGGAGATTGGGATCTAGCTTCTCAATACAAACTGCTGAATTCACAGTAGTAAATTGATGTCGAAACAGAAAAGACAATGGGCGCAATCCAGCTCCATACAAGTCAATGGGAGTTTAGCCATTAACTTCAAGGGGAGCTGGAATGGCCGCAATAGGTGTAAACAGATGGACGGCAGCTCCACTTCTACCTGCACCAGCCTGCTTCACCCCCGGGTTGACCAGTCCATGTAAAGCCACCAGCCAGATGTTCAGAGCGAAACATCCTGGTGCACGCCGCGTAGAGTGGGCCAGTCAAACCCGGGGGAATGCCTAAATGTGAAGGTGCTGTTTATCTGGTGGGCAGAACCATGGTGCAGCTCCATGCCTGGCTGTCTCTTGTCCCATTCAGCAATATGGAGTTGTAGGCACCAGCCTAGAATGTCAGGCAAGCGGTCGCAACTCTCTGGCGTGGGGGGGAGACACTGTGTGGGTGGACCGCCTCTGTTGCGGACCCAGACGGGGCTGAAAGCAGACAGAGGCAGGGGTGCACCCCCGGAGCAGCTCCAGGAGTGACCAAACTCTGCATCCGTCTAAAAGCACCCAGTGTATCATGTGCTTTTTAGCGTAAATGGTTGATACACATTTTCATGACCTCATTCATACTCCATAAATACCAAGTACACAAAACCCAAAGGGCTGTTGTCACACTTATATATGGCAAATCCTGCCTCTATATACCATTTGTCAGAATGAATGAATACTAAGGGTGACATGGAACAGTTTTATACAGATTTTATTGTACATGTTGATCGGATGTCATGATTTTGTACATAGGTTTAGATTGTTACTGATTATTCAGAAGTTTTCAATTTCTATTGACTGTGACGTTGATTTTATATTGATCGCTGAGTATTTATTTCTACAGTGCATGTATAATGAAATCTATATGTGGCTATTTAAAGCTGTTCTATTTCACCCATAGTATTAATTCATTCTAACAAATGGTATATAGAGGCAGGTTTTGCCATATATAAGTGTGACAACAGCCCTTTGGGTTTTGTGCACTTGGTGTGTATGGTATTGCTGTGGGGCTTTTTCCTGATTCTTGTTCCTCATTCATACTCCGAATAGCTCTCTCCCAGAATCAAACTGGTTTTCCATTCTTCCTAAGTGTTAGTTAGTTAGTTAGTTAGTTAGTTAGTTAAGTTTTTATTGTTTAGCCATATGGCCATAACAAATATAACAAATAAACTGAAAATAAAATCAAGTATAAAACTGAAATAACATATACAAATATATAATTTATACAAATATGCTGGCAGACCAATATATATAAAAAGAGGCCTCCGGCATTGTGACCCTAAACAATGACCCAGAGTTCCCATCCAAGAGCTATACAAATAAATTCACGAATAGTTATGTCAATACATCAGAGTCCGGGAGGGCCTCATAAAAATCTCCACACTCAACTACCCGGAGGGGGAGGAGACACAACCCACATTCTGATCTGAATGGCCGACCAGCAAAAGCTAGCCACAGCCCTTGACGTTTTAGAATCAGTGGGATTCAGAAGTCTCCGCAACCCTCCCCCAGTGGCTCCGTCCCCCAAGGGGAACTCCCCCAGGAACTTGTGCCTTGGGCCTGCAAAAGCAGGGCAATGGCCAATTATATGGGCAGGTGTGTCCCCTTCCGCGAGCTGACATAGGGGGCACTGCCGCTGGTCAAAAGGGGTACCAGCATATCGGCCTTCCAATACTGCAGAAGGGAAAACGTTTGCTCTCATTTTAAAGAAAGCAGCCCGTTTATTGGCATCCTGCCATGCAAAGAGATAGTGACTGCCTGATGAGCCGGGCCTATATGGAATAAAGTCAGGCGCCACCCTCTGCGTAGCCAAAAGTGATTCTTCCTAAGTGATGAATAGGGAACTTTTCAAGAGCTTTTAAATTCAACAGTCTCCACAGAAACGTCACCCATGTTAGGAGATTGCTTTAATGTCTCTTCCCATACAGCAACATACTTTTTAAATCCTACACAAAGCATGTCTTGTTCTCGCACTCTATTCGGCAAGTTAGATATAGCATGTAAGCTGTGTTCTTTTCATTTCAATTAAAGCTGGCATTAACTGGTGTTTGCAATGCACATTTGGCATGTTTAGTTCAGTAGCACTGGACTTGGCTGCCCTTCATGAGATAGGCTATTCAAATAAAAACAAAGATATTCTCCAAGGTCTAATTACAAGTTCTTAGGTGGTTCTCACTCCATAGCAGGCCATTATAACTCCCAGGGTCGTTAATTTATAATGAGCTGGATTAAAAATGTTTCTACTGATTCTATGGTATGATAGCTTAGAGAGACCAAAGAGAAGAAAAAAACCTCTCTCAAGCTGGTAAGAAATTACAAACAAGTAGAAAATCTTTGAGCCTAATCCTCAGCTGAGTCTTAAGTCAATGTAGCTCCACTAAGTCACTGGAATTTTCTATTGATGTCCTTCACTCTCCAGTAAGCAACTGACCTTATTAGGAAGGCAAAATTTAGTATAAAACTTACAGTAGAGTGGTTGCAGCTGAGGGGACCATGGTCTCCTTCGAGGTAAAGCCACATTCTAAAACCTATTTATGTCATTATCTTAAGAGTAATTGTGGTTTCAGTTTGAGGAATGTGGTTGTGTCACATTGACATCATATTTCCGTGTTTTGATACAAAACAGTGGATTCTTCTGCCCTTGATTCTGAAACTTTAATTCAGAAACAGATTTGCTTCTGAAACCGAGAAGCTAGCTTATCCACAGTTTCTATGCTTAATGGAGCAATTAATGGGGGAAACTATATAGCATGTTTTATACAGGTGGTAAGGCTATGGGTACATTCTGTGCTTAAAATATATGAACCAACTAAAGGTACACAATTGGTCAAATCTTCTAATATTAATGAGAATCTGGCAATTTGTGCAAATATCTATTAAAAATATCTGTTCTCTACTTAAATATGAGTAAAAACACTGAAATATCAAACTGCTATCTGCTTCTCTTTTGATTTGTATCCCTAGATCACATAACATGCATACCACCTCCTATATTGACTAATGTTATGAGAAGTTAAATCCTAATTGAAAAATTGTTATGCTTACCCCATAAACAAGTTCTCCCACCATCCCATTCCAGATTTTTGTCTCTGGATCCCTTGCTCCATATTTTCCATCGGGGACAATGGCAATTTTGTACTTGATACCAATATGTTTTGCAATTTCTGATGCCAGATCTACACAGTATCCTTCAAACTTGTCATTCCCTTCAAACGTATCATGGTTTTTCTTGAACATAACATATGGGGCTTCCTATAATGAAAGAAGCAGAACTGTAAAGGAGAAGCATGCAGCATAGACTTTGCAAAATAACATGTAATTCTGCTGGCTGTGTGATGCTGAAAGCTCACATATACTGCTGGCAAATGTCTGAACCAAAATCCACTGGAAGACTAGGGAATATGTAAACTGTTTACACTGCAAATTTACATATAATTTTAAAATGAAATTCCAACCGTTAACAGAAGCACACAAAATTCAAGCATTTCTATTTGATAGACTTTAAGTGAGAAAATTCACAAAAGAAATTTGACATGTGAATTGGCCTGAAAATGGAACTGCTGAATGGAGCTCTATGTAAAATCAAACACGCCGTAGCCTTTTGACTAAGACATGTCTTGTTGTGGCTATAGATACATAACTGTATCTTGTAGTTTGTATGCATGCACATTGAAAGTGTAGACATTGGCACTTGATCCATTCCATTTGCTCCCAGAGAGGGGAAGCTACACACCTTTTCTGGTGGGGTTGGCCCTTTAATTTTTATATAAATGCCCCCATTCTGTAAACCAGACTGGTCCCAGAGTGCAGCATAATTTGAGAAAGAGGGAGAGTCGAGCTTCGATAGCGTGCAAGGAGATAGCTGTATTGCTTACTTAATTTCAGACCGTATTGGGATAAGGTCTAACACAATTCCAGGATGGTGAGGAAGCAATGCATCCGTTAACACAACCGTAGGTCACAGGGCATTTTATACCTAAGCTTTGGTCAACAGTATGGTATAGCGGTGCAACCCCTCACCAGGCTTCTAAGTCTGCTCTTCAAAGCTGCCACAAAATGTGCCAACGTGGCAAAATACTCAGTGCCAGGCCAGGTGTTTTTGCAGTTCTCCCATAAGGTCTTTACATGATCAAGCTGCTTCACGGTTCTACCCTTCTGACCTTAATGGCTGAAGGTATTTGCAGATGAACAGAGTTTTAAAAATAAGGGCCTTAACCATAGAAAAATGCCCATAAAGACTTCAGACACTGAGGCTCAAATGTATTTATTTATTTTATTTATATTTATGCCCTTCCCTTCCCTGAAGGCTCAGGGTGGCTTACAACAACAAACAAACAAAATAAATAGTAAAAATACAAAGCAATACAATAAAATCCCCTACCTTCACCCCAGAAACCCACCCACTCTATTCCCGCCTGTCAAAAGCTCTGCCAAAAAGAAAAGTTCTACACCGCCTCTGGAATATGTTCAAGATAGGGTACTGGTGGGGGAAGGGAGTTCCATAGTACCGGGGCAGCAACCAAGAATGCCTCCCTGCTGGCCCTTGTTATACAGACAAGATTAGCTGGTCGTCCCCACAAGAGGGCACTCTCAGCCAACCACAGGGGATGCAGTGGCGCATGGAAGGAAAGGCGATCTTTCAGATGGGCCCAAGCTGTTTAGGGCTTTAAAGGTCAAAAACAGCACCTTGAATTGTGCCCGAAAAGCTATAGGAAGCCACTGCAGGCTATAGAACACAGGTGTAATCTAAAATGTTGACACTTTGAAAGGAGTCACTTTGACACGTTGTGCACCAGCTGCAGCTTCCGAACAAAAATCAATAGGGATGGGCAAACAGAATGCGGTTCGGATGTTCGGTCGTTCGGTTCGAAACCTGAGTTCGGGTTCGATGGTTCGGTTCAGTCGAGTTCGGGTTGGCTGAACTTGGCCAAACAGTCAAAAATAGCGCTATTGAAACCAAAACCGAAACAAAACCTAATTTTTTTCACCCTGAAAAGACGTTTTTCCTGCCCCTGAACTCATCCTAATTCATCCGAACATGACCGAACTGTTCGGTCATTCGAGAGTTCGGTTCGGACGTTCGGTTCGGACATCCGAACAGACCAAGTTCAATCCAAACTCCGAACATCCGAACCGCGTTCACCCATCCCTAATCATCAAGCTCCACGTAGAGCGCATTGCAGTAGTCTAGCCTTAAGGTAATGAAAGCATGATGATTGTGGCCCGATCAGAGTCAGAAATAAAAAGTTTCAGCTGTCTTGCCAGATGGAGTTGATGAAAAGCGCTCCTGACCACTGCTGTGACCTGACAATAGAGGTGCAGCAGAGGATTCAGAAGCACCCCAAGGCTGAAAACCTGAGTAATTAGAGGGGGCTAGACCCTCTGAATAGCAGGGGTCCAAATCAAAGTCACAAGATCAGTCAATCATCATTACTTCAGTCTTGTCTGGATTCAGCTTCAGTCAGCTTACCCTCATCCAGTCCCCAACAGCAGCCAGGCACTGGGAAAAAATCGAGACTGCGGGACCTTAATGGCTGGGTCAAAAGAAAAAGACTGCGGGACCTGGGTTGGATGAAAAAGAGAGGTAGAGCTGGGTGTCATAATGGCACCTCACTCCAAAACTCTGGATGATCTCGCCCAATGGCTTCAGATACACACTGAACAAGAGGGGACACCGCAAGGGAGGTCCTGAGGGGATGACGAATAACCTCCCATCACTACTGGGAGGTAAGTGACCTCCCTGACAGGAATAAAAGGAACCCTCAAGAGCAGTTCTGAATACCTCTGTCAGGTCCCAGAGACATGTCAACCACAGCTCATGATCAACTGTATCAAAAGTCACTGAAAGATGATCAGCAGGGCACAATTCCCTCTGCCAATATCAAGGCATAGATTATCGACCAAGGCCACAAGCTCAGTCTCTGTGCTATACCCCAGATAAAAACCTCAATGAAATGGGTCCAGGAATCCAAAAGCATCAAGATAAGCCTGAAGCTGCCAGGCAACCACCCGTTCAATAACCTTCTCTAAAATGGGGAAGTTAGAGAAGGGTGATAGCTGGCCAGAGAGTCAGTGTTCAAAGACAGTTTCTTAAGTAGGGTCTGGACCATCACAGTTTTAAGGGTTTCCAACAACCTTCTCTCCCAAAGGGAGTAATTGACAACCCCAGGCAGCAAAGGCCCCAATGTCTGCTGGCTGGCTTTCATCAGTCAGGACAGGCAAAGATCTAATTCACAACTGGTTACACAGTCTCTGCATCAGTGGATGACACCAATTGAAACTGCTCCGATCAAATGAGACAAGGCTGAGCTTCCACTACCCAAACTCTGACTCTGCAGTCGAAGCAGCAGCACCCAAGTTGTGGTGAATATGAGTGATTTTTTCTGCAAAGTAAATAATAAAAGTGTCACAGCGGTCAGTAGATGACTTGGGTTTACGGCAAAGACAGACCGGATTAACCAGGCCGTTCACCACCCGATAACGCTCTGTAGGATGAGACTTTGTAGACGCTATGATAGTAGAGAAGAAAGCTTTCTTCGCTGCCATCACAGCCTCTCTGACAGCATAGTCCTTTAAAAAAGATCTATGCTGCAATCAGTCAGCTTCAGCGCAAGACAAGTGCCACCTCCATACTAACTGCCCAACTCTCCTGCTTCAACTGCCTCAGGTCCTCCAGAATACCAGGGGAACCTATGTTGTCACAAATTTATTGACCAGTTGGACTTTTTAGGTTATACTGTATTGCATGCATGTTTGAAGCTACCATGCAGTGTAACATCAGCAGATTACTACATTTTTGTTGGGCCAACGGTGGCCCCATGAACCCATAGAGGGCTATGGTATATGAAGAGCTTCTAAGATTCCATCAGTGGGGCAATGAGGACTATCACTGCTGGGCAAGACACAGTAGTCTGTTCAATTAAGAAAATTCTACTTTGTGGGCTAAGGAGGTTTCTCCACTTTGACTGTCACGTTTCCCTCAGGAGAACTGACTGCTGTCTGTAGTATTCAAGAATGAGGCACAGTAAGCCCTTGGTCCCATCCAGACATGCCCATTCTAGACCTAGAAATGCTACCAATAATGGTAGCCTGCATTCACTTGCCGCAGTTCCTAAGTAGTCAGATACAGGATATTTTTCTCTTGTTCAAATGCGTTAAAAAAGACGGAAGGAAAAAGGAAGGATTGATGCCCTCTTTCCTCCTTCATCTCATATGTACTGGGCTCACTTTATTTGAACCCTGATTAACATAATGGCTGAATGCATCCCTTCAGCCATTATGTAAACAAAACTGGGATTAAGGACAGAGACAACGCATCTATTTACACCTGCCTATCGAAATGTTTCCAGTATTAATGAAAAATGCTGCTTGATTCAGTCTCTCTCCCTCTTTCTGTGTGTATAAGGCAAGCACAAAGCCTCTGGAGTTCAAAAAATATCAGGGAAGAACTGCTTCAGGAGGAGCAAGTTATGGAGAGCAGCAGGGAGGAAACAACTTCTTCCCTCTTTCCCCCTCCTCAGCCTAAAAAGTCAGTAATCACATCTCCAGCCTTTTCTCTCTAGTGGTTGGCCCTCTTTGAAGATTGCATACTGTAGGATCTACTTTATTTTTAGAAAAACCATAAAGATGGAAGATGTTTATACTTTATCCTGGTAAAAGGCTCAGTTTTTGTGTCATTAAGCCTAAATCAGTCTTCAAAGCAGTTATCTCGTTTGCTGAGGAACTGAGTACTTTTCTGGAGGGGAAAAGGATGTGATGACTGGATGTACGTGAAGGCAGCATGGTACGTTTTCAAGAGGTAGAGCAGTCTAGTGGAAAGAGGACTAGATTAGGATTTCTCCACCAAAGTCTCTTTATCATCTTTATTTTTGTGGCCCCTTGTGTCAAGGACTGTGGGTAAGGCCACATAAGACGTTATCCCACACTAGGTCATATTTATCCCACATTAGTCTGTGACGCAGCTGACCATCTGCCCAGCAGCCGCCTAGTGTTCACCCACTTCTGACTCGGGGTGGGCGCCTGGCTAGCACATGATGCGTCGGCTGGAGAAGGCCGGTGATGCATTGTGGGCTCCTGTTGCCTCACCCAGGCTAATGTGGGGTCACTGGGCTGCCTCCCATCTGCTCGGTCCATGCAGCCCCACTGCAAAGCGAGATCCGAGGAGTAGGCCTAGAGGAGTTTGTTCACCCCATCCACCAGACAGCTGATTGGGGGGCCTGAAGGAGTATGCTCACTCCAGATCCCAAGCAGCTTACTGAGGAGGTGGGGTGAGTGTGCTCCTCCAGCCCTCTCCCACATGTCAGGTGTTTGGTAGCAGCTCCTCCCAGGGGCCTAATCCTGCTGCACAACAGGAGTCTGGGAGTCCAGCCCTGTGTGGACTGGCCCACCTGTAGTGTGGAGGGACTTGTGACCCTGCCTGTATGCCCCATGGGGAGGGAGGGGAGGCTGCTCATTTGAACTTCCCTTCTCATTTGCCCAAAGTGCGGTGGCTGCAGTGGCCCTCCTTGGGGTAGGCAGGGGATCCAGTTAGTCCTGTTTTATGCGGCTCACACACCGAAAACAATGAGGACCTGATCTGTTTTGGAGCCTTTAGTTATACTACTATCATATGAATAACAATAATAGATTGAAGTCTCAGATATATGAAACATTAAAAGTAAAAATTACTTAAGGTCTTGAGAAATGTATGCTATCTTTGTCCTTTCCTTGAATAATGGGAGGGCATGTAAAAAAACAAAAACAAAAAACCCTTTTTTTAAAAAAAATGTGTTCAATGTGCTCAACCTTTTTTCTTTTTTTTTAAATGTGTTCAATGTGCTAGCTATATTGTTATTAGACAGAGGCACAAGTTGCAAAGTTAAAGCTCAAGAACATTTAAAAGTTGCTTGGCTTGATTCATAACTACGGCACGGGCCAAGTGTAAAGTTCAGCTCTGAAAGTTGGTTTGGAATTCTGCCATCCTTGTACAGAATGTTTAGGTCCAGCATTTTGTTCTGTCAGTCTCCAGTTATAATAGCATTAGGACATTCAATGGTACATTTATTGTATGCAATTACATGGAAAGACCACATAAAATCATTAATAACTAGCACTATAGGGAATTCAAATGGTACAAGCTGTATTTACATAATTCACAAGTCTGTAACAATACTTAACATTTTAAAATACAACTTGAGGTTGAAACAATGCATCTTTATTAGTGTAACAACAAGTCATTCCAGTTTGTTCCCACAAGTACAGTAAATTGCTCACAACTTAGAAATTCATTTTTTAAGGAATGCCAGAAAAATGAAATCACTAAACCTCACACTTTGATCAAATCTATGTTCACTTCAAGTTTGCTTATTTTTGGAAATTCCTCTTGCATTTTCTAAAAGATTGTAAAAATAATTGCAATATGGAAAACAAGAGTTGTGAAAGGAAATTTAGTTTAATTTGTGAGCCTAAACAGTCTATTTCTGCTACATTTATTTTGGTTAAAACCTCTACTGGAATCAACAGGAGTTTTATGTGAGCAAAATTCCAGAATTGAGTTTGACGCCTTCAGTAATAACACGGGTCCCAATCCAAGGTACGCACACTGCACCAAATACAGGATGTGTGCACAAAAAATGCATGGAGTGTAAGTGCAGCAAAATGTTTGTGTAACTTGGATTGGGTTCATTAGGTGAAATCTTCAAAGTTCTTAATTTGGATTAATCCCCTGGAAATCTATGGTATCACTCTGAAGTAAGTGGTCTGAGGATTGTGGCCATGTGCAAGACTTCTACTTCTGTTCACATAGCTAGTCATAATCAAATAAACTTACAGGAAATACATATTTGGGTGCTGGAAGAAGTACATTACACCTGGACATTGTTATGACAATATAAAATAACAAAGAACAGGAATGAGGAACAAGGACTGAAAAATAAAACCTATCCTAGAGATTTTGTTTGTGGGACGTCTATTTTGAATTTCTTGAGAATGATTCTGGAGCAGAGAATGACACTACCTGAATTTAGTTTTGCCCTTAATTTTGATATTTCTCAAGCCCAAAGGTTATATTTTGTACTCTGCATTCTCTGATACCCAACATGTTGTCCCATGTAGTTCTTTGGCTCTAAATAATTATCTTGCTATAAACCTAACATCTTTTGCAACCTTTAAAAAAAAAGTGTTGATGAAATAGCTACTTACATCAATACATAAGACTGTTTGTGTTTGCTAGAATACACAGTTCAGAATGTCACCCCTGTTAATTCCTTAACCTTTAGACAGCTTTTTCCTCAGTCCCTGATGTTAATGAAGACTAATTATTGGTGCACTAAAACAAAAAGGTAAATTGAAATCTGACTATATTTACTGTACTACAGCAAATATATCATCTTCCAAAAGTAGAAAATGCCAAACATACTTGTCTGGGACACAGTAACTAATTCCTTTTCTGATGTAGTCTGCATTTAATAAAAAATAACATTACAAAAAATAAGCACAACTATATACAAAATAATAGAACAACAAATTAGTCAGCACTATATCATTACACACAAATATTAAAACATGCATACTGACAAGTCTTAAATCTTTGACTAATGTCTAGATATCTCTCTCCCACAGACTGAAAAGCCTGACTTCACTGATCCCAGGAGCTTTTCAGTTTTATGTTGGAAAGGATGCATGCAGCCAAAAATGTTATTTTTCATCTACATTGAACCAACTTTCCTTCAATATGAAGAGGGCAGGGTTATAAATCCCCGTCTGGCATTTGTAACATGAGTAAAGTGTAGGGAAGAACATAATGACAAGTACAGTAGTTAAAAAGGGTACTTTTGTGCTGCACAAGCTGCTTTTAGACATGCACTGGGCACACTGATGTGGCATGAAATCATGTCATGTATAAAAATTCGTGGGCGGGGTTTAGACGCGACATTTCGTGCATTAAAACTGGTTGTGCATTTTTTTTTAAAACTGAGAACTAAATCTCTCAATATTTAGCTATTTATCTAAATTAAGTAAATATTGAGAACCAAAGTAATCTAAATATCAAAATATTTAGCTTGATATCGAGGTATTTAGTTTGCAGTTTTAAAAGAATGTGTGATCGGCTTTAACATGTGAAATGTCGCATCTAAACCCCGCCCATGGGATTGTTACACGTGGCATGATTTCACACTGTGTGTGAACATCTAAAGGCAGCCTAACTGCTTGCAAATTCTAAACATGGTGGCTTCCTCGATGAATGGCAAGGTCTATGGGTCAAATTTTATTTTCACAGTCAAGGATGGACCTTCCACTGAAGTCACTGGGAAATGTGCATAACAAATCAAAGACAGAATTTAGCCGTAACTAAATTCGGATGTATTTTTTGATAGCAAAATATAGGAAGGGTCATTGTAACTCATAGGTTTGTTTTTATCCAACATTTTACTTTTTTTTTAAATAACATGCTGCATGGAAATTGGGCATGCTTTGACAAATTCATTTAGCTCCTTGGTTGAAAAGATATCATCTATCTTTTTTTAAAAAAAATAATTTAATAGTGAAACTGGAAAAAAAATTCTTTTAAAGATAATATTTATTATGCACACCAAAATGACTCACTGTAAATAGGACAGGCATGGAAACACATTTTAAAAGACAGATTTTTTTTTCTCCCCGGTATTCTTTTGGCAAACAGACATTTTATTTCTCCACTTATTTCTTCTAACTCTGGAGTTATTTGCGGAAGCTATACTGGTCAGGTATGAAAGCTTCAGCTAAAAGTTACTGGGTTGGGATGAGAGGGGAAAAGAGCTTTTAAATTCACATCATTTTCTTCTCAGGCTGGCCAAGCTGAAGGTTAACATCATCCGTGTTAGACATTTCAGAATAGTCACAGAGCTTTTCTTGGCGATTCATTGCCTGGGCATCCAGTCAGAGGAACAGTAATCCATATGGAAAAATTAGCTCAAAGTTACTACTCTGGAGCTTAATACTTGACCCTTAGTTAGGAATGTTCGCAGCATCTTGGGACTCTTTTCTTTCTTGATCAATTTCTTAAAATAGGGTTCTTCATCAGAGGCTGAAAAGAGGAGGACTGTACTGAAGTATGACTATTCCATTACCATGTCTTTTTTTTAAATTTATTTTTTAGGAAAAAGATACATTTAAAAAAAGAAAAGAAAGAAAGTCCCATGCACAAATTTACACAGTTAGGTAAGGAGTTACACTTTGAACTGTTGTACAGTATGTTGGTTGCTTTGCATCCCAGAATGATAATCTTCATTGGAGATTTGTCAGGACATATTTAATGAGTAAATATCAATATATAACACAAGCAACATAGTAGCTAATGATGGAACAGAAAACGTCCCAGAAATACACTCTCCCTTGGCTTACTTTCAATGCAGTGTCAATTTAGAATTGTGCTTAAGAACACTAATGGTACACAGGGAATATTCCATCCCATTCACAACAAACCTTATCCTGAATAGTCTAACAACAACAAAAAGTCTAATGAGATAGGTGAAAAGGGCAGGGAACTGAGGTGTAAAATTTTAAAGCTAGTCAGGCAAAGGTCACCTTTTGCCAGTTTGCGTTGACAAACATCAGCTTTAAAGGGCATGCCTGACTTCAGAGGGGAAAATACGTAAAATAGTCTGTTTTAAAGGTACATTCATAGGACCTCCTTGGAGAAAACCATTTCAAAATCTTTTTGTTGCTTTTAAAACATGAATTAATCCATTTTCTTGGTGATCTTTAAAATGGGCGAGTGTACCTTGATTATAGAAAGATATTCAGTTAAATACAAACATCAACTATTGACTGTCCAATGAAATACTGAACTTTAAAATCAGCTTCAAAGAAATAGCTTAAGTAAAACATGCCCATTAAAGTTTTTAGGTTTGCACTTTTATTAATATAGGAAAGCAAATCAATCCCTTTCTTGGATGAGCTAGCTAACTGGAAATGATTTATGACTACAAGGACTACTAAGGGCCAAACCCATAGCCTTTGTGCATTCAAGGTGTAAGCAATGCCACATTAGGTGCTTAAAATGTTACCCACGGGTCTTTTTTATGTATAGGTTATCATCAGAATGACATCTACTGTTACAGAAACCTGATTTTCTTATTTAAATATATTTTCATTTAAATTTGTTTCCCCTTTTTTATCGCACATTATCAACCAGAGATTAATAGAATTCATTTTAATATCTGAGAATGATTTCAGTGAATGATGATCAAATATGAATAAAGTTGTAGGCTACATGCATTTTCCCTGATTCAATTTGAGAAACAGATTTCAGATGCACACCAGGAACAGCCTATACTGAAATGAGAGTTGAGATATTTATGATGCGCGGTTCCTACGGACCCTGCAATCCCCAGATATGACAGACTACATTACTCTGCAACCAGAAAGAAGTTTGGATAAAACGTCAGAAAAAAACAGAGAAAAAAACTTACCAAAATTGTGGTTACAACTACTTTTCTATTCTCAATGGCTGAGGAGTCATTTCCAAGTGTTGGCTCATGCTGAATCAAAACTAATTTATCCATGTCATTCCAATAACCAACCTGCAACAGAGAAATGTTCTTGAGTAACTTTACTCAATAAACAGAATCTATAAGGCTGTTTGTACCATTTCATTCTTGTTCCACAGTAGTACTGTAGCAGGGTTTTGGCCCAAACCAGTCGAGGCTTGAGTCAATGGTCCCTCCCCAACTGTCATTCCATAAATGCCACTCACCGACTGCCAATCAGCAGCCATAACAGCAGACCCCATTGGAACTCTACAGACATGTTGAGAAATAGCTGCTTCCATGCTCCAAACCAATAACTAATTATTATTTAAATTAGTTTAAATTTCAAAACTAACCTAAGAACTTTAATTCAAATAAAAGAAGGAAATATTTACAGCATGCTTCCAGATAGTCACTTCACAGAATCCTAGAGCTGGAAAGGACTGTGAGGGTCACTGAGTCTAGCCCCTGTTTGGTGTAGGATTTGCCATAACTAAAATTGTCCTGGATATATGCCAACCCCAAGAGCCGTGTACCAAAGTCTTTACATTATTATTATTATTAACAAACATTTATATAGGCCGAGCCCTCCCTGCAGCTGCCACAAGCATTGTGTAGAAAGTTGGGGAAAGCAGAGCCACATCAGCCAGAGGCGCACGGTGGTGGGAACGTGCAGGCACAGCAGTGGACCTGCCAAAGCAGCCACAAAGCGAGCAGGCACAGCACTGTGGTGAGGTGATGGTGAATGACTGAGGCTGAGGCAGGGAGGGAGAGGAGTCAGAGGCTAGCACTGGGAGGAGAGGACTGAACTGAAGCAAGGCACCACTTAAGCAACCTGTGGATGCCGGGAGATCCCTGCAGTGCACACAACTTGTGTAGGTAACATATTCCCCATAAAAGGGATGTGTGTGAGATGCGCACACACAGTGTGTATGGTGTGGGCTTTTTACTAGTAGTAATTAAATCTTCCCTACTCTCAGGAGATGAGTAAGATGCTCCCCGGGACAGAAGCAGGTTGTAAACAGAGTGCTCTCTCCTACTAGGGCTTTATCTACTTCCCAAGTTCCCATTAAAGTCAGCAGGAAAGACCCTGTATATTTATGCTCACTGTGTTTATGGGTCTTGAGATAAAATTTTTACCTAAGGTACATGTACCTGTGTCAAGTTTAGATCTAGACATATGTAAGTTGTCATATGTAAGAATGTCAGTCTTTCAACGATTTCTTAACTGTTTATAATTTAATGATTAAATCACTAGTTTTAAATTTACTTATTGTAAAAAGTAACAGAGCTTTCCCCTAAACTGTCAAATCTTATTTATATTTGTTGCCATGTGCTTACCACTCTCCTTGCTGGGTGGGCAGGTGGGGCCCGCTCCTGCTTTGCACATTTGGTGGGGGCGGGGATTGGAGTGGGCAGGGGGGCAGCTTAGACTAATTATGGGGCTTGGGGGGACAATTGTAGCACAAAATGATTATTGGGGGCACAAATGAACTGGTTATATATCTACAAGAATGTCTCTTTGCATGGCATAATGTGCTTAATAGGCTGCCTTTTGGGGTGGCTTGTGTGTTTAATTGTGCCTTGGCCATTTGGAATTTAGTGCTCTTACTTGCTTTCTGCTTGTGGAATGTTTGTAGTTGGAATTGTGGGAAACACCCAATGGGTAAACCATCATTGAGGGTGCAGTGAGCACAGACAACCTCCATTTTGAAGAAAGGCAAAAGCGCCTTTAAAGTTAATTCACATGCATGCGAGCCGGGCAGCACCCCCCAGGCAGTGCCCCGAGGCCGGCGGGAGTACTTTAAATAGCTTGGGCACAAGCCCCTGACCCTTTTAGGACCTAAAAATAGCCCTGTTGGTGATCTACAGCTATTCCTAAATCTTTCTCTGCCATGCTCCTACCGATCCAGTTATCTCCTAACTTAGAATAATAGAATCTTAGGGTTGGAAGGGACTGCAAGTGTTCAACCCCTTGCTCTATGGCAGGATACAGAGTCATGGACAGATGCTTGTCCAGCCAGCTTGTCCCAGGGTAGCTTACTCTATTGTCCAACAGTTCTCACAGTTAGGAAGTTCTCCTAATACCCAAATGAAATCTACATTGCTGTTATTTAAGACCATTCCCTCTTGTGCTGCCATTTGTGACAGTGAACAAATGTTTGTTATCTTCTTTTCACCATCCTTTTACTGGACACAGTGCCCCAGATGAGGTCTCATGAGTGCCAAATAAAGTAGCACCACCACCTCATGTGTCTTGGATACAATGCACCTGTTAATGCAGTCCAAAATGGCATTTGTCTTTTTTGCGACAGGATTACATTGCTGACTCATGTTTTATTTATGATCCACCATAATTCCCAGATCCTTCCCTCCAGTTCTAGTGCCTAGCCAGTTATCTGCCATTTTAGATTTCTGCTTCTGATTTTTCATTCTTGTATTCAATAGTGTCTTTGTGTCTTTGTGTTCATTTGTCTTTGTAAAATCTCATTTTGTTTCTTTCAGCTTTGGTCTCTACTTTATCCAGATTGTTCTTGAATTCATGCTTTTATTCATTTATTTTTGACCTATGTTACATTTGTCCATATGGAATCTCATTTTATTGTTTCATTTCATTTTATTGATTTTGGCTCAGTTTTCAGGTGCTTTTTAAAGGTAAGGAGGGAGGAACTGAGACTGACATCCAGAGGGAGCAAGTTCCACACCGCGGGACCCACCGCAGCAGAAGCTTGATCGCTCGCCAACTTAAGACACAATGGCGGAACCCCCAAACAGCAGGTGGGTCCTGATCACAGATACCCATTGGTGTGAAACTCCAGAAGTAGGTCTTGAATATAGTCAGGGCCTAAACCATTCAGGGCCCTGAACCCTGTGGTTGATCATTACATCCCTAAAGGGTTGCATGTATATGTTGAACAACATGGGTAAAAGGCACCTCAGGGATGACACATATCCATCCATCGCCACCGATTGGCTCCTCCTTTCCAGGTATGACTGAAGCCGCTCCTGTCACACCAGCAATGTCTGTCAGCTGCCAAAGCAGCAACCCATAGACAATTGTATCAAACACTGCCGTAAGGTCCAGCATGAGCAAAATGGCCAGCTGTCCTTGATTTAAAATCATCAGCAGATCATTCAGCACCCTGACAAGTGTGGTCTCTACCCTGTGGGAAGACCTGAACCCAGATTGGAGTTTTCCCTAATACTACTACTACTAATAATAATATTAATTCAAAAAAACTTAGAAATTCAACTGTCTTTGTATCATTTCCTTATCTATGGCAAGGATAAGTATTATAATTTGATTTTGAAAATCACACAGCAGCACACTATTTGAAATGTTACACAGTAAGGTAAGTATGATAGAACATTTCATTTAGACTTAGGAATTGTGAATATATGCTTGCATCTTTTAATATATTAAGAGGCTTCTCCCCCTCCTCCTGTTAATATAAAATGCAGACACCTTGATTTAGGTGTCTACATGTTACAAGGAATTACGAGCAATGCTAATTTACTACAAAAGTAGTTTCCTCTCTCTAATAGTATGCACTGCAAACAAATATATATTTTTTTCCATCCAGACAGCAATATATTCAAAAATACAGTTGGTAGCTGAAATGTAAAACTCCTGCCAAGATCTGTGATCAGCTGAAGGCATAACACTGAAATCTGGCTGTTTTGGTAGCTCATTATACTGGACAATCATTGACAATACTCCAGAGTTCCAAAGCTATGCAGAAACTGAACAATGCAATGTGCTGTAAAAGTAAGTATCACATCAAAACATTGACAAAGTGAAATTTGGATTTATAAGTATGACAGTGACTGGCATGACTTCTAAGTACACATAGCAATTTGTGGCTCAGGATACTAATGGCAGAATCCATATAATTTATCTCATATCAATAAATAAAGGCAATACTCATGTTAATCTGTTTAGATACTTAGGTTGTCTATTTAAATAGATATCTGTGAGATGATTAAAAGACAATGGCCCCAACCCATGGTCCACGCGGTTGGTACCATGCAGTCATACTGGTGACTGCTCACCACTTGCATGCACCAGAGCTAAGAGAAAGAAGTGGTGAGCAGCGGGGCTTGGCTTGGAAGGGTGGCAGGAAGAGGGCAGCGTGAAACTGCTACCGCCTGCCCAAATCCACAGCAACAACTCTGCAAAGCCGCTGCAAAGCTTTCAGCCCTTCCCCTGCTTTCTTGTCTGCTGGCCAAGCCCCCACCCCTGTCCCCAGAGAGGGCTGGAAACATGGTGGCAGCTCGGCAGAGGCAGGGCTGTAGTAGCAGACTTGGATGGGCAGCTGGTCATTTAAGCCGCAGTAACAACACCTGCACACACAGAGAATATATGCACAATGAGAAATTGGTCCATTTTTCACATGTGCATAGACGATGGATTGGGGCCAACATGAGTAACTAATGAAAAACACGTGGAGGTCGAGAATCAGCCCCAGTATAAGCAAATACAGTTTCACTGACATTACTGCAGTTGTATCTCTTAAAACCAGGGATCATCCTGGTTGCATTTGCACATTTACATTTGCGGCGGCTAAAGTGAGAATATACTGTGCCAAGCAAATTGAGGCTAAACGTTTTGGTGGTGAAAAAGGCACATGACCGGAACCTGAGAAAGTGACACCTGGAAGTATTAAAAAGTCATAGCAGGCATCAAAAAGTCATGAAGTGTACTGAAGAGTCATGGAAATTGGCAGAAAATGCTGAAAGATTATGGAGGTTGCAAAAAATCTCCACCTGAGATCCCCAAAGCAACAAAATTGCAAAACCTGCTCTGGATTTCAAAATTCAAACAAACATCTGGGAATGTTCACAACATGATGGGATTTCCCCATCCATTCAGGAATGGCTGGTGTTGATTCAGCACTAGTTGACTTACACTATTTAACTTTCAAAATAGTTTTGCTACATGTTATAACCTGGGCAGCTAAACTTTGGGTTTACAATGCTAGAGCCCTTTTTATAGTCTTCTACTTGTCAAAAATGAGGTAAGAACAGGCCAGATTTCCTTACCTTCTAAAGCAGACCTTGCTTGCTTAAAAAGTGAGGATTCATCTGAAAATGACAGTCATTGGCAAGGATTCATGATCATTGCATTTCCCCCATTGGTGGCAATAGGGTAAGCGCAGTGAAAATAGGTCCCTGGTCATAAGTTAAGACTTGCACTTACAAGCTTCCTAGTTCAGGGCCTATTGATCAGTGCAAGGGGTAATAAACAACACCTTCTAATATAATATATATAAGGGACTTTATATATAACATAAATATATTATATATATATAAAAGTTACAGACTTTTGTAAAGCTCTGTCTCACGGACAAGAATATATATATATATATATATATATAATATTACACTTGTGAAACTTCAGCTATGCCAAGGATTGAGTTAGTTCTTAGGCCAAGGCTTTTTGAAGATGACTGCTTATATTGAGGGTCATTATTCTGAATTTAAGGATCTAAATCAGTTGTTTTTCTTCTAAAGCTTCTGAACACTCAAGAGTTCCCACTGAGGCCATCAAACAATGGATGACCTCAGTATACATGTAATGCTTGTCTTTGTTCCAGCTGCCTAATGTGGGAGCAAGTATTACTTTTGGTCACTGAAACCCATGGAGCGAATTTGGGTTTGTGGAGACTTGTTCCCCCGGTACAAATCCAGGGAACTCCTGAGGAGACGTATGGGGAAGCCAAAAACATGTCACGGAACCATCTATATGTTGATCATGTCAGTTTCAGGAAAGGGTCCTTGTGCTTATCAGTTTCACCAGTTAGGAATTTTGCTTTGTAGAGGGGAGCTTTGTCTGGTCAGTTTCACCAGTGGGTGAATTTTGCCTTGCAGGTGGAACTTAGCTTTGTCAGTTTCACCAGCATGGTTCTCCAGCATCACCTCTTTATGCTGCCATAAGCATAAACCTTTCCTAGTGGTGAGAGCCAATAGGGCAGAAACATAAACATGGAACAGCATGAAGGTCTGTTCATGCTGCTCGATGATAGGATGGGATTGGATTGCAGTGAGTACCATGGTGTTGACTTCACCTTGGTTAATTGTCAGGTGTAGAGCCACTGAGCAGGTGGGTGGTCAGTGCTTCCAAAAATTTAGCTGCTTAAAATTTGACGTAGCAGTCACTTATTATTATTTTTTAGCATTACTCTTTTGGTGTTGGGGTATACAGAGTAAGAAACACTGCACAGATAAACAAACAGAAAGAGAGGATGTTTTGAAAGCCTTAGCTCCAGAGGAAATATAGAATAGAAGTCTCTGAGCAGTTACGGACTTTTGTATTGCTCTGTCTTTCCGGCAAGAAAACAATTTCTTTAAAAATCAGAAAGGCAGGAGTTCCTATGGCTGAGGAAGAGAAGTCCTGAACTGATATTGCTGGATGACTCATAATTACAGAGGGCATGGAAAGCAGTCATATATTTGATGATAAAATTGAAAGCCTCTAAGTTCAATTATACATGTTTGTTCCTGATGTATTAGTTGGGATTCATCATATTTTGGTCCAACTAGTCAGATATTGTGGAGAGTGGATTGTCAGTTGGAGGCAGGGAGGACACCATAATACCGCTGTGTGGTGAGAGGGTACAATCATAGGGGGAAGGTTTGGGGTGGAGGTGGGAGAAGATTCCTCTGTGTGAGACATAAAGGAGTAGATGTGGGTGGGATGGGATGGTTGGATGTGAGCAAGGGATTTCCACTGGTGGGAGCTCGGGAGGAGGATTTCCCTCCCCCTGCTTAGCTCGAACCCTGGCCAATTGTTCTCTGGGGTTACCAAATAGAATGGGAAACTTGTGCTGTAGACACTACACTTCTGCACTTAATTCCTGGGGACTGCAGCCAGGTATACTTACCATCTCTTGTCTACAATGTAGGACTCAGGCAAGGACAGAGAGTGTCGGGTGTGGGAAAGCTAGCCATATTAGATCTATTCACTCTTAGGTAACATGGGCTTCACAAGGGAATCAGAACAGGGGCATGTTCCCCTTAGCATCTCTAAGTGAGTTGTCATGTTTGCAAATTGTAGCCAGAGCACAGTGGATTGGGGCAGAGCTATCTGACATTTATCTTCTCTCAGCTCTTGCTATTCTAAGTCTGAAGTTTTAGCACTCTTCCATGCTCAATGTGGGAGTTCTGGAGAGCAATCGTTCCTCTCAGTTTTAGCACTGTGTATAATGTTTTTCAAGTTCTTTTTATTAGAATACTGTACCTAACAGTACAGGAGTCAGGACCCAGGATTCAGAGGAGATTGAGGTCCCATACAGAACATGTAGAAGCCAGTCCCATGTTTGATCACACTGGCTAGGAATGCAAACTTCTACTCTTTTCATAATTAAAGCTACATATGGCACATCAAAATCTTGTTTATCTGACTCCAGGGAATAAACAGATATAGTATTCAGACTCACGTTTACCTACAAATGTGATTAACATGTCTGCCTTACACCAGTCACACATGTTGGGTCACTGAACCTGATGACTCCCAGTAGGGATGAGGCTGGGTAGGTAAGGAGAGGTTAGGGAGTGTCCTCATCTTGGGCGAGGCAGTTTGACTTAGGGTGAAAATAGACGGGACATTAGCCCTCTGGAGCCCGTATCTGGTTCATACAGCTCCCACAAACCCCCCATTTACATGTTTAGCATGCCCAACTTAATAAATGAGCAGCGGAGCCAAACAACTTAAAATTCAACCGCAAAATTCGGCTCTAATCAGACATGAATCCAGAAAACAAAATCTCCCCCTACCCTCTCAGCTCCCTCCCTCTAAAACATTGCACTACCAAAACTGATGAATCCTCTTTTGTATCTTTGGTGCACCTGTTTTTGCATCTTTGTACTATCTTCATACATATGAATGGAACTAATTTTGAGTCCCAGTGAGAAAGCAAAAGGTATTGCCAATACTCAAGCACATACTGTGCAAATGTTTTATGCAGACAATAACAAAAGTGCTTTTACCTGTTGAGGATTTGCATGAACACACAATTCAAGTTGCTATTTTGATAGCTATATGAATGTATTATTCTTAACAGCAGAGCATGAAATCTGATTACCTCTTACCTTTCGAGGGCCAGTGTTCTTCAGCTCAAACACGTCCATTGTGTAGTTGACACGGCGACCATAGTGATCAAACTGCACATTTCCAGTTAGCCCCTGTATTCGAACCTAAATATAAAAATAAATAAACAACAAAAAAAATCCAGTTTCCTATACCATTAGCACACTTCACTTCTTCACCAATCTCCACATAATAGATGGGACATGATCACGTAAACCACTGAATGTTTTCATCTTTACCTTTAGACCATGTATTTTTATGCAGCATATTTTATGGCTATTATTTTAGACGGTGCATATAATTTTTTTGATGTGGTAGGTCAAAGTTTGGTTTGTAATGCATGCTTAAAGCATCTTGTTCAATTCTTGTTCAAATCTTGCTGAAGATGGCATGGGCAAGGTCATCCTCACTATGTGCACCTGAAATAGGTTAAGATTGTGCCCTGGAGACCAGAGTTTAGTTTCCTGATATTCCACAACCTTCTCTTGTAGTCCTAAACAAGTCTCTCTGTGCCACAGTTTCCCATATGTAAAATGGGGGAACATCACTTCCCCTACCTCAGAGGATGTGAGACTCTCAGATATTATCGTTGGGATGTCATATAAATAACTTAGAATAAGAGGGAGTCACAAAAAATTAGTGTAACAGAGATGAGAGAGACTACAGGATCATCAGTTATTTAATTTCAACTGGCCCTAACACCTTAATCATGTGATAGTCTGGTGATAGTCTGGTGCTGCAGGGACCACACTCCCAGCCCTGACCTTGGGCAGCAAGGATGATTCAGCTTCCCCATAGTACTTCCCTAACAGGTGCAAAGTGCAAACAAATGGAAGTGGAGGTCTAAGCCAAAGCCTGAGGGAAATTACTGGTCCCCTTGGGCCTGGGCTGGGTTGAGTGTACTGCCTGCTCAAAGCACTGTGGGCTTGGACTAGCCTGGGCTCTCTTGCTGTGGCAAGGTCTACTGCCCAACAAAGTGCTGTGACACTGCGGTGTCTGTAGGGGCATAGCCACATTGGAAAGGAGGGGAAGAAGCCCTTAGCTTGGCCCCTTTTCTTATGTAGCCTTGACCTTTACAGAGTGTTGTGATGTCATGATGCTCCACAGGACTGAGACCACCCATTCATGGTCATGGGCTCAGAAGAGCCCAGATGTATTAGATGCCCAAATATGTATCTGACGCAATTGGGTTTGGACCCAAATATTTGGCCAGAGCAGGGCTAGAATTGGAAATATTTCCATTGGTTTCACTGGTTTAAAGTATCAGGCCCAAACTGTATCGGTGGTAAAAGCATCAGGTCCATTTACTCAGGCTCTATGGACCTGATGTCAGTTTCATCTTAGAAAGTACATTGTTGGGGCTGATCCCAAGCAATGACTGGCGTGCAGAGCACACACTGTACACATGCACCCCTGGCATGGGTCCTACAGCATACATGCAAACAGCACAGCGGCATGCGCATGTGCAGGGCACGGGGCTTTGGATCAGCACCCATGTCTTTACGCAATGCCATATATCAGCACACTTCCCCAGAATATGGGACACATATTAAATGTTTAATATCCTTTTATAGGAGTCAGGATGTGCATCATAAATAACATTCTTCACTCTATATTCATTTCAGTCTTATGCAACTATTCCGTTATGCTGAAGCCAGTAGGTTATGGGTACAGAGCTGCCAGCTGCCATCAGTCACTTCTTCTTAGTGTCTGCTTCTGAGTCGTCTGCTCATTTGCAATTGGAATGATGTAAATTCTACCATAGGATTTTTTGGAGACTCTCCATCCTTGAAGAAAAAGGCTTAAATTATCTTGACAGAAATCTGGAACTTTTTAAGCATCCATATTCTTTAAGAATTCAGAGTCCTGACATTGATGAATAATGGCTTTAGATTATTTCATTTTAGAGGAGAACCCCCCCCCCCAAATGTTTGCTGGTTTTTATCTATATAAGTTACAGTGGGATGAGTTTATAAGCCTGCATAATGACACAAATATGTTTAATTTGCAATGTATTGACTACAATAATTAAAATGCATATTTTCCCATCAGTACTGTCTGAAATGAACCTTTTCTATAAAAAAGCGCTGCTTTTTATGCAGATGTTTTACATGTCTATGAGAATGTTCTATTTTTTTTTTACATATGTTACATCCACATGATACACCTACTGCACAGGTTTACTGCACTCCGGGCACCCTAACCATGCATGGGATGCAGTGCACTGTGTGCCCATTGGTCGCCAGATGTTCCTCCTGCTGTGGGGGCCGGCTGCTGAGCCTTGGGGGAAAGGGAACACCACACATAGCAGCTTTACCCAAAGTGGGATATAGCTGCCCAATGCACGGTAGTAGCACGCCACTGCCCATGGGTGAAAACAGACATCCCGCTAACTACACTTTAACGCCGCTTTAACATTTCGTAGGCATATTACAGGGCTTCATAGGGCACCAATACAGTCCTGCAACATGTATAAGAAATGTTAAAGCGGTGTTAGAGTGGAGTTAGCGGGTCTGTTTTCACCCCATGTATGCAGCCTCCTTCTGCCCCACTGTGTGGTGAGGTCCATTGCGGGGCGTTGAATGGTGGGTGCTATCTCCAGTCCTGTGCAACGGGATAGCGGGCAGGCCAGGAGAATTGGTAGGGCACGGACGGGCATCCACTTGTGTAGTCAGCGCCTTAGTGCACCTTGGGGCATGGTGGGACAGTCAACAGTGGCCCACCTGCCCAGCTTCCCTGGAGGGGAGGGGGAACCATCTGTCCTGCTCCCTGCGCTGGCCCCAAAGTGTAGCAGCAGCAACTGCCTGCCACGGGGCACACAGAGATTGGGCCTGCTGCAGCTTATGTGGCTGCACCCATAACGAACAAGGTTTTCTGTTTCCATTTGCTCGGTAAGCATTTGCTCCATGGTTTGCACACCTCTTTTAAGCTTTATGAGTAATAGGCAGGGACCTGTATTCACTGTGTTTTCCCCACTGATTCTAATCAAGAAAACGAAGTGAAAATGGGTTGATAGTATGACAAGCTTTGGTAAATACATGCTACTTAGCATATTTATTGCTACCATGTCTAACAGCCCAGCTATGGACCTGAGGCCCACTGTGCTAGGTTATGGGGCCCTGATCCATGACTGCAGAGGGCAAAGACATTGCTGAGTGGCTATGATACTCTCTAACATTTGAGGTGAAATGAATATTTGAACAAATTGAAGAGGTGAATTGAACTATGAACAATTATAATTCCTCTGTGGAAAGCGAATTCAGAAACTGAATTAGAAACTATTCAGTTACACAATTCATCACATCTACAACTGAAATCAATTGGGTTTTGCATTTGTGGACATTATTTGCATCTGAGATAGCTATTTGGGTATTCAAATAATACCTTCAACCAAAATGGGTATTCATCTATCCATTTGCTTGGGTATTTAATTTTGTTTAGTTATTCATTTATTTCATGTACTTTGCTTTGGCTGTTGTGAATGCACAACACAACTAACACTGCTTAAATAAAGTAAAATAAATCTTGAAATATCTGAAAGGAAATAATTGAAATACCAAGTTAACCAAAATATCCCAAATGGGTATTTAACAAAACACAAATAAATAGTGGTGAGTATCTGATTTGCTGGTTTTGATTTGGGTAGCACAAATTTAACAGATTTATTTGTTTGCACAGATATTCATTTCAGCTTTAATCACTTCATTGATTTGTTTATTCATTTATTCAGTATTTTGTTTACTTTGCTCACTTTATTATTTAGTATTTTGCTATTTGTGCCGAAGGTGGCTGTATTTGGCAGGCTTTTTGAAGTTTATTATTATTACTTTATTATTATAATCATTTATATAGCACCAGTCGTGTGACCTGGTGCTGTACAGAACATAGAAATAGACATGGTCCCTGCCTGTGGCTTACAATCTAAAAGACAAGGAGGGGGAGACAGGGAGAGGGGACAGTGGGAGAGACAGGTTAGAAGACAGACAAACATTCAAGCAGGTGCGAAGACTCAGGTGCGTGTGCTTGGCTTGATTACAGTCAGGTTGCAGCAGTCTGCAGAGGCGGGCAGACAGTAGGTATATGGGAACGTCTAGCAGAGATTGGGAAAGGTAGTGAGGAACAGGTGGGTCTTGAGGAGGGATTTGAAGGAGCGGAGGGAGGGGGCAAGGCAGATGTGGGCAGGGAGGGCATTCCAGGCATGGGGGGCGGCAAGGGAGAAGGGTAGAAGGTGATTAGGTGAGCAGGAGAAACAAGGGAGAGTGAGGGAGGGGACAGAGGAAGAGCGGAGAGCGCGTGCAGGAGTGCATAGGGAGATTAGGTCCGAGAGGTAAGGGGGAACTTGGTTGTGTAGCGATTTGAACGTGAAAACCAGGAGTTTAAACAGGATACGTTCAGGAAGGGGGAGCCAGTGAAGAGAGAAGAGGAGAGGCTCCACGTGGTCGAAGCGACGGGCAGAGTGAATGACCTTGGCAGCGGAGTTTTGGATTGCGAAAAGGGGGGACAGGTGAGAGTGAGGGAGGCCAGCAAGGAGGAGATTGCAGTAATCGAGGTGAGAGATAACCATGGCATGAACAAGGGTTTTGGCCAAGGAGGTAGAGAGAAAGGGG
>QEPC01000347.1:1869335-1886693 GCA_003113815.1 Sphenodon punctatus
GGGAAAGGGGGGGGGGGGGGGGCACGGCAGTAGATGACAGCAACACGAAGGTGTAGTGGGGAGTATAAACGCACAGAGTGGGCCTCAAAGGAAGGGAAGGAGAGGGAGAAAGGAGGGGAAAGGGTTTAGAATGTGAGTTGGAATTTGATTACGTCGCCTGTGTGATGTAATGCAAGAGCAAATCATGAAAAGTACTGAATACCAAAATATTGAATAATGAAGTAAATGAAGCACTAAATAACCAAAGTTACGAATTTTGTAATGGAAATAAATAAAAAAATGGTCATTTGCTGCTGGCACCACTGTAGCCCTGCACTTGATGCAGAGATTGACTGAGAGCTTGCAACTTGGGCTGAAGGGTTGTTTTTGCCTCCCTCTAATGGACAGGATTAATTATTATTATTATTATTATTATTTTATTATTATTGTTATTATTATTGATATAGCATCAGTGATGTACCTGGCACTGTACAATCAATAGTTATGGACACAGGTCCCGACCCCCAAGGGGCTTACAATCTAAGAGACAAGAGAGGGGGAGACAAGAGAGAGGCAAACATTGGGAGAGACAAAGAGTACATTCAGGAAGTCGAGAAGTTTCAGGCACACGTGTTTCACTTAATTACAGGGAACTAGATTCTGAATGAGGGGGAGAGGATACAGTTTCACTCATGACAAGCTAGGGAAGGCCTGACGGAAGAAGTGGGTTTTCAGGAGCAATGTGAAAGTTGGGAGGGAGGGAGACGAGTGAATGTATCCAGGGAGGGAGTTCCAGGCACGGGGGGCAGCAGGAGCGAAGGGGGGAAAGACATTTAGAGGAGCAAGGAATTCGTAAGCAGACAAGCGTGGGGGCAGAGGTGGAGTGAAGCTCCCAGGCAGGAGTGTGGCGGAGGAGTGGAGTGATATGGAGGAGCAAGCCCATGAAGAGCCTTGAAGAGGACGACCAGGAGCTTGTGCTGAATGCATTCACAGAGGGAGCCAGTGTAGGGCAGAGCATGCCATGGACTCGTGAACATCTGTCTCTTTAAGGGTGCTTGCTGCCTTCAGCGGCCATGTCTCTTCTGGGGCTACGAAGGTTGGAAGCACTGGATCCAAGCCAGATTGCTGTCAACAACAGGCAGAGAAGAAGCTCTGTTGCAATGGGTGGAAGTTGACCAGGTCACTAACCCAGGTCTGGGAAGGGAGAGCTGACTGGCAGAGGTGAGGATACTAGAAAGCACCAATGAGAATGTGTTGAACTCAAGAGAAAAATTTGTCATGAAGCTAAGAGAAAAGGCAAGAGCCTAGATGGGGGTTGGCCATAATCTCTCGGAAGGAAGGTGAATAGACTAAGCTCAAAGGTATTTGAAAGAACCATTTTGTTGTTGGACTATTACACTAAATATGAGCATTTGGTGTTGAGAAAGTCCTAGAGTGCTGTTGTTCATTGGGTGCTGATCTCGAAAATGCTCATGGCGCCAAGGCAATCATTTACACCCCCCAACATCATAGCAATTCGCTTGAAGGCACAGAACATGCAAAAAAAGACACTGGAAGTGCTGCCATTGGTTTCAGTTGTAAAAGTGTCAGAAAGGTATCCTGGTTAGGGCTGAAATGGGTTCTTAATTTCTTACCTGCGGGTAATACTTGCATTCCTGGGTACTTTATTGGGTACCCGATGGGATACCTGGGTTCTGATTGGGTACCCAGATACCCCCAAAATCTGTAAATTTTGCTTATTACTGTTACCTATTTCCCAACTACGGGATGGGAAGCCGATAAATTAGGATGGAAATAAGTTACTGGAAATTAATAACTAAATATTATTTACAAATGTAAAACTGAGCATTTGTTTCAGCCCCATAATGTCCCTCTCTGTTAATAAAAGAAGATATAGGGTGATTTCAGACGTTACGAGATCACGCTGAACCACACTGAACCACGCTGAACGCCCCCGCGGGGCCAAAGGGCCCGGAACGTCTGAACGGCGTGCGCCAGATGTTCATCACGCTCAATACGCACATGGGGTCAATTTCAACCACGCTTCCCGGGCTAGCCGGGGGAAGGTCTCGGGAAGCGTGGTCAAACCAACCCCCACAGGGAACCAAGCAAAAGTAACGTCTGGACGCCAATCCCCCAGCGGAACCAAAAAAATGGAGCCCCGGCCGGGGACGAGGCACGCAGCGTCGCTGCCAGGCAACCAGCACCAACACAAACACCGGAGGGAGATTTAAAGCGAGAGCAGCAGCAAGCAAGCGTGGCGGGATGGAGCGAGGAGGGAAGCGGAAGAGAGCGGAGGCACTAACAGCGACAGCGGGGGGACAGGAGGAGGAGGAGGAGGTGCAGCCGGGCCCAGCGATGCAGGCGGAGGAGGCACAGGCGCAGGAAGGGCGCACACGGGAGCACCCGACCAGGGAGGCGCCCCGGCAACAACACCCACAGCTGAAGCCGGGTCGCGCCGCCCCGGGGACAGCGGCCGGAACGGGACCACAGGAGGCACCCAGGAAACGGGTAAGGGCACCCACCGGGAGGGGAACAGGGGGCACGGGTGGACCCCCGGGGGGGGCCGGGGGGACCCCGGGCGGAGGGCAGGGGGGCAGGGGGCCCCCGAGAGGGGCCACACCCTCACCCAGCAACCAACCACCCCCCTTCCCCCCCCCAGACACGAAAGTCGGCCCGGGCGGACGAGCCCCAGGAGGAGCCCGGCCCCCGGCCCCCGGAGGCGCACCCCCAGGAGGAGGTGGAGGAGGAGCAGAGGCAGGTGCAGCATGAGCTGGACCGGGAGGAGGAACAGCAGGGGCCCAGCCGGAGGAAGGCCTATCACAGAGGGGGACAGTGGGGCCTCCAGGAGACCCGGGACTTCATACGGATCTGGGGGACCCTAGAGTACCAGGTGGAGCTCGCAATAAACCAGCGCAACGAGCATGTCTACCGGGACATCGTGCGCGACATGGAGGCGGCGGGGCACGAGCGCACTGTCAACCAGTGTCGCTCGAAGGCCAAGGAGCTCAAGAGGGGGTACAAGGCCCTCAAGGACAATAACAGCCGCTCCGGCCACGGGGCCCGCACCGCCCCCTACTACGATGCCCTGGACCGCATCCTTCACATGAAGGGCTCCATCGTTGCCCCACGCCTGGTGGGCAGCGCTGTGGTCCAGGGCAGGGAGCGGGCCGAGGTACCCCCTCCCCTCGCCGCCCGCCCGGTAGACACGAGCTCAGGGGACCCCCACCCCCAGGAGGACCACCCGGGACCCGCAGAAGCCCCAAGGCCCCCCCCCAGCAGCAGCCCGGAGACATCCCAACGCCGGGCCGGCCAGGCGGAGTCGGAGGTCGGCACCTTCACCACCCTCAGCCAGTGGTCCCAGGGGGAGCACTCCCAGGGTGAGGCGCCGGGCTCCGAAGGCTCGGAGACGGACATAGAGGGTAAGCGGGCCCCCAGGGCAGGGGGGGGCACGACCAGGGGGCCGGTGGCAGGGGCGGGGGTGGGGGCCCTGCTGCAGGGGCCACAACCAGCCCCCTTCACCCGCTCCCCCCTCTCCCGCCCGCAGGACATGGGGAGCCCCAGGACCGGGCCAGCGAGACGGTGCAGGCCCCCGCGGAGGGCACAGGAGAGCAGGTGCCGGACCCAGGTAAGGCGGGAGGGCTGGGATGGCGGGAGGGCCCCCCGGGCGCCAGCCCAGGGGGGCCTCCGGCCTCAGTGGGGGAGGGGGGGCAGGGGGCCCCGGGACCCGACCCCGCTAGGGGACAGGGCCCTGCACTGACCCACCCGCCCATTTCCACAGGGCAGCCCCCGCGCGCGGCGCCTCCGCCGGCCGCGGCCCCAGCCCAGCGGATGCGGGAGTACCGGGCGCGGGTCCGCAGGCGCAGGGAGGAGCAAGCGGAGGACATCGTCCGCAGGGCGGAGGAACAGGGGGAGCGCATGATCGCCTCCGTGGACCGCATGGAGGCGGCCATAGAGCGGTCCATGGAGAAGGCCCTGGAGACAGACCGCCGGCTGGAGGCGGAGGTGCGCCTGGAGCGGAGGCGGGAGCGCCGGGAGCACCAGCGGCAGCAGGGGCTGCTCAGGGGCCTCCGGCAGGACATACAGGGCATGGTGCGGGAGCACAGTGCAAAGATGGACAGGTCCCACGACATTGGGACCTCCCTGCTCCTGCATGCGGGCACCATGTGTGCCTACGTGATGGCCGGCGCACCTCCGGGCGCCCTGCCCGCCCAGGTCCCCATGCCGGGCCCCTCGGCGCCCCCGGGCCCAGCCCTGCCGCCCCTGGCGCCCCCCCGGCCCCAGGGCCCTCGCATGCGCCTCCCAGTGCCCCCGGGCCTCCGGAGGGTCCAGCCCCCCCGGGGCGCGACCGGGGCACCGGGCACAGCTGCCCATCCGCCGCCCGGCCCCCTGCCGGGGCCGGGACCGGCCCAGGACACGGCAGGGGACACGGACAGTGGGGGGGAGGGGAGCTCCCAGAGCTCGGTGGGCCCAAGCGGCCGCACGAGGGGTCGGCCCAGGAAACGCGGGGGGATGGTGGGAAGGGGGGGGAGGGGGAGGGCCACATGAGGGCGGGTGGTGGACGGGGTCACGGGCACGGGGGTGGGGAGGGGGCACAGGGTGATTGTGTGAACTGTGTGGGCAATAAAGTGTTGTAAAGAGACAGTTGTCCCCGGCCCGTTTGTGGGGGGGACAGGGCTGTGGGACCGCGTGTACAGGGGCATGGGCACGGAACGGGGGGTGGGGCCCCCAGGGGCGGGAAGGCCCTCACAGCGGGCCCCCCCGGGCGATGTGGGTTGCAAGGGCGTTCCGGATCCTTTTGGCATACCGGTACTCCCGGGGGTTCCCTGCGTTCACGTACAGGGGAACAGGACCGGGGGGCCGGTGGGGCTCGGGGTACTCCAGGGCCGCCCCCTCGGTCTCGCACACATTGTGCAGAACGCAGCAGGCACCGATCACCAGGGCGGAGGTGGGGACGGTGAAGTCCAGGCGGCCAGCTATACTCCTCCAGCGCTGCTTCAGGGCCCCGAAGGCACGCTCCACCACGGTCCGGCTCGCACACAGGCGGGTATTGTATACCTGCTCCGCA
Organism: Sphenodon punctatus; assembly: GCA_003113815.1. NCBI lineage: Eukaryota > Metazoa > Chordata > Lepidosauria > Sphenodontia > Sphenodontidae > Sphenodon > Sphenodon punctatus. The sequence continues at coordinate 1,874,383 of QEPC01000347.1, forward strand.
GGGGTGCTCGGGACAGGGTAGACCTTCATCAGCCAGCGGGTCAGGGGGTAGGCGGGGTCCCCCAGGATGCAGGGGGGCATGGGAACACCCTCGATCCACCTCATGCCCATGTCCGCGAAGTCCCCCCGGTACATGCGGGCATAGAAGGGGGAGATGGTCATGATCCTGGCGTCGTGACTCCGGCCGGAGTTGCCCGTGTAGATGTCTATGAAGCGGGCCCGGTGGTCCACCACCCCCTGCAGGTGCAGGGAGTAGTATCCGTGCCGGTTCACATACTCCAGGGCCTCCCCCGCGGCCGGGCGCAGGATCTCGATGTGTGTGCCGTCCACGGCTCCGATGCAGTTCGGGAAGCCCCCGGCCGCGAAGCCAGCCATCACAGCGCCCTGGTCCAGGAGCTGGATGGTCCTGTCGAGGAGCACGCCCTCCACAGCCTCGCACACATCCCGCACGATGCAGGCGACCGTGCTGAGCCCCACCCCGAAGTGCTGGGACACGGAGCGGCAGGAGTCGGGCGTTGCGAGGGCCCAGACCCCTATGGCCACCCGCTGGACCATGGGGATGGGCTCCCGCATGGAGGTGTGCTGCCGCTCCAGCCAGGGCGTGAGGAGCTCCGCTAGGCGCAGCAGGGTGGCCTTGCCCATCCGGAAGTGGGACCCCCACTCGGCCTCCCCCCAGTGGGCCTGGGCCCGCTCCCACCAGGCCTGGGGCCGCTCCGTGACCCATAGGCTCCGCGCTATGGGCATAGCCAGCAGCGCTGCCCGGCGGAGGGTCTGCGTTGCCCAGCGGAACCGCCTCGCGGCCCCTCGGAGCGCAGCGGGCCGGGTGAGGCTCCGGCAGGCGGCCAGCCACGCCCCCCAGGCCCGGCGCCGAGCCCTGAGCCGGGCACGGACTCTCCTGCGGGCCTGCTGGCCCCGGAGGCGCACGCCAGCCCGCAGGGCCAGGACATAGCGCAGGCGGACGGCCAGGTGCACCCTCTCGGTCAGGAGGCACAGCTGCTCAGTGTGGTCACGGTGCCACTCAGCCGCGAGCGCGAGGAACATCCAGTTCCCACCTGCCCTATCGCGCTCCATGGTGCTGGGGCCCCGGTGGGGGCTGGGAGCGCTTATGGCGGCCCGGTGCTGGTGGCTCCGCCCGGGGGTCGGCCTCGCGGGCCTGCGCGCGCCCTGTGCCGGTGCGTTCCGGCTGCTCCCGCCCCCAGCACCCCGGGCCCCCTCCCCTCGCTGTTTGTAGCGGGATGGCCTTGAAGGTGCGATTAGGCAGACAGAGAGCTCGCTGTTGTTCTCTGCAGCTGTGCCGGGCCCGCACCCCACGCCTCGCTCTGTTGTGCTACAATGTTGCGGTGCGGGCCCGTGTTCCCTGTCCCGGGGGCCGGGCCGAGCCTCTCCCGGCCCTGGGCAGTCTGTGTGCCCTCCGGGCTCCGTGTCCCATTCCCTGTTGTGCTGGACCATGGCTGGCTGCCCATCCATGGGGCTCCCGCTGTCCGGCCCCCAAGGGGCCCCCCATATCTGGGCCTTCCGCGAGACCATGTCTCTGTGCGACCTGTGGCACACCCCTGCCGTGCAGCTGCTCCTGGCCGGGCCGGGGAGCCGTGCAGGTGCCTACGAGAGCCTGAGCTCCGGGCTCCGTTACTTTGGCCATGTGGTGAGCGCCCGTGATTGCCGGCTGCATGCGGAGGCCCTGGGGCTGGCTCGTTTCCCCGAGGGGCGCATCCCGGAGGTGCTGTGCGCCCATGTGCCCTGGAGCGCCTCGGAGACCGTGTCAGCGCTGGTGGTGTGTGGTCTGGGCGCCTACTCGGAGTGCCTGGCCGAGGGTGGCCCTGCCTTGGCCGTGAGCTACTTCTCCTGTGTTCACGGGGCCCGTGGGTACCAGCGCACCCGTGGGGCGGCGTTCCAGCGGCTTCTGGAGCTGGGGCATCTTCCGTGGCCCCCTTCTGCTGCCTGCTGTGTGCCGGAGCCCTCCGCGGTGGAGATGTCATCCCTGTTGGCGGTGTGGGCGCGTGTGGATGTGCAGCTGGCCCTCACCATGCCCGATCCCTTCGAGGCCTACTACCTGATCGCCCACTACATGTCCTTGCAGGGGTACCGCCGGGGCATGCTGCACTGGCCCCACCTGGTCCACCGGGCGGGCCACCCGGGCCCTGGGGCCAGCGGGGCCCCCGGCAGCGGCCCGTGAGCCCCGCGTCGCTGGCCTGCCCCCCCCCGCGTGGTGCCCCCGTGTGGGCTCCCGCCCCGGCCCGGGGGGGGGCCTGGTCCCCGCTGGCCGCTCCCGACCTGCGGACCCCACCTCGGTGAGCTCCCGCCCGCCTCGCTGCTTGCTGCTGCCCCTGGCCGTGGTCCTGGGCCCCCTCCATCCCCGTGACTCCGTGGGTGCTGCCTGAGCGTCGCTGGTGCTGCGGAGGAGCACCGCTGGACCCGGCTGCCCTGCCTGTGCCAGCCTTTGACTGTGGGGCCCCCTTCCTCCTCCTCCTGGCGCCCCTCCGCCGGCCTCGCTGTGCTTTGGGGGCCCCCAACGTGCCTTGCTCCGGGGGTCCGCCCCCCCCCCCCGAGACTGCCTCTGTTCCTGTGGGGGCACCTCCTTGGACTGGACTGGACTGGGGTGGTGTGGGGGTGGGGGTTGCTGCTGTCTGTGCCTTGCCCCGTGGTGGTGCCCCCCCCTCCCTGCCGGTGTTCCGGGTGGGGTGTTCCGGGCGCCCCTTCCCCCCTTCCCGGCCTTTCCCTGGTGTGTGTGTGTGTGTGTGTGTGTGTGTGTGTGTGCCCGGGCGTGTGGCCGTGCATTGTGCCCCGCTGCGGGACCGCTGTGTGAGCCGGCTGTCAGCCTGTTCTCGCTCTTCCCCCCTCCCTTCCCGTTTCCCTTGTGTGGGCGTTCCCTTGTGTGCCTTGTGGCTTCGTTTGCCCTCAGTCGGCCATGTCTGTGTCCCGCCCCTGCCCGGTGCCTTGTGGGGGTTTAGCGCCCGCCGGGGGTTCGGCTGCACGTCTGTTGTGCTGCCACGGGCCGCGATGGTGCGGCCCGGTTCCGGCCCGTGGTCCCGTTCCCGGCACGTCTGTTTGGGTCGTTTTCCAACCCCCGGGCGTGGTTGCGCTGTTCGCCCCCCCTGGTGGTTCGCTGTGGTGAACTGGCCGCCCGTAACGTCTGAAAGTACCCATAGTTGTGAAAGCAACACTAGAGGTAAAACTATGACTAACTGTTATTATCTTTCTAAATTGTTAAACATTCTATATTTCTATATTTGAATTTTATTCTATAACGTCCCTCTCTGTTAATAAAAGATACAATTCTGCAAACAAACTATTACTAGCCATTTTATTCTATATAAAATGTTATATTTTTTATTTTATTCTATAACATCTAATCTGTTAAGAGAAGAAGATACAATTCTGCAGGCAATGAAACTATTATAAGCTCTTTTTAGATGATGATTGAAGTGTCCCCACATGACCATGCTGAATGTACTACCTTCTAAACTGTGTCAAAGGCAAATATAATCTCCCATTTTCTAAAGACACTAGAATAAAACATACAATATACCTGCTTGAGCGTTCTCTCCATATCAATTCCCTGACCCCATGGTGCAGCAGGATTGGCGAGACAATCACCAGCATTTCCTCTCCGAGAAATATCGATTTTCTGCCTTCTAAGATTACGGAACGTTTCAGCCATCACGAGCACCCCATCGTAGGTCAGTGCAGATGTGTACTAAACAAGTGGACAAATGCATCATTTTCAGTGCTGCCAGCATTTAGAAAATCACCTCAATCTTAGGCATTTGTATTTCAGCCCACTCTGGACCCAATTGTACACTATTCCAAGGAAGGCTTAACAGGGTTCGTATCTAAAGTGGCAATCCTCAAACCATATACCCAGGGCTAGTCTCACTGAAGTCAATGGGACTTATTTCTCAAACATTTCAAATTAAGGCTGAAACAAGATCTCAGTAAACTGAGTAATCTCGTCAAAATCCCAGTGCTCACTTTGTTCTGGGATGAACTGAGCACTGGGATGTTCTCCCCAAGTTTGCAGTGAGAAAAAATGAGTAAAAAACAAACAAAAAAACCCGACAAGCACCAGCTGGGAGCACTGGGGAGGGGAACCCTCCTAGCACTTCCAGCTGGCTCTTTCAATTTCAAAGCCCGTTACCCCCCACACCACCAAACAGCTGTTTGGTGGTGTGGGTGAGAAACGTGGAGCCACCGATCCTGGCTAACTCACCTCACCACTCGGCTGGGGTTCCTACTGTCCTTGCCGCTGCAGGCTGCTCCCTTCTCTTCCCCTGGCCCATGAGCGATACAGCTGAGCCTGGGGACTTCCCTGCTTGGCTTTTTCTGAGTAGGGAGGGGAGTGGGGAGGCCTCTTCCCACCTGTGTGCAGCCCCCTAATGAATGGGTCCCCATTCCCAGGAGGACTGATATCAGAAGTGTGCACAGGCTGTATAGCTCATGGGCCAGGGGAGGAGAAGGAAGCAGCCAGCAATGACCAGGACAGTAGGAGCCCCAGCCCAGCAGTGGGGTGAATCAACTCAGGAAGCACGGGTGCAGAGGGCAGAGGGCTTGAAGCTGCTTACCCCCTCTCCACAGAGTGCACCTCTGATATCAGTTCCCCTGGGAACGGGGACTCATGGTTGCATGGAGGTGGGAAGAGGCCTCCCTGCTCTCCTCCATGCTCAGAAATACCTGAGTGGGGAAGTCCCCAGACTCAGCTGTGTAACTCACAGGCCGGGGGGAGAAGAAGGGAGCAGCCAGCAACGACTGGGACAGGAGTCCCAGCCCAGCGGTGAGGTGAGTCAGTGCAAGGAGTGCAGGTGTGGAGGCCAGGGAACTTGAAGCCACTCCCCTCTTCCCCCAGCGCTTCTCAGATGAGAGGCACTTGGGGGGCAGGGAGGGGAATCACCTTAAGGTGATGTTCAAAGGCCACTTTCCCACCAACACCTCCAAACAACTGTTTGGCGGGGGTGTGGGGAAGCGTGCAGCTGGCCTTTGAAACTTAAAAGTGCTCCTCCCCCTGCCCAGTGGCCATTGTGCTTGTAATTGCGAGCATCTTTGCAAGCAGCAAAGTCGCTACTTGTTACAGCCCCATTTCAGATTTTTCAGTTTCTTTTTCAAGCTCCTCAGATCCTCTCGTCTCAAAAAATTCTTTAATTCATTTAGTCCTCCAGAAGTAAGCCCCGACCAACAATCTCTTCCCAAAGTGAGGAAAGAACAGCCGGTCACTAGACAGAGGCCCCAATCCAAGGTCCATGTGCACGCCTGAGGTGCATGTGCAGACCAAAACTTTAATAGCGCATGCATACACAAAGGGAACAGGGGTGTGCACCAGGGGCCCAATTCATTTTTTGTTTTTATTTTAATTATTAAAGTTTTTGTTTTTGTTTATTTTGTTATTGAGAATTTTTGTTTTTATAATTGTTTCATTTTTGTTTTCCATTGGTTTCAATGGGAAATGTATTTCTGACTGTAACATCTTTATTGTTTGTCCAATTTGCATGTAATTTGGAAAGATTGTACCCCTTGCCACAGGAACCATCCCTGCCAATTTACATAAAGATTGTATAAATTATTCAGATTTTATAAGGAATTTAATTTCATGGTGTGCACATACATTGCCAGTTCTTCTTCTTCCATCCAATTTGGATGAAAAGTGGTACATATTGTGCCCCTAATGCAAGGGATAATTCAGGCCAAATTTCAGAAAGATTGGACAAAGGGTCCTGATTCTATAAGAATTTAAACATTTCACGGTTTGCATACACATTTCCAGCTGTAATGTCTTTGTTTTCCATTGAACTTGGATTCAATTTGGACAGCTTATTTCTCTCACCAAAGGGATCATTCCTGCCAAATTTCAAAACAATTGGATAAAGGGTCCCAATTTTATAAGGAATGAAATGTTTGTGATGTTAACAGAAGTTGCAAATTTCCTTAAATCAATTGCAGGTGTTGCCTCCATTTAAATTATAAAGGTTTTACTAGATGCAGAGATTTGATTTTTGGAGCATTTGTAGAGAGGGTGAATAAGAGAGGAGGACGTGGGCAGAGCAGAGGAGAGGAGGAGCAGGTGACAGAGGCATTGTCAGTGGCACAGGCTTCAATCACTGGTACCCCAAAGTCTGTGGGGGCATACATGGGGGAGAGTAGGTTCAGAGTTCCAATGGCGTAGCTACCATGGCGCCGGGGGGGGGGCGCATTTGCACATGGGCCCTGCCCTAGGAGGGGGGTCCTGTAGGCATGACCGGCCCGAGGCAGGGCCGGTCTCCTCACCTGCGGTGACGGTGGTTGTAGTGGGAGGGGTGAGGGAGGCGGGAGCACAGAGGAGCCAGCAGCCGGGAAAAGAGATCCGCATTTGCACCGGCTGCCGGCAACTCCGCACTGTGCCTCCCTCGCCACTCCCGCTGTTGCTGCCGCCATCGCCAGATGAGAATGCAGCCTAAGTTCTTCTGCTGCCTCCCCTCCCTGGCTCCAGTCCCTATCCCTCACCTGCCCCTGCCTCCTAGTAGCGCTGCAGCAGCAGCAACAGGAACACCAATTGGGGAGATAAAGCTGTTTGTTTACAAACAACTCCTGCCCATGTGAGTGATCAGAAGGCTGTAAAGAAAGTTCTTCGAGATAGCGCCTAACATTCTCACAGCTGGGTTCTGCATGCTCACCCTATTCAAATAATAGACCACATGATGGTTTCGAGCTCCTCTAGTATAAAAAGCACTCTCCCACCTCAAAATGACAGTTCCTTTCAACCCTTTCTAGGAATATAAGAAAAAAATTCCATGCGGGGCTGGAAGGTTGGGTGTTGTGAGAATGTTTGGAGCCATCTCAAAGAACCTTGTTCACAAGGTAGAAACCTTCTGTTCTTCTTCGAGTGGCTCCTCACATGCTATTCTTACATGACTCTGCCGGGTGGGGGAGGTCCGTGGGTGCGCCAGTGCATGCACACGGCTGCACATGCATCCCCACTCACCCCCCACTCATCCACACCCACGGATTAACTGCTGTTTCCCCCGGTTGCTCCGTGCGTGGGGACGAGTGGTGTGTGTGTGTGAGTGGGGATGTGTGTTAGGTGAGCGTGCATGCACTCCCCCACACCATGGGCGCGTGCACCACATTGTTCAGACGGGACTCCCCCACCCATGAACACACAGAAATCTGCATGTTCATGGGTGGGAGAGGCCCGTGTAAAAAGGGCCACATTCTCACAACTGTCTTACTTATACTATCTTAGGTAGGAATTTAGGATGTAAAGCAATAGCTATTCTGTCTTGGAAAATAAATCTGCAAATATGGTTCTGAGATTATTATGGCTGCTATTTCACTAACTCTTCTTAATGAAGTTATTGCTAACAGGAATACTGTCTTTAAACCCGCACCCCATAACCAGTTCATTTGTGTCCCCCATATAATCAATTCACGCTGCCCCGTGGGCACAAATTAAATGGTTATGGGTGGGGGCAGCATGAACTGATTATGGGGGCACAACTGAACTGGTGAATCAGCGTGAATTGATTATATGGGGGCAGGGGTTATTGGGTGGGGGCAGCATGAACTGATTGTGGGGTGTCTGGTGTGTTTGATAGCAGCACCTCTGGACTGGTTGCACCGCATGCGTGCACAGGGCACAGGTAGCACTGGCAGCAAGAAGCAACAGGCCCTGGAGGCCAGACTGGCTAAGCTCACTCCCCTCCTCCAGTAAGGCAGTGGATGCAGTCAGTCTCTCTGTCCTTGCCTCGCTGCCTGCCCGGCTGCCCCTGCAGTGGAACCACTCTTGAGGAGTGGTGGTAGACGCTCGGCTGGGGAGGTGGGAAGCATTGGGAGGCCATGCTTCTCTATATAACTCTATTATAACTCCTAGCTGCTTGACTTTGTATATTTAGAAGCTGTCAGCAGGCCCTGCCCCATCTCTTAAGCCCCACCCCATCCCTTAAACTCTGCCCACTTTGGGTTTTTGGCGTGTGCACATGCTTTGCACGTGCACACATGGGGGGCCCATAACTGAGGCTTGAGCCAGGGCCCTTCTCAACCTTGCTATGCCCCTGCAGATTTCTGCTTTTATGAGGACTTGCAGTGAGGCTGGAGAATGCAGCACAGTCAGTCACACACAAAGAGCAATGAGCCAGCCTACGAGCCACACAAGATCTGGCCATGGTGGGGACTGTACAGCTTGGCAGAAACTTATATTTGATCCCCAATGCCCACCCCCAGCTTCCCTGATTTCAGTGATTGTGTCCTTGCAAGTTGGAAGCCTTAGCAGCATCTCCAGAGAATGAGCCTGTGGGTGATTTCAGATGTGGCGGCCAGCAGCATTGACCCTGGGCCGTGGGGTGGTTCGGACCACGGACGGGGGTCAAGGGGTGTGCCAACAGACGTTTGCCCCTTTGTCCCCGGCTGTGGGGACCGCCGAACCACGGCCCAGGATCAATGCTGCCGGCCGTCACGTCTATTGCAAACACCCATCTCCCGGAGGAGGCGGGGCCACGCGACCCAGCATGCGGCCGCACGGTCCCACCCCCTGCGCTCCCCGGCCACCCACCCTCCATGAGACTGGAAGTCGCTGCGGCCTATCTGGCCGCTGCCGCCACCTGCCGCAGAGACTCAGGAACGTGGTGAAGGTAAGGTAACAGACGTTACTTTTCCTTCACCGCGTTCTGGATTCCCCCTAACCACGCTTCGTTCGCCGCCGTGGTGCAGGAGAACAAAGCGTGGTTAGGTTCACCGCGGGGGGTGGTTGACTGAGGTGAACATCTGGATGCGAGCAACCAGACGTTCACCTGCTTTCAACCCCCTCCGCGGTTGACTGTGGTGATTTCAGACAACGTAACGTCTGAAATCACCCTATGATAGCAATTCTCTTATGTTTGTCACAGTGGTACAAAATGGTTTTGTGATGCCAAGTTGGCCAGCAGAAATGTCAATCATGTATCCACATTCTGTGCTGTGCACACCCCAACCTCCCTGCTTATTACTGGGAAGCTGGAAGTATCTGCTTAGGAAATAGCATAATTAGCGATTGAATAATAATGAGATCACATTTATTCTCCTGTGTTTCAGCATTATAAAATAAAGCACATAGCCACGCACCTAGATATTTGGTTATAAGCTACAGTCTTTAAAAAGAATCCTTGGTAGGATTTTAAATAAATGGGTACCTTCGGAGGTGTTTCAGATCCTGGATATTCCCTCTGGTCCAGCTTCTTCCAACGCTGCATAAGTTTAGTTACCATAGGAGTATTGAAATCTACTAACTGAAATCCTGTGACATTAGCTCCACCATGCATAAATCTCTCCAAAGAAATATCTTTGAATCCCTACAAAAATCAATGCAACACTTTGTTTGGTCAAGTACACAGTTAATGGCAATAAATGTGAACGTGAGCCTAAATGAACAGCTAGAAAGGAAAGGCTAAATGATAAATTGTAATTAAGGACTTAAAACCGGAGGGTAAAATTCAGTCTTAATGGTTACCATTACTTCATGTTATAAATATTTATATGTGTGTACATATATGGAGAGAGAGAGAGAGAGAGAGAGAGAGAGAGAGAGAGCTATCTAGCAAAATATGATATAGCTAAATCTATCTATAGCTATTAATCTATAATAAAATTATTTTACATATAAAATTTAATGCCCCGTACATTGCTTGACAATAACACTTATCAGCAGTTGGGCTCTATATTGCTAAGAACAAAGAATGCTTAGGCAAACCTATTCAGATAGTCATGTTTGAAAAATATTTTTGCCGCATTAAAGCTCTCATATAATGGACTGCAAAATTAATAGGAAAGTTCCCATTAACATTTAATAGGAATCCGCTACAGGCCTAAATAATTATGCCCAGGGTCAGGGTGGGATGTTTTCAAATGTGACAGTACCACAGGTTTCCATGCTTTGACTTGCGTGGACATCAGCAGTGCCATCACATCTAATACCAGCCACCAGACGTTGGCCTAGGCCAGTTTGCACAGGCCATGGCAGTCTGAGCAGAGTGCTGCCACGGCATGTGAAAAGGACTCTGGACAGGGAAGGTTATTGAACGGGATGTGGCACGGCAGCTCCAAGAACATCTGGACCGCACCGGTTTCCTTGACCTCTTTCAGTCTGGTTTTTGACCTGGGTATGGTACGGAGACTGCACTGGTGGCCTTGGTTGAAAATCTTCGTCTGGCATTGGACCAGGGTCGTCAGACCTTACTGGTCCTGCTAGACCTTTCAGCTGTATTCGACACAGTCAATCATGAGGTGTTGGTGACTCGCCTGCGGGAACGTGCTGCGATTGGTGGAACGTTTTTGGACTGGTTTCGTTCGTTCCTGGCCGGGAGAATTCACCGGGTGGTCTTGGGGGAGTGTACGTCTTCTCCTCGGGACCTCATGTGTGGAGTCCCGCAGGGTGCTATTCTGTCCCCCCTCTTGTTTAACATCTATATGCAGCCGTTAGGGGAGCTCATGAGAGGTTTCAGGGCATGCAGTGTCATCAGTATGCTGATGACACTCAGCTCTACCTTTCTTTTTCCATTGACCCAGGTCACGCAGTCTCCCTATTTTCCCAGTGCCTGTCAGCTGTGGGGGCTTGGATGAGGTTGAGCCATCTGCAATTGAATCCTGACAAGATGGAGGTGATGTTGGTGGGCGAGGGTTTGGGGGGCCTGGGGGTAGTTGAATCTCCTCTTGTTGGGGGGTTTGCCCTCCCATGGTTTCTCAAGTGCGGAGTCTGGATGTGCTCCTCAATTCACAGCTCAGCCTGGAATCTCAGATTGTGACCATGGCGGGGAGTGCTTTTTGGCAGTTACATCTTGTCCGGCAGCTTCGGCCGTATCTCTCAGACTCCGACCTCGCCACTGTCACCCATGCCTTCATCACCTGCGGGCTGAGTTACTGAAAGGTGCTCTATGTGGGGCTGCCCGAGAAGCTTTTCCGGAGGCTTCAGCTGGTGCAGAATGCCATGGTGCATCTCCTTACGGGGACGGGCCCCAGGGAGCACATGACACCTGTGCTCCAGGCTCTGCACTGGCTGCCTATAAAGCACCGGGTCAGGTTCAAGGTGCTGGTTCTAACCTTTAAAGCCCTTCACGACCTGGGCCCTGCTTATCTGTGGGACGGCCTTACTCCCCATGTGCCCGTGCGACCCTTGAGATCGTCCATGGGAGACTTTTTGGAGGTTCCCTTGGCGAGGTTGGTGGCCACTGATGTTAGATCTTTTTCGGTGGCTGCCCCTGTGCTGTGGAATTCATTCCTGGAGGAGGCTCGGTTGGCCCCCACTCTCCTGTCATTTTGATGTTTATGTAAGACCTGGCTGTTCCGTCAGGCCTTTGGCGAGGGGGAGGGTAGGGGTAGGGGTTTTTTTGTGTCCCCCCCGCCCCTGCATTTTATGAATTTTTAACTGTTTTAAATTGTTTTTATATTGTTGTTCGCTGCCCTGGGCTGCCCTGAAAGGGCAGGAGGGGCAGGATAAAAATGTTATATAAAATTATATAAAATATTGCATGCACACAAGAAGTGTGTGTGCATATTGTGCACATATGTATATATGTTGCACACACAGTCTGCACTTGGTGAGTGTGGGGTGCATGTGTACACCTTAGATCAGCTCCTTGGTTTAGACATTAAAAATCACCAGACAAATTATTTAAGATAAATTATTTGGAGCTATAATGACATCTTTCATAAGAACATAAGAGGTGCCATACTGGGTCAGACCAATGGTCCATCGAGCCCAGCATCCTGTCTCCGACAGTGGCCAATCACGGTGGCTTGGGAGAAGCACCCAATAGGTCACAATGGGGGAATCCTTTCTCTATTATTTTCCCCTAGTTCCCATCATGTTCCCTGATCCTGTCTGGTTAATAGTTGCTATGGATCTATCTTCCAGAAACTTGTCCAAACCTCTCAGTTGTCTCTTCTCCAAACTGAAGAGTCCCAACCTACCAAGCCTCTCCTCATACGGAAGCCCTTCCATTCCCTTGATCATTTTTGTTGCCCTTCTCTGTACCTTTTCCAGTTCAGCTATGTCTTTTTTGATATGGGGTGACCAGAACTGCACACAATATTCGAGGTGTGGTTGCACCATTGATTTGTATATAGGCATTATGACCTCCTCAGTTTTATTCTCTATCCCCTTCCGAATAATTCCTAACATTGTTTGCTTTTTTGACTGCTGCTGCGCACTGCGCTGTGGATTTCATTGTATTGTCCACAACCACCCCCAGATCCTTTTCCTGAGTGGTAACTCCTAGCTTAGTACCCAGCATCGTGTACGCATAGTTTGGATTATTTTTCCCTACGTGCATCACTTTGCACTTGTCCACATTAAATCTCATTTGCCATTTAGATGCCCAG